>CM062815.1:790038357-790638357 GCA_031772625.1 Pinus tabuliformis
GTTTCCCAACTTTAGAATGCATGAGCTGACTTCTAGGGTTAAATTAGTGCTTTGGTTATGAGTTTTAATGTTATTAGGTCTTAGGTGTAACCAAATAACAACATTCGACTAAAAAACCCACTTGTCAACCTTATAATAAACTCAAAACCATTAGCCATTTGTTAACTAGGTGGAGGAGGGAGACAACGCATGTGAGCGTGCAGGTAATCTCTCGTGGTTAAAGCTCTGACGGTTTCGCTGACTAACTGTTGATGATTTACTGCCTTATTCATATGTCAAGGTTTACTTCGCGGTTTCTACGCCGTGGTTATTGTAACCTCGACACTGTGGTGGCTATCTCCACCACTCACATGACAATGGTTATGTGGATTCTCCGCATCGTTAAGCTTTGATGTTTGTAAACCCCGAATGCAAGTTTAACTGCCATCGAAACTGCTCACACGGCCTTTTTGTCGTGGTCTCGTTGCGGTTAACTCCTGTGGTTAGGGATTGTGATTTATGACTATTTTATATAATTTGTAATGTTTTGAGGTGTTTACAAAGGCCGAGAGGGTTGTAGACTTAGTTTTTGTATTATTTTGTTCATACAATGGGTTTTGCAATATATTTTGTAATCGTCTGAAAGTGTTTAGACTTAGGTTAATGCATTTTAATGCATGGTTTAGGCTTTTAGGTATGGGTTAGGGTTTTAGGTGTTAGGGTTTGTCATTATGTTTGAAGCATAGGTTTTAGAAATGATTTAGGATTAGAATTCATCACTTTCTTTTAAAAAAACCCATTTGCGACATTTGTCACAATGTGACAGAAACCCCACATGACGATACCCATGAACCAAAACACTAAATCAACACTGGATACAAATTAAGATTGAACGTTGATGACGAACATGAGTCGACAACCAAATCCTAGTAGAACTGACGAAAATCACATGCCGACAACCAGGTATAAAACCCTATCCTTCAAACACCATGAAAACCATTGACATCACCAGACAACTTGAACCATAAACATCACTGTTGAAGCTGAAGACACGAGACACTGAAGGCTGATGACGAAACTGAACGTGTGCAACTGATCTGACAAGATCCTCCTGGATCATTAATTTACTAGTGACGTACTTGTTAATTAGAAGATCCCTTTTTCTAGGGGACTGGGGGTTGTGATAAATAGGAGCTCTATTATTATTTTCCAACATGCCTCCAAAGAAACTACACCAATTAAATATACTAAAGCCTCATCCTTGACTCATGGAGAAAGTGAAGACTTAGAATTTAGGTTATCTCAATTATAGAAGAAAGTCAATGAAATGGATTGTAGTATGGTGAAAAGATTAATTTATTAGGTTATCAAACAAAAAATAAAAAGAAAAATGAAGAAGAAGATGAATGGAAATAATGAAGGAATAGAAAAGAAGATGAATGAAAATAAGGAAGAAATAGAGAAGAAGACGAATGAAAATAAGGAAAAAATATAAAATGCCATGATTTTCATGGATAAATATTCTTTTGGAGAGGCTTACTAAAAGGGATGTGGAGGTCCAAGCAAATGAAGAAAATAAGGAGAAGTATGGTGTAGATAATCAATCTCATAAGGGGAGTATGTTATCACAATTGGAGAGGAAAAATATTGAATCACAAAACCATAATCATGAATTTTCAATCCAAGATCCACATCATCAAGACTTCAAGTAAGCACCAAGGAATTACTACATTCTAATGATTGATAAGAGGAAGTTTGATGTTAATGATCTTATAACATGGATATTTCAAATGAAACAATACTTTGATATACACCAAGAAGGATCGTTACAAAAGGTAAATATTGCGTCCATGTTTTTAAAGTAAGACCAACATGTACGGTATCAATGGTTTTGTGAAAGAAAAAATGATTCTATTATATATTGGTCCATTTCATTAAAGGATTTAATAGCATAGTATGGGGATATTAAGAGCAATACATTCTTTAGTCAATTAGTAAATCTTTGATAAAAAGGGCTAGTTAAATAGCACATTCAATAATTGCAAAAGTTGAGTCTCAAAGTAAATAATATTTCAAAAAAAAAAAATTAAACCTATTTATTGGAACTTCAAAGGAAAACATCTAATATGGTGTCTCTCTTTGAACCTAAATCTCTAGAGCATGCTTTCACTATGCCATGGAAAGTTGAAAGTAAAAATATGACCACTAGAAAATCAGTCATTCGTAACTATGTGAAGATCATGCTCCCTCTCCTAAACTAACAAGGTAGACTCCTCATCAGATGGATGAAAGAGTAAAAGAATTGTGTTTCAATAGTGACAAAAAGTACAATAAGGGGCATAAATGTAGTGAGAATAAATTATTCTACATTGCGTTTGATGAGGAAGAAGATAAATAATTGGAATAGTCACAAGATCCAGAGCTAGGAGAGACTACACCAACAATATTTTGTTGTGCATTAGTTGGCATCAATACACCACAAACCCTCAATATAGAAGAACAATAAAAAATAAAAAGGTTACAAAGTTGATTTATTCGAGTAGTACCTGTAAATTCATCAATTAAAAATTAGAAAAACTTCTCAATTGTTTCATATTGATGCAGGAGGCTTTAGGAAATCTCAAACATCAAAGTGTTCAAAATTTGATGGAAATAACACCATGTCGAAGATCTTGACGAAACGATTCCAATGCAACTTGAATCACATAAAATGGATCCCATATGCAAAAGTTATGAGGTTTTGATGTTTGTACCAAATAGTAAAAAGGAGTTAGCAGAGTTGGCACATGGAAGTATAGGATCATAACATCATGCAAAGTTGGTAGCTAGCTAGGAAGGACAGGTGGCAATGATTGGATAACAGATGGTCTAATGGAAGTGTGCCATGTGGACCAATCACATGGCATCACGTGTGTTATAGACATTTTTGGGCACTGCAACCCCAATCATACATGTCCATAAACCAAGGGCTCCTAAATCCCTAAAAATGTTGTTTCATACCCTAAAGGAACAAGGTCAGCTGATTACATCATCTCCCAGAAATTCTCCACAAAAAACTGCTCAGAACTGGTCAAAGCTGGACCATACAGACTGCCCAGTGCAGAGAGTGCGATGCATCCCACCTGCTCAGTGAAAAAGGGTGCGATGCATACTGAAAATCCCTTCTATAGGGTGCGATGGACGAGAGTAGACAAATGGCAGAGACAGTTTGCAAGGTGGATCGTCATGGAATCTTCCATAAACTTCTCCTGTGACACTTGCCTCTCTCAATTCACTCAGGGATGAGTAAGAGATCATCAATCTCCAAGTGGAATCATGAACTATCAGAGAGAGGACACTAATCAAAATCCCAGAAGCTAACTCACCCCCGTGCAATCATCTATATATGGATCCCTCATCCCAGAGATTCGGAGGCTAGAATTTTGTATCTTGTAAGGAAGCGTTGTTGGTTTCTTGGTGGAATATCATATTGTTTGGTGATCTAAGCTTTTCATGAGGTGAAAGAAGGGCTTTCATGCTGGAGGATGACGCTGGGTCAGAACAATTGGTTGTAATCCTCTTTTCTATTCTTGATATTAATAAATGTATTCAAGTTTTCCTCCACATTCTTGTATGTTTGATGATATATGCATTTGTGTGGTCAATATATATTTGGTCCTATATTGTTTATGATTGTATATCTCTGTTCTTCAATAGTATTATGTTGCTTTGATTCCATAGGTGTTCTTTGAAGCTGGGTAGACGAAGGAGAAGCGGAAAGGATCTGTCAGAAGGGAGAGGAACCGAGCAAGGAACCAAGCGCAAGACTGAGATTGGTGTCCTTCATTCCTCTCTTATCTACTTCTCATAAAGGAAAACGAAAGTAGTTTTAGTTTGTTTGTTTCTAAGATAGCTACTAGTCTTAGTGCGACTAGCAGCTCTGAGTGGACGCTAGATTTCCCGATAACAAAATGGTGACTCCACTGGGGAGCGAATAGATTGTTTGCTTGTCTATATTTGTTTGTTTTATAAACTTACAGATGGAGCCTGGAGTCAAGCTATCTAGCCTTCGAACTGCATTTTCTATGCAAGTGCAAAGTAGATCAATGCTGCTTCAGTCTATCTCTGAGTTTTGTTTATAAAATGAACAATTGATTTGCAAGCCTTCTAATTGCCCTAGTGGTGGCTCTAGTAACCCCATTAGATCAACCCATGTGATTTATATTTACTGAACATCACTTGCTTGGCCTAAATCCCTGAACTGAGCTGCAAACTATGACCCAGAACCTAGTTGAAGTCTCATCCCTGGACCATCGCACCTTCTCCTCTTGGGAATCTAGATGCATCGCACCTCCCGTGTGCAGTAGGTGCACTGCATCGCACTTTCCCTGTGTTGCAGGTGCGCTGATCAGACAAGACCTCCTCTGCTCTTAGATTTGGTTTCTGTGTTCACTCTCTTCAGCTTTATTCAGGAGTTTTGTTGTCTGTGATCGGTATACCACTGTGGAAACTCCCTTCCTTTCCATCATTCCACCTCCATTGTGCAAAGAACTGTGAATGTTTTTATGTATTGTGCGCCATTTTCAGTTCTCTTTTACAAAGAAGTAGCATAATCAAACTGTCATCTTTTGATTTGAAAGTGTCGCAAGTGTCGTTTTCAGTCAAAGAAAAGAATTCTATTGTTATTGATGGTCGATTATACAGTTACTATTGTATGTGATTTGAATTATTAGTTTTTCAAGTGTCGAAAGCAATTTTCAATTCAAAATAGCAAAGTGTCGTCATTATCTTCCTTTCGTTTTTGAAGAGAAATTTGTTAGTACTGTCGCTTTGAAAAGATAATTCAGATTTGTACATAGCATTCTTCTTGTCATTCACACATTAAGAAAGCTGAAAACAAATACATGCATGTGCATTTGCATTTAGACTACTTGTTGGTTTGATTTAGGACAGTGCATCTAGTGTGTGCTCTTTGCTCTATGTTGAAAGAATGTCGTCTCTCTTTCTTTAATAGCTAGGATTTTCATTGCAAAAAGAAGATTAAACGATTGTTTATCATCTTAGATTGCATTTTAGGAATTGTATATCTACATCACGCGTGAACCTGAAAGGAAAATTTCTTAAGAAAGATCAGCTGTAAAATAAATTCAATGAACATAAAAATGCTTTGGAACCTAATGACAACATCTAGAAGTCTAGGATAGAGACGTATTCCAGCGTCGTACATCCTGGTAACTGTCACTTTCATTGTGGGTTGGGTCATTCCTCCTCTTTGAGACGAAAGTGCCAGTACGGACTTGTGCTCCCACGTACCGTCGAGTATATATTGGGAGACCACAATAGGCTATATCCTTTATCCATAGGAAGCCGTGTCTGCTGCCCTATCGATCGCAATGCACTGAACACAGCATTCGGGAAGATTGACTGTCGTACCGTAAAAATTATTCTACAGTTTTGCGATTGGTTTGGTAATCCCTCTGCCTAGATTTCCAGAGTAGTCTCTTTCGTTCCTTTTCAGACTCCTTAAAGGAAAAATTCCATCTGAGCACTTGTCACTTCAGGCTCATTAAAAATTGAAGGCGACTAGAGTCATCTTTTGTTTTTTCTTGACTCTTAAAAATTGAAGGCGACTAGAGTCATCTTTTGTTTTTCTCGACTCTTAAAAATTGAAAAAACAAGTTGTGTCAAAGCGTCTAAAATGCATTTAATTCGGAAACATTTTTCCCCTTTATTTTTAGTTGATCGAGTAATCCGCAATCGTGGAGGAAAGTCAATTAAAACCCTGTCGTTCGCGGAGACTTACGAGTCAACCGTCTTTGTCTCCAGAATCAAAATTATTCTGGACAAAGCGAACTCGTTTAACCGGCTCAAAATCCCCTGGTCGGGTTGGAACAAGTGTTCCGACACCCTCGGAGACTCCGGTTATTCCAAACATTTCTGGTACCCCTGCCTTTACAGAAGAAGTTCCGCAGCCACTAGAGGACAGTAGAACTGATCCTAATGTGAGGGTAAACACTTTTATACCTGAACCGGCTCCATCTACAGCCGATTCGGAAGGTGTTATTCACCAAACATCTGTCGTTGCAGAATCTATACCTTCTTCAGCACTGGAAATATTTTATGGACCTGACGGTCTACCTCTTCCACCTGGTTTGATTGCTATAAGAGAGATTGTGGAGGTTCCCCCATCTAGTACTCCATCGCATTTTGGAGTTGGGATCACCCTATATCCTTCTTCATAAAAAATTAGTCTACCGTTATTGGAAGTTCTTGTAGAATCGCTAGGAAATCTTTTGGATAGACTAGATATGTCTAAACAACTGTCGACATCTAGGACTGTGTCATCTGACACAGTAGCGGCAGAACTTCCTACTACCACTCCAACAATGTTTTCCGGTGTACCATCTGTCGCAACTAGTTCTCAATCACTGGATGGAATCCATCCAGGGGCTGTTTCGACGGTATGGTCTGTTCCCGTTTGTTCATTCAGAATAATATATGGAATCTCTTATGTTGAGTCTCAGCAAATTGATCCTTCGCAATGTCAATTTGGGCAGTCCGGTCCTCAAAGGAAAATAATTCCCTTAAGCACCGGTTTACCGCCATATGGGGGGAAATATGCCCTTTCATTGTCGCCTCCGGGAGGTCAAACATACGAGTGTTCGCAACAGAATTCAGGTTATGCTGGAATTAAATCCATTGGTTGGATGCCAATACTACCTCAACAACCAAGGGTTGTATACTCAATGCAACAAAGTCTGCCTATGTCAAATATTCCCACTACACCGGCTATTGTGACGGTGTCGCAAGTACAAGCGTTACCTGTTGTATGCCAACCTCAAGTCTCTTAGGTCACAATCCAACAACCCCTTGTCCCTGCGACGTCACCACAATCATTGATTAGTGGCTCCTTAACTGGAGTGACCCAGGCTCAAACAGGTACCATTACCCCTCATCTTGGCCAAACAACCAGTATTGGACAACAGCACATGGTCTCACATCCATGGCTGGTGCAATATCAACAACCACAATTCCAACAAGTTTACCAAGGATCTGAGCACCAAGTCTTTGCAAGTAATGGGCATCCATATTTTCAAAACGGTCAACATCAACCATTTCATAATGGTTATGTCCACCAACCTTACCAAAGTTATCAACGTCAAATGCACTATGCTGGTATGCAAAGACCCACTGCTCAGGCAATCCCATCTTATCCTGGGTATGCTTCGTCGAACCTGAATCAACAGTTTCCCTTCGTGGCAACTTTATAGTTACCATAAATAAATCGGCTAACAAATAATCCAATCGCTTACGCCCCTTGGTGGCCAGCGATTCCTCATAAACTTCCGTCAGATATTCCTAAATTTAATGGAAATTCGGGTGAGGACCCATGGAATCATGTGATGACCTTCCACCTGTGGTGTTCATCTAACACTCTAAATGATGATTCGATCAAGCTTTGCCTTTTTCAGCGAATGTTAACTGGTCCGACAGAAAAATGGTATATCGAATTGCCTAGATCTTCGTTTGATAACTTCAGTACCCTAGCCACAACCTTTTTAACCCATTTTCAGTTACCCATAAGGTACGAAATGGGAACAGATCTTCTTACCAATTTCAAGCAAACAACGGCCACTCACATCTCCGATCATATTCATGAGTGGCGACGTCGTCGTAGAATGGTAAAAACATATGTTCCTGATCAGCTGTTGGCTGAATGGTTTATTAAGTCGTTGTTACCTTCTATTACAGAAGATGTGGCAAAGGGAGGAGTCGTCACTGAAGAGCAAGTAATTGCTCGTGCGCAATATCTAGACTTGATCTATACTTAGTCTGGGATGCTCTATGATAAAATCCCTGATGCTCCTAGACCGGAATTTTCCGTTCCTCCCTCTCCTAAATCAAACGAAGACTCTCATGTCGGGGACGAAGTGATAGGAACGACCAGCACAAAAACCGTAAAGGCTAAGTCGAAAAAGGCCCGTACGGTTTCAGGTCAAAATGAAAATGAAGAACTTCTCGCCTCGGAAGTAAATGCTGTATCGACTGACAAAGGCAAAGAAACCAAGCAACCAGGAGGCAAGAAGAAAAAGAAAGGGAAAAAGAAGAAACAGGAGGAGTCATCCCCTGAAAAATCTTCTGCAAACCCTTCTGGAGATAGGAAACCAAATCGTCCATGCCTTATATGTGATGAGGATCATTGGACAAGAGAATGTCCATATAAAGCCGAGCTTAGAAAATTCTTCAAGAATTCAAAAACCTCGGCGGTATTGACTGATCCGTTTCCAAATCCAGGAACAAATCTGGTTGCTAGTGACAATGCTTCCCCGTCCCAAGTGCTAATGTTGTCGGTTTCGAAGTAGCAAAATGATGCTTTGATATCGACAAGGAATAAATATTACGGGAATCCACAGCTATCGGACAACAAGGCTAATGATCAACCTAGTAGTTCGACAACAACTTCGACCGAAGTTGTGCCACCCATCATTCCTGAACTAACGATAAAGCCGCCAAAGGGAGTAGTACACAAATTGACATTTAATCCCCATGCCAGAGCAGCACAACATTATAATATAGTGGAGGATCTCGCCCAATCACCATCCGCTATGTCGAAACTTGAGGTACTGCAAAATTGCCCCTCCCAAAAGCAGGCTTTATTATCAGCAATAGGTGGGATTGACCCAACGGATTCCAATTTTGTGCCCTTTAATCACAAAGGATATCACCCTCAGTTACCAGCTCAACTAGCTTTTCTCATTCAAGTGAAAGTCCTCAACAAAACTGTTCATCGAACATTTATTGATGAGGGGGCATTTACATGTATTATGTCGATGAGTTGCTGGAAAACTTTAGGATCTCCACCCTTGTCGCGATCTTCAACGACATTAAAAGCATTTTATGGACGAACATACACCCCATATGGGATCTTAAGTAACTTGCAAGTCGAACTGGGGGGCAAAATAGTAGAAATAGATGTTGAAGTAATTGACGGAAACCTCGATTACAACATCCTACTTGGAAGGCCCTGGATATATGCTATGGTAGCTGTTGTGTTGACCTATTTCAGGAAGATTGCATTTCCCTTTCAAGGAGGAATTACAATCGTCTACCAACAAACATTTCTCCCCAACAGTTCACAAGTTACGAGAAGCATTCCGATGATCCATGGAAGCCCTCATTCGCTTCAAAATATTGGAGTAGGCCTACTAAAAGACCCTATATTAATGGGGACTTTTGCCCTACCACCTCCAATCAATCTGGTGGAAGTAGCAATGGCAAGAACCTGCAATATGATATCTTCTATTCAAAAGATCTCTGAAAATGATATTAACATGGATCATCTGTAGGTATTGCATCCAAGCCCAATAGAAATCTTGTAGGAATCAATGTTTTCAACATGGGAGGCAAACCCAAATCAATGCTCATCAAGAGTTTGGATAGATAGGTATAAGGAATATGGTACCACTTCAAATCCTTGGTCGCAAGTACATTATACAGACGAAGGAATTGTTCAGTCAATGATTATTGATGAGGCACCATGGGAAGATTACCACCATCGTTCCCATCTTCTGGATTACAAAGAACATACTCCTACTGACCTTCATCATCCCTCAGTTTTTGATTTTCTATCAAATACTGTAAACACGGTGGATTTCGAGTGAAACTTGTCCAATATTGAAGAGACTATCGCCATAAATATCTCAACCAAAACAGATGTTGTAGAGAATATTCATGTCGGCAAATCTTGTTCTCCTTCAGAACTGGAAATATATCACGCTCTTTTTCATGAATTCAGAGATGTTTTTGCTTTGTCGTATGATGAAATGCCAGGAATTGACTCGAGCATAGTTGAACAAGAAATTAAGATGTATCTAGATGTCAAACCGGTACGACAACGGCTACGGAAGGTGCACCCCAAGAGAGCCACTGCCATCAAGGCAGAAGTTGAAAAACTTCTCCATGCTGGTTTTATTTACCCCATTCCTCTAACTGATTGGGTATCGAATATTGTTCTTGTACTAAAAAAACAAGGAATGATTAGAGTGTGCGTCAATTATAGGGATGTAAATCAAGCTTGTCCGAAAGACAACTACCCTAAACCCTTCATTGACCAGATAATTGGTGAATGCGTCAGATGTGAAATCTTTTCATTTATGGATGGATTTTCTAGGTATAACCAAATAAATATCTGCCCACAGGACCAGTCAAAGACTACATTTATTTGTTCGTGGGGCACATTTGCATATCACAAGCTACCCTTTGGTTTAAAGAACGCAGGGACAACATTTCAGAGGGCAATGAATTATGCCTTCCATGACATCAAAAACATCGTTCAACCATATCTCGATGATCTGTCGGCTCATTCAAGAAAGTGGACTGATCATCCGCAACATTTGAGAGCGATATTTCTACGTTGCCGACACTACAAGATACGACTCAATCCACACAAATGTGTGTTCTGTGTCAGTTCTGGTCGTTTACTTGGCTTTGTGGTCTCAAAGGGCGGGATTTGTCTCAACCCATGTAAGGTTCAGGCAATCATTAATTTTCCTCCACCTTCAAATTTGCTTCAGATTCAGAAACTCCAAGGGAAAGCAAAATTTCTGAGGAGGTTCATTCCAAATTACGTCGAACTTGCTAAAGGTTATCCTCGTCTATTGAAAAAAGAAGTACCCTTTGTCTGCAATCAGGTCGCGCAAGCTTCCTTTGATGCTTTAAAGGAGTCCCTAATAAAAGCATCATTAATGTACGCTCCTGATTATCAAAAAGACTTTAAATTGTATCTGGCTGCAGCAGATACGACCATCGCAATGGTTTTATTTCAAGAAGACAATGGAATTGAACATCCTATATATTATTTAAGTAGAAACTTAAATGATACAGAAAGCAAGTACTCCTACGTTGAAAAGCTAGCTCTCGCAGCTGTTCAAGCGATACAGAGATTTCGACACTATGTCCACTTTCGAAAAACTACCATTTTGTCAAATTGCAACCCCATGACTTATATATTGTCGCGACAGTTGCTAAGGGGCAAATATTCAAAATGAATAACAATTCTACAAGAGTTTGATCTGGAATTTATAAAATCCAAATTGAAGAAATCCCTGATTTTCGCGGAGTTACTATGCAATCTCCCATTGTCGTCCAACGATGTAACATCAGAAGAAGCGGTCGTGGACGAATCTTTGTTATGATATCTTCAAGCAATCCGTGGTATGGAGACATAATAATCTATCTCGAAACCCAAACATATAGGTCTAATACCTCCCACTCGGAACAACGACGTATTCAATACCAAGCAAAAGACTACATGATCGTCGGTGATACACTTTACCGTTGTGGTGTCGATACAGTTCTGAGGAGGTGCCTCACCCACGACGAGGCCGGAAAAGTCCTGAATGATTGCCATTCAGGCGCGTGTGGGGGGCATCAATCTTGTTACTCTATGGCGCAAAATTTTTTACGATCAGGATACTTCTTGCCAACAATGTTCAAATATTGCATAACCGCAGTCAGAAGTTGCCATGCATGTCAAATCTTTGATCGAAAAACCAAAATACCACCCGCACCTCTACAACCAGTAGTTGTTGTTGGGCCATTTGCCAAATGGGGCATAGATTTCATGACATGTAACCCCACCTCGACCGGGGGGCATGGGTATATGATAGTCGCAGTAGACTATTTTACCAAATGGGCCGAGGCGATGCCTACATTAAACAACAGCGGCGAAATGGTTGCCCTCTTCTTTTTCAATCATGTAGTCTCCAGATTCGGCGTTCCACAGGCCATAGTCACAGATCATGGATCACATTTTCGCAATCACATGATGGTTGAGTTGGCTACCAAATTAGGGCTGTCCCATGACAGCTTTACTCCGTATTATTCGCAGGCCAACAGACAAGTTGAGGCAATCAACAAGGTCCTGAACCGGATGCTGCAAAGGATGATTGGATTCCACAAAAGGAGTTGGCACCTGATCCTATATTCAGCCTTATGGGCATACCGGACATCAGTGAGGAATGCAACTAGGTTTACACCCTTCCAATTGGTGTATGGCTTGGAAGCAATCTTACCAGTTCAGTGTGAAATCTCATTCCTCAAACTCGCAGTCGACCTTCTCCACAGAACTTCAGAAAAGGAGGCTCGTTTCTTGGAACTAATCCAATTGGATGAAACCCGTCGTGCTGCCGCTTTGTCTAACGAAGCCCATAAGAAATGATTCAAGGCGTAGTTCGATAAGAATGTCAAACCCCGTGTCTTCTCAGAAGGTGACCTGGTCTTACTTTACGACCAAGAATCCGATAAATTGGGAGCAGGTAAATTCAAGTCTTTATGGATGGGTCCCTATATTGTTAAGCGCGTGTTAGAAAAAGGAGCCTACGAGTTAGTGGATTATGATGAGATTCCACTGGCGCAACCCTACAACGGGTTGTACCTTAAGAGTTACTATGCTTAACTCAAGATAGTGACCCCTATGCTTTTGTTACATTTTTGTTTCTGCTAAGGGTAATAGTTTTGGTTAAGTGATCTGCTTTTACGTTTTTTGCAGATGTCAGACCTATTGGAATCATTTGTTGGATATGCTGACGGAGAGAGTCATAGTTCACGAAACCTATCTTCTGCGGCCTAGGCCATCTTTGATCCAAGCGACGAGTTAGTGAGTTTTAGAGGGGTATGTATTGGTCGGTCAATGAACAATATTTCTGAATACAGCGTGTTGATAGAGCTCCTCTCTGATGCCATTACGTGTGGCATACGCCGACTCGTTGTCAGGCTAGACTCACAACTCGTCATCCTACAACTCACTAGTATCTACTCTGTACGGAATCCAAATATCTATTGCATGTTCCTAACGGTCAAGATTTTGGAAAGGCAGTTTGATTCTATTCAATATCATCATATTTATTAATAGACTCATTGGCAAATTATGTGTTAGATAGACATTTGCAACATTTATAAAAGAAGCATTTCATCAGATATTTGCATCAAGATCACGTAACTCAACCAAAATAAATCTCTAAAAATCAAATATATATATATATATATATATATATATATATATATGTATGTATGTATGTATGTATATAACTGTTTATGGTTTATACATAATGTTCTGTAACCAGGACAAAATCTGCCAAATGACCTAAAACTCAAAATGCTAGGGGGCACCCTAGTCTAATGATGCTGGTGATAACAAGTCACCGCCTGTGCAATCATGCGTAAAAGCCTAGTCTATCGACTCGGCACGCCAGTAGTATGTCACTGAAACCTCAGAGGCAGCTCATCGGTCCTCATGTCCGGAATACCGAAAGTGAGGCCTTCGATCTGATCTTGCAATGTTGAAAGAGTCTCCGCCACATCAAGGTCGCGAAGGATAGCCCTCCCCACAGCCTCTCCTGTTGGAGCGGCATCTGGTACTCTCAGACGTACTGCTAGCCGAACTGGTCCAATATCTACATGAGTTTTACCGATGAACAGAGATATGGTCAGAGAATTTACCGATAGCACCCCACTGCTCACTAGTCGGCAACACCAAATCCGAGTCACCCCGGAAATCCATACCAGCATATGGATACTCGGAAAAAACCATCTCCTGACGGTTGAACCACTCGAAGAAGGTATCAGAAAAGGAAACCTGGGACTGACCAGCATGTCGGGCCATAAGGTCGACCCATCTCTGCATCCGTGGCTCAGTCGGTGGAGGTAAGCCAAGTGAAATGTACTGCGGCTGCATCAGTGGGATCTTTTCCAAGGCAAAAGCGGTCAAAATAGAACCATAGTCGAAGTTCTTGGATTTTATGTTCTTATGGTCAGTTGTTCTTTCATCACAACGAGTACTGCGTCACACCAGTTGAACACCTTTGTTTCAAGGCATTCCAAGGCGTACTACATATAGGAATTGTTAGCCACGTGAAGAGCCGCACTACCAGCCAGTCTAGCAAAAGTGAACAGAATGGTCCTCAAGGACGGTCATTGACATCTCGGATGTTGATCTTGCCATCCCTACTTGGCTGAGATCCCTCTATACAATACCACCGAATATAATCTCTCACGGATTCGCCCCCATGGGCAGAACCTGATAATGAAAGAGGGGCACCACGCCTCGATAAACCGGTCAAAAAATAGATGTCCACGACAGTCAAGGGGATAGATTTTCCTCTGATCTGAAACACCTGGTTGGTAGGATCCCATGCATCGAGAAGATATTGCAACAAGTTGATTTGTTGCCTCATGCTAGAGATGCGGGAAAACTTGAACAAGCCACAGTTCCGCAGTGTAGTTACCTTAACAGGATCATGTAAAGAAAGCATGTCCTCTTCTTCATGCTCACGTTCTCACCATGTAATAACCATTTTTCTCTGATGAATCTCTGCAAAACAAGCAAGAGAAGAGTCAGGGTCCCAATTTGGCAAAAAATAGGCAAAAATTCCATGAGAAAACAGTGCAAAAATTTCCCTTCTCGCACCCATCGCACCCCCAGCAGTGTACTGGGTGAGATGCATACTGACTGGCCAATGGCCAAGCCATTATGCATCGCACCTTTCGATATAGGAAGGGTGCGATGGAGCCAAGGTGAATTTTCAAACCCCAGAGGCTCAGAAAAACAGGGAAACATGCACAGAATTCAAAAAGGAAGGAATGCAACTGAAGAGCTCAAGTTTAGCTCCTACTTGGTCCATACAGCGCCAAGAATCGTCCACAGAATCTCCTGGAATCAGCTAGTGAAAATCAAGGGGGAAAAGCACCTCCAGAGCTCCAACAAACCAAAGTTCAAATGAAATGGTAAAATGAGGGGTAAAACCACTTTTAAATTACTTTTCACGTAATTCGAGTAAAATATTAGTGTTTTAACTCATTTTAAACATATATTGTTCATTTCTAATCGGTTTGATGAAGCAATTGAACAGGCAGTACAACCTTTGAAGGAACAAAGTGATTAGCGGTGAAATTAAATCGATGACCATTATCACGAGCAGTTTTTATGCAAAGTTCAAGCTCGTTAAAAATTAAACCTTAGCAATGAGCAAACGTTCCCCTAGAGTTTAAGCTCATTAAAAAAAATGAACCAATTTCCGGTAAATAACCATTGTGAATGCATTATCATCAGCTTTTTGAGCCCTGGTCGTGTTCTTACCATCACCTCCACTCTGTTTTAGCCGATCATTCACCTCAATTTGATTGTTTACCCCTTTTGAGGAACAGCTGCGAAGAGTGATCCTGTTAGCCATCCTTGTGACACTGTCATAAATGGAAAATTCCAAACCTTACTTGGAATCAGCTGCTACCTGAAATTATCACTCGTTCCTCAAAAGATGAGTCTACTTTAATCTCTTTTCATCTGACTTGTAAAATATGAAAAGATTTCCGAGCGATTGGCCTCTCCAGTGCGTTAAAGCGACCGGAAGTGCTATCCCTCCTCTAGATTTTAATCTTTTTGGACCTGAGGGATTATTACACAAAAAGATCAAGCGCTTTTTTTGTTCGGCTCGTTAAAATTACCGAAAATTAATCCCTTTCGTATTATTTTATAATTTTCAGACTTAAGGGATTATATGACGAAAAAGGATTATTGGAGTTTCCTTTACGTATCTTTCAGACTCTCTAAAATTGAAAAGGACCGAGTCATCTTTGTTGTTAAACTCGTTAAAACCGAATAGCAGCAAACTTGTCCATATAGACAAGAACGAGGTTCATTGTCGCTAGGCTTGTTAAAACATAGCGATGGGTTTGCCCGAAGGGAAAATTATAGAACAAGCATATGTTATCCTCCTCAAGCTTGACAAAAATAAAGAGGTACTGGTCAGCAATGACTGGGGAAAAATTGGGAAGAAAACTTGAAGAAACTTTATTGGTAGCAAGTCGCTCTTGAACATGACACTTTCACTCCACATTCGAGTCGGTTTGGGTTATTCTGTTCACCGATCATATTACCATTGGTCCATCACACCATCCATATTTGGGGTTAACGCTACCAATCCATGTCAGTGTCGCCGGTATGTTCAAGAGAAGTCGCTCAGAGAGTTCACCTGTGTCTCATCCGCTGCAATACATTCACGCTCCATTCTTTCATAACCGCCACCCTGAACCCTGTATCATCAGATCGTTTTCACCTCCAAAAATAATTTACTCTGTTATGTGTCCTAGATGTGGGATTCATTAAGGCCTTCCTACGATGGGTCACTTCTTGTCGACATCAGCTCATTATCCAAGAAGTCGACTTAGGAACACCCCTTTCAGTACTTTGAAGCTTGCATGCCTCAATGGAAAGTTTCTCACTTGCGGCGACAGGTTTACATCAATGGTCTTTGACCGAAAGATTTTGCATGGTGTTCGACACCAAGTCCCTTTTCACACCACGCGAATTGTACTGTAGTACCTTGAGGGTCATCATCATTATCAGTGATTCCTCTCGCGCCTGTTAACATCTTACATCATTGGCTGGTAATCAGGCGATGTCTTTCCATGTTCGACTCCAGAACATCTTTCACATGGATCGACTTGTACTCCGAGTGAAGATTGGACGCGTTTGAAGACCCCAGATCTAGTTTCATCCATCCGGGCTGCGATATATTCAGGAGAATAAAGACATAAAATGTACATTGTTGCTGCACAGATGATCATTCGAATCAAAGGATGATGACTCTATCAGAATCATCAGTCTACCACACAAACAGTTGTCTGTCTCATGTACATGAAAATGAATTTATAAAGTTGAGCATGGGAATGTCCGCCTCAGCTAGATCATGAAAAATATTATGAAGTTAATTTATTGTATTGTATCTTATTACAGGTCGCCTTCCAGCTCGAAAAAACTTCGGATCCTCATGATAAAGCATTTCACCCAACATCAAAAGATTAACGACCTCATGCTTTAGGGGGCAACTGTTATAGACATTTTTGGGCACTACAACCCCAATCATACATGTCCATAAACCAAGGGCTCCTGAGTCCCTAAAAGTGTTGTTTCATACCCTAAAGGAACAAGGTCAGCTGATTACATCATCTCCCAGAAGTTCTCCATAGAAAACTGCTCAGAACTGGTCAAAGCTAGGCCATATAGACTGCCGAGTGCAGAGGTTGCGATGCATCCCACCTACTCAGTGAAAAAGGGTGCAATGCATATTGAAAATCCCTTCTGTAGGGTGCTATGGACGAGAGTAGACAAATGGCAGAGACAGTTTGCAAGGTGGATCGTCATGGAATCTTCTAGAAACTTCTCCTGTGACACTTGCCTCTCTAAATTTGCCCAGGGATGAGTAAGAGATCATCAATCTCCAAGTGGAATCAAGAACTATCAGAGAGAGGACATTAATCAAAATCCCAGAAGCTGACTCACCCCCCTACAATCATCTATATATGGATCCCTCATCCCAGAGATCCGGAGGCTAGAATTTTGTATCTTGTAAGGAAGTGTTGTTGGTTTCTTGGTGGAATATCATATTGTTTGGTGATCTAAGCATTTCATGAGGTGAAAGAAGGGCTTTCATGCTGGAGGATGACGCTGGGTCAGAACAATTGGTTGTAATCCTCTTTGCTATTCTTGATATTAATAAAGTTATTCAATTTTTCCTCCACATTCTTGTATGTTTGATGATATATGCATTTGTGTGGTCAAAATATATCTGGTCCTATATTGTTATGATTGTAGATCTCTGTTCTTCGATAGTATTATGCTGCTTTGATTCCACAGGTGCTCTTTGATGCTGGGTAGATGAAGGAGAAGTGGCAAGGATCTGTCAGAAGGGAGAGGAACCGAGCAAGGAACCAAGCGCAAGACTGAGGTTGGTGTCCTTCATTCCTCTCTTATCTACTTCTCATAAAGGAAAACGAAAGTAGTTTTAGTTTGTTTGTTTCTAAGATAGCTACTAGTCTTAGTGGGACTAGCAGCTCTAAGTGGACACTAGATTTCCCAATAACAACGTGGCACCCCGCTAAGGCCAAAATAGGTTTCGTTGATAGCATAAAAACTTGGCAATAATGGGAGTCAAACCCTTGACATATATGAAGACAAGCCAATGGACCAATCATTGGACCACAGGTCATTTTTTTATATAAATAGAAGAGGTCGTATTTAAGGTTTTGTTATAAACAAAGAACATAAATGGGGAGGGCCATCAACTTGACACTGGAATCTCTACCTAACCTCGGTACGACCTCCCAATCAACCATCTATCGATAGTACTAACAACTTACATGATACAACACCAACTAGCATTTGATTGGTGTATGGTATGTTGTTTAAAAGCACGTTACAAATTATTATGTATGGTTGGAACATGTTTAACCATATGCTATTTGTATATATTATGGTTAAAACCATACGCTGCATGAAAATGACATACCATAGATACTATGGTTACAACAAAGTTTTAATATGTCATTTATGATATAATTACAATGAGAAACTTTGGCATGTCTACTCGTGAACATTATTTAAACATTACTCATTTTCCCGACAATGGGAGCACAATCCATGCTCGCCATCGAAAAAATTTACAAGGCCCACATTTAGTATAGAAGGTATTGCTTGGGTGGAATAGTCTACAAGGAAGTAGAGCCCAGAAGGGTCTAGAAGTGACGATGATAAAATCCTATGGTTTTTATAGTCACTCTTCATAATTTTATGAGATGACTCCACTGGTGCAGATAGAATTTGGATTTGAGCAACAAATTTGAGGGCTTATGGTAAAATCTCACATGTTTCATTAACGCTTGGTACAAATTTCAAGACAAGGATGAACTTTTCAAAAGTTGGTCATGTTTACAATAAAAAATTGTTGGATGAAGAGACAAACACGTTAGTGTTGTGTTTGTTGAGTTTCTAGAAGTGGATCTAAGGGCTCATGGTTAAATCCCACATGTGTCATTAATGCTTTGGCATGAATTTCAGGACAGAGATGCACTTTGCAGAAGTTGTTCAGGTTTACAGTTAAAAGCTGCAAATGACAAGAAAAAACTGCTATTGTTGTGTTTGCTAAGTTTTGAGAATCTGATTGAGTGTTTTGGCATGGAAACCACTATAAGTCTAATTTATTATTGATTTCTCCCTTTTTAAGATTTGAAAGAGGGAGAATACGTACTTGCAAATTTTGTATGATCTTTGCACGTTGCAACAAGGAAACAAGATCTGAACTATTGCATAAAATTCTTTGTTTGATCTTGTGCACGCAAACCGAGATGGCGTGGTACTGAAAAGTCTATTTTTCTACCTGAAGTGATGGTTCAGTCCTTTCGTATTGAGAAAGGAGAAAAACTCTTTGGAGGAGAGACATTTCCACTTGAAGTGAGAATTTCATCCTTTTGTATTATCAAAGGAGAACATCTCTTTGAAGGAGAGACATTTCCACTTGAAGTGAGAGTTTAGTCCTTTTGTATTGATAAAGAAGAGCATCTCTATTGAAGAGCAACTAATGAAGTGGCTACGTAGTTGAGTGAAGCTCGGAGACATACCCCACACTGGGTGAACTCCATTACCAACTCAGTGATCTCTTCTCTTATGTGATTGATCTTTTGTCTCATGTTTTCTTATGCATGTTATTTCCACAATTATGATCATTAAATGCATTAAGTAATGAATTTGGAGACTATCAACACATTCACAAGTTTAATATTCAAATTGGATTCAATCCTATTAATGCAATCAAGTCAGAAGATCATTATTAAGAATTAGGTCTTGTTCAAGGGGCTTTCAACTAGACCAAGTTTGGCATCGTTTTCCTTGGCAGATCTAAATCACTATCCAAAAATAGAGTTTCAAGTAATGATTGTAGATGGAGGCACCATAAATTACTTAGGGAAGTTCCATAGTATTTTTTTTATATTTAGAGAAATCAACAACTAGGCTAGTCTTGTACTCCTGTGACATGGGGTTGATTCCAACCGCTACCGCTAAAACCTTTAGCTACCTACATACGCTCCTTCTACAAACACATGTGAACTGGGGGTATTTGAACCTCAAACCCCCTCACATATAATACTTCAATTCCATAACCATCACCAATTGAGCTACCCCTTTGGGGTTGGGAAGTGCCATAATATTAAGCTCGGTGTGGGGGAGTATTTGTTGGACAACCTCATGATTTCAATGCAAATGGGTGGCGTTCATGTTATTTTAGGGGACCAATGGTTAATCATTAGGAACATTGACCTTTAATTTTCAATGTCTCTTCATAATATTTACCTTAGAAGGAAAGGAAATTGAGCTTACAAGTATCCAAGGGAATCATATAAAATGATAAGCTCTAATGGAATTACAAAATTATTCAAAAAGGGGCACTAGTGTGTAATGGCACAATTACGTTTGCCAAATGTTCAAACATTAATATCATCTATGTCAGGGGATCTCCATAAAGCTATCAACAAGTATCCCAATGTATTTGGATTAATGCTTAAGGGTCTTCCACCTAATTAGATCATGACCACGCTAATTATTTACAAATGGGAAGTGTACCAAAAATAAATGAAGGGAAAACCATACTAGAAGTAGAAAAATCCTTAAAACAAGGATTAAACAACTGGGTAATCCAACAATTATAGAGTACATGATCAAACAAAAGAACCTACCAACGAAAGAAATGACATGGGAAAATGACGTGTTCTTGTAAAATCACTAGCAATTAGTTAAGTGTTCATGATAACACTTGTTTGAAGTGAAGAGGCATGCTAAGCCCTAAATAAGCCCCATTGTAATCCTAAAATGGCTTATTAAGCCTTAGATATTGAATGATTACATTTATATTGTTATATTGTTATGTAGGCTAGAACCCCTCATGGTCCCAATTTATTATAGTTGCACTCCTTATCTCCTATATATATACTAAGGAGACCTAACCTTAGAATCATAAAATATTGCCTTGTACATTGTGTTGATTGAAAAAGGAGGTTTTCCCCTCGAAGAGGACTATAGTGATTGGTTTTCTATCATTCTTAATGTACAAGGTTCATAACAAAGGAGATTCCTAAGGAATTAGAGATTAGAGGTGGAAGCCTTCCTATGTTGTATGGGATAGTTGATCTAGAAGTGTTCATTATTTAATTTTTCATCTCTCTTAGTACATTCTAGGTGGAAATATTGGGGGAATTGATTTACACATCCCATTTTGGTGGCAAATTCCAATCTATAAAATTGAGGTCCAAAATCTTTTGAATCCATCTTGACACATAAAATGAAATTTTTTGGCATCAAAACTTTATGATATTAAATGATATGACTTTGATGTTGTCCTACACACTGACATATTTATAATGCTTCAAAAGTCACCTCAATTGGAGCTAGTATGCAAAAGTTATGCCTCTTTTAAGTTGCCCTTCATTGTTGACCACGATGGTACAGGTGGATGTGACACCAACGCTTATTACTTACACATGTGGAAAATTTCAAGAAGGTTCTATAAGGTCCAAAACCGTATCACTAATTGAGGTTTGAGGATGCAAAAGCCCGAACCCTAGATGGCTAATGAGCTATGTTGGACATAGGCCACTAGGAGTAGAAAGGGTCCCATTCCTTAGCATGCATTTGTAGCATAATTGAGAATAGCATCTAGGAGTGGTATTTTGAGAGCATAACAGAGAATCAAAGTCATATAAACCACAATGTCAAAGACAACTCCACAATGAGTTCCTATTTCTCTGTATATGCATTTCCATAACTAAAGAAGAGAGAGTAAAGCATATGCTTAGCCTTCAACTTAGGCTTCCTCTAATATTTTGTATCCCAAAATATATCTCATGCTCAATTGATGTGGAAAGTATGTTATATTTTTTATTTCTTTCACTTTCAATTTTTTGTTATTTCATGAATTTGGGCAATAAGCTAGTGGTAATTAAATCTAGGATCTAAGGAAATAAATTGCATGATTTAATATTTTCAAAAAATTATAACATCTATTATGACCAATTTTTTGGACGAGGGAACCTCTGGTGGAAGACCATCGACTCCTAACATTGTCATTGATATACCTAAGAGACTGGATGGCTTCTTGTCGCCTAGTGAAAGCCATCAACTTCATTCACCAAATGGTTCACAGTGGTCTTCGAGATCTCGCATCCCTAGCCTTCCTTTCCTTACGATGATGTTCTGTAGAGACACACAGAAAATGATCTTCCCACCCGATCATCATGTTGAAGGTCGAAAATGATGGTTCAACGCAGTACTCGTTGGGTTTGGCAACCATATTTTATAATTAGAACTACATGCAAATATGTTAGTGATGTGACATTATATAATGAACAAAAATTTCTACTCTCTAGTTTCTCTAGTTTTTTTCATTAGCTGCCGCAATAGGCATAGACCCCATATGGATGAGGTTCAATATGTCCATTAATATGTGATATATAGTGCATGCCGACCCACATTAATTTATCTAGAAAAATATGCACTAAACCCTGGGACATGGATGGACTTGGATTTTTTTCGATGATCGAAGTTGAGCAGTTGATGTCTGGGTTGGGTTTTTGATCCTAGATTGTGGTTATTTCCTCCTTACCATCGCTTATTTGGTCATGGTCCTCACCCTTGGTTTTTCTCTGTTTGGTGATGTTTTCCTCGCACTGTCAATACTATCCAATGTGTTTCATCCTCGACATCGCGTATGGATCTATGATGGGGATGAATTTCGAACTTATTGCCATTGTTTTTGGTTTCCAGCAGTTGCAGTGCTTATTCAGATGGTGGCCGGTCAATGTGCTCATTCTTCTGGTCGTTGGTCTATGTGGCTGAAATTCTTTTGTATTTCAATTAAAGAGTTTTGAGTGCTTTGGTGGACTTTGCCTTCATAATAGGGAAGCAACTTCTTGTTTATTGGAATTTGGTTGCTTTCATGGTTTATTATACAATCATAGTAAAATAAAGGTAAGCCTTGGTTGCTTTCATGGTTTATTATACAATGATAGTAAAATAAAGGTAAGCCTTGGAATTTGGCTTCTTTCATGGTTTATTTGGCAAATGGTGACTATTACTATCATTTTGTTGATCAATAAGGATAAGTTTTAATAGTTTTCGAGGGCTTTTTATTTTTCTTTAAGTGTCATGGTTTTTGGGTGGGTGTGTTGTTAGATGTTTGTAGGTTAGTTTACAAGGTTTTTGGGCAAGTGTTAATGTATACACTTCCTTTTCTTTGCTATTGAGGTTAGTATTTGAAGAGGTTAGTATTTGAAGTTTGTTTTGTTTAGTTAATTTAACTTATTACTTAATATTTCACATTATTGTAAGTTAAATGGTTTATTTCATTTTAGTAAGTCAAACAAAATTTAATATATATATATATATATATATATATATATATATATATTGCATACTGTCCAATTCAATACTTATAATATATATTTGGTTTTTAAATTTTTGGGAAATATGATTTATGTATATATAATAAGTAGTGCAAACATATAGAATAAATGGCTGGTAATTGTCGATAGGAATCAATTTATAATAGACATATTTAACTCATGACACCTATTGTCTTAGGGGGGCTACTCAATTGGTAATCAGAATAATGTAAAATCTATGAAAACTGAGAGATCCAAGGTTCAAATCTTCCTAGTTGTGACTAGGTTTACGATGTCAAGTCGTTGTTGAGTTCCTCATGGGAAAAAAAAAAAAAAACCAAGCATGTTGTTTTCATATATCTATCTATAAATATTTATGCTAATTAATTACATGCTTAATGAAATGAAGTAATTACCTCAAGTAAATATCCCTATAACCTAACCATGATCTCCTACTTTGTAGTAACCAACTCTTACCATCAAAGATTGAGGGAGTGGAGGGAAGACACCTCACTCTCTCCCTATTCTCCCATTCAATCATGCAAATTTGAATTTGAAAAATTTATCTTAGAAATAAAGGAGAGCTTGAAGGTAAAACATTATTCCTTGATGAAAATTGTAGCCTAGCACTTGTATAAGCCATGGAGGAATAAGAGAAGAACCAATAGCTAATATTTAGCCACTAGGAATAAGAGAAAAAGATCCTGTTAATGTCATATATATTGTTGAACTATTTGAAACCATTCAAGAATCAAATATGTTGTCTAAGGAGCACAAAGAAGAAGGATGTTAATCCATATTTAAGCCCAACCCTAAAACCCCTTATTAAGCCTTCGATACATCGAGTTTATATTTCTATTGTTATACTATTATGTAGGTTAGAATCCCTTATACTCTCATCGCATTTTATTAAAATTGTACCCCTTGTCTTCTCCATATATAATAAGGAAACCTAGTCTTAGAATCATCGAGTATTGTCTTGTACATTGTATTCATTGTAAAATGAGGTTTCCCCTTCAAAGAGGGTTGTAACTATTAGTTTCTTATTATTTTTAAGGCGCAAGGTTCATAACATTAGGTATCATAGCCCATGATCCTAGGGTTTTGCTGCTTCAAACATGGCATCATTAAATTTTGACTATAAATTGTTTTATGAGATCTTTCAAACTGTGAAACTTGGAGAATAGCTAGAAAACATCTCTGGAAATATCCAGTTCAAAATTCTAATCTTGATTCAATATATTTTTGAAGATATGTTCCAATGAAGTTAGGGCTTCTAAATGCTCCTAAAATCAGTCTCAAATAGGTCCATTCAACATTTCGTGTAATTCTTTTATTGATTTTTGGGTAGTTGCAGGAGGTATTCTCGAACAACACAAGTTACAAGAAAAAAATGAAATAATGAAAAATAAATTTAATTTTAAAATTTATTTTCAAAGAGACGTGCCTCTTGGGTACCCTAAAATCACTATAAAAGACACTTAAAATTCTCATTTGCATATACACTATCACTAACTTTCTCTATCTCTCTCTCTCATGTGGGAAGTTATCTGAGGAAAAGGCCAAAGTTTCTGAGAAGTCGAATTTATGAGACAACCAATGTTTGGCTAGTTAATTTTTATGTGTGTAATTGCTTAATGATTTCCTAGGGTGTACCCAAGTAATATCATATATCATTGGAAAAATCCGTACCTGTCTAATTAGTACTAAAAATTCAAGTAACTTTTTCATAAAGTAATTTTTTCCCTAGAGTGTAATTTTGATGGGTTGTTTAATGTATAAAAATAAGATAAATAATATGAGGACTAGAGGTTTCTTTATTTTTCTTTAGGCTCTAATGAAAACTATCTATGATTTAGATAAGGTTGGCATAAAAAGGTTAACATAAATATGCCAAGTTTTAGTTAAACTTTAGGAAATCCAGGAAGATGTCACTACACATAATAATGATAATATTAAAAATATCAGTACATCTAAATTTAAGGAAAAAATTATTGTGTAATAAAATATTAGGCGATAAAAGAAAATTACGATATTATAAAGAGGTGATCAACTCTAATCTATAAGATGAAAAACATATCTCTATTATGTTTAGTGTGAAGAAGAAAATCAGCATTGTTAAAACAAGAACAAACTCTCATGAGCCCCTTACTAAAACAAAGTGTTGGACAATTCCTAAAACATAGTGCCTTAAAAAATTTATATCCTATAATATTAATAAAATGGCAAATGAGGAACACTTTATGTGAAAGTATCATACATACATCTACATTAAATCATAATTTCTAACATTTTAACTAGACAAAATAATAATTATTTAAATATATTTTTAAAACTCTATTCTAAAATAAAAATAATTTTTTAAAATAAAACAAATAATTTCTATATATCAAATTTAATTCCATAAACATTATCTTTCAACTTTTTATCATCATAATATTTAATTCAATAATGTGATCTCAACTATTTTTAATAAATATTAATTTTACACATTACATATATAAATATTCACTTCTTTAAAGATACATTTGGAAAAAACCATTAAAATACAAGCCAATTCCCCTCTTCAAAATTACATTTGAAAAATACACATTTGAAAAATACACATTTGAAAAAAAAGGACTCCCCTCTTCAAAGTTACATTTGAAAAATACCCATTTAAAAAAAACCAAAACGGAGGAACGAATAATAAACACATTCAATGAAATTTTCTTATTAATTAAAATATTCATATTTTCCTTTATATTGAGTTGTGTACTCTTTTACATTCTTTATTTTACGACCGAATATAAATATAAAACTATCTGTAATTTTTTAATTATTAATGTAAAATATTATATAATTAAAAAAATAAATTTATTTTATTTTAAAAATATAAATTTTAAAATGTTTTTATATAATATGAATGGAGAATATTTTTTTTTGCTAAAGCAAGTGTCGATAATTTTAAAAATAGTTTACAATAAAAACCCGTATCTCCTCGTCGCCAAGGAGATAGAAAAAAATAGAAAAAATTCCTTAGGGCCAGCCTTTTGGCTTTACAAGGAAAAAAATTTGACCCAAGAAAAATAAACCATACGAGCCTCTTGGCCTTCTGGAAGCCCACGAAGACTCCCGCCACCCAAGCCTCGGAAGAGCCCAATGATCTGGGTCATTCATATCCGCATTAAAACCGATGGCGAAGGTAGACATCGCTTCGACAAGACGTCTGAAGTTTAGCGCAACCAAGCTGCACGATTAAACAGGACCGTTGATCCACTCTGCTAAATCCTACAGTGGAGAATTATATCGTGTCGAACAAGCTGGCCCCACGATAGTGTGCGATGAAGGGCGGTTTCCCAAACCACCTCCCTGCCACGTGTAGGATGCTGATTGTGATCGCTGCGAAAACGCAAAAATCAGTTCCCGACGGAGAGTGGTGCGATCAGATGAAAACCGCCAATGAAGCGGTTTTGCTCTCCAAAACCCAAAAATCAGAAAATACCAGCTGCCGGAAGAACCGGGATTCCTCCCGCGCCTGTTGTTCGTCCTCGCCTGAACCTGGAATCCAGAAAGGAAGAGGAACACTCCCTTAATGAAGGAATTGTGATGACCATTACGCTCACCCCGAAGAACAATGAAAACCCTCTTACTGACTTCATTTAAACATTTCCTGCCCCTCGAGCCCAATAATCGTAAATTTCCTTGTCCTCCATGGCTTGAGCATCGCAGATAGCTTTTAGCCTGCATGGAGGCATGTCCTGCCAATTCCTTTCGATTCTGCATCCTGAATTAATCACTCCTTGGTTGGCCAGTAGATCTGCAAGTTTATTGGCCTTCCTCCGAACATGATTGAAGCTAACCGTTCGAAGGCACTGGAGATGTTTTTGGATTCTCTGGTACACTTGTATAAGTCTCCATTGTTTTGAGACCCTTTCAGGCGTTGTTCCATAACTAATTTTATTAACTGCATTTATAGAGATCTCTGAGTCCGCTTCGATGAGAACATTTGAGTTGTGATTGAGTTTAAGCAGCTCCAGACAATGTTCCAACGCCATTAATTCAGCCATATTGTTGGTGGCTTTGCCTAAATGGCAGTGGAAAGTGAGAATTATTTTTCCTTCTTCATCTCTAAACACACCTCCATAACCTGCAGTCCCCGAGTTGCTTTTTGAAGCCCCATCAATGTTGCATTTCAGATAACCTTTTGGTGGAGGATGCCAAAAATCCTTTTCCCTTTCCAACACTCTTTCTTTTTTGCTAAGACCCTTGAGGATGATCTCATGCAATCCCAGCTGCTTGAGAGTTCTCAATTCAAGCGCAGTGGGAGGATTTGAGGGATAACTGTGCACAGTGGTGGAGACGGTCTCCTTAATCTGCTTTAAGATTAAATCCATCAAGCAAAGGGGAGTAGTTTTTTCATCCTTGAAAATTCTTTTATTCCTTTCCTTCTAGACATTCCAGATAATGAAGCTTGGTGTTAAGGTCCAGGCCAAATTAAGGATCTCATGCTCTGAAAAGTTATTTCTCCACTTGTTCAGGGTATTAATGATGCTACCTTTGTCTCTGTCTGTCTATTGAAAAATGATGTTGAAAGAATCCCACAACTAGTTGATATAGGAACAGTTGTTGAGAATATGCTCCATTGTATCCTCTTGAGAGTCACATAAGTGGCATCTAGAGGGCCCCATAAACCCCCTCTTCTGAATGTTTTCCCAAGTTAATATTTTCTTGTGATGAACTAACCACATAAACAGTTTGATCTTCATCCATCCTTGGTGGCTCCAAAGTTTTTGCTAGGACTTTTCCAAAACGCAGGGATCTAGGTTAAGGGTAATTCTTTTTGCTTCTTGGATATTAAAGATGCCTTCTTTATTTTGTCCCCATCTTAACTGATCCTGACCATCTGTGACCAAGATCTTCCTTTGTTCTAAAATTTCCATGAGTTCTTCTGTTTTTATTTTTATGGGGCTGTCCCCTCTGCATTCTATTTTCCTCCAGCTTCTCCATTTTGTGGTGTCATGAGGAAGATTCCAGAAATCCCTGACTTTTATTAGTCCTTGGAAATCAGTTTCCTGCTTGATGCTCATAAAGTCCTCCCTCAACAACATTGGTTCTTGTTGCCATTTATCTTCCCAGAAGAGAGCTTGTTCTCCTGCTCTGATTTCCCAGAAGCTGTTGTTCTATACTAGGCATTTGTTATCCCAGGCTTTATTCTAGATGTGAGAGCCTTTTATGTTCCCTGACATTCTGATGAGATCACTCATTTGTCAGGAGTTTGCATATTTTTCTTTCCAGGTTTTAGCCCATTGCACCCCTGGTTCTTTAACCCATCTCCACCAGAGTTTGGCTCCTAGAACATTACTTAGAATCTCCTGATCATCTAAGCCTAGGCCTCCATGACTTTTGGGTTTACAGATTTTATCCCAAGAAACGAGGGCCCATTTCTTTCTTGTTTCCTCCTTGCCCCAGACAAAGTCTCTCTAAATGTCATGTAAGACCCCTTTGGGAGCTGGTAGGGCTAATAAAAAGAACATAGGGATGGATTGAAGAACTGCCTTTGTTAAAATCAATCTTCTAGCTAGGTTCAACGCTCTAAAAGTCATCTTTTTATCTTGTCTTGCATCTTGTTGAGTACCGGTTCCCAGATACTCTTGTGTGTTGGTTTATCCATAAGGGGGATTCCCAAATACTTTGAAGGGAGGACCTCCCTTTGGAAGCCCAGAATTCTGGAGATGTTCCTTTGAATAGCAATGTTAGTATTAAAGAAAAAAAAAATTGATTTGGAGAGATTGACTTCCATACCTAAAGCCGAGGCAAAGTCATTTAAGATTTTTTTGTACGTTGTAGCTTCCTTCACTGTGGGGATACCTTGCAGCATGGTGTCATCCACAAATTGTTGATAAGTCAAGGCTTGGTCATTCTCTGTTAATTGTAGGCCCTTGATCTTTCCTAAAACTTTAGCATTTTTAATGGTTCGGCCCAATCCTTCCATCATGAGGATGAAAAGAAAGGGATGTAGAATTTTTGAATAATTTAACACATATTCAACAGAGATTATCCTGATCATGTACTATTGCAGAATACATACACAATACATAAGCTCCTCTACGTTGATCATCAATATAGCAGCATCAATAACAATAAAACATCAAGAGCATTCACACATTAACACAGTATGTAACCCAGGGAAAGCATCTCGCTAAAAACCCCAACTATCTGTATATTAATGATTGAGACCATGTAACATTACAAAGTACAATGATTATCACAAGCAATCCAGTACCAGCTCCACCTGTTACACACAATACAGCTAAGATATGATCTCCAAATCTATTCCACTGCTCAATACCTGCTCAAGAATGAATGAGAATGGTTTACCAAACTCGTATTTCACCTCCAAAGAATCACTCACACTGTGTAAGACGTGAGTAGAGGATATAATACTGGGAAAATACATGAGCAAACTCATTGGCATACTCAATCCCTTGATTGTGTAAATCCTCATGCACAACTATAGTCACAACTAATAGCAATCTGATCCTCTAACACTTGTCCCTGTTGAACTGAACATGCACTGACATGCAACTGAGTTAACTGATGTATTCTATAGTTGTATTATGAGTTAATAATTAGTTTAACAACTCATCATTAGTCTATTTGCAGTTAGACTAACTACAACTAGTTTAACCAAGTCAAACTGAACACAACTCCATCAACTCCACAATCAAACTCCACCAAACTCAATTGATTGAGTTCTAACTAAAGTCATGCATGCAACAACTCAACTGACTCATAAGAAAAGCGTACTTCCTTCTGACAACTGCATGGGCCACATCTATAGCTCAAACTGAAGTGCTGAAAGAGAATAAGATCAAGTTTATAGTCCAAATATTATTATGAGACAATAATATTTGACTTTTCTATTTTGGACAGCCAATCTAAAAATAGACTTTGATCACTCCTGCTGTGATCACTCCTGCTGTGGTCACTCCTACTATGATCACTCCTGCTGTGGTCACTCCTGTTGTGATCATCCCTGCTGTGGTCACTCTTGCTGTGATCATCCCTGCTGGGATCCAAAAATAGAACTTGCGCCATAATTTGCCTGCGGGCCCACTTAGTGAAGGCGACTCTTTTCACTAAGCTCCATCATCTTGTTGCAATCTCAACACTCCCTCTCGACAAGATATGGATCATCAGCAACCCCTATCCTGCCTCGATGGTATTCGAATTTGCTCCTGGCGAGAGCCTTCGTCAAAATATCAGCATCCTGATCCTCCGTTGGAATGTATGAAAGCAACATGATCCTTCGCTGCACACAATCTCTGATATGATGGTACCTGATGTCGTCCATTGAGCTCCCTGCCCAATCTGCATCTTCCTGTCTGTACCAATCTCCATATCCCGATGTGCCTCTGTTGAGCCTACACACATGCAACTCCACCACCTGTCGATATACAGTGGCATCCACTACCTCCGCTGAAGTAGCATCCTCCTTCCTCCAACCTCCAGGAAGAGGAGTATCAACAAGCTTGCAGCCATGCATGTTGAACTTCTCCAGTATCTCCCGAGCATACTTGCCCTGAGAAACAAACAGTCCACCACTGCGCTGCCATATTTCCAATCCTAGGAAATAGTGAAGGAGGCCCAAGTCCTTCATCTCAAACTCTTAGCAAGATCCTTCTTGCATGACAGTATCAACAGCTCATCACCCGTTAGAATCAAATCATCAACATACAGTACAATGATAAGCAACTTACCCTCCACCACAATCTGGTATAGGTTAGGATCCGCCTCACTCTTGGAGAATCCAAGTCCTGTGAAATAGCTGTCTATCTGTGTGTACCAAGCACGTGGTGCTTGCTTCAACCCATACAACGCTCTCTTGAGCCTGCACACATGCGACTCACTGCTGAAGACCTCAAAGCCTTGGGGCTGCTCAATGTACACCTCCTCCTCAATGACTCCGTTGAGGAATGCAGTCTTCACATCCATCTGATGAATGTGCCATCCCATCTACGCTGAGAGAGCAAGAATTGTCCGTATGGAAGAATACCTTGCGGCAGGTGCAAAGGTATCCACATAATCAATCCCCTCTATCTGTGAAAAGCCTCGGGCAACAAATCTTGCCTTGTACTTCTCTACACTCCCATCAACTGCCTGCTTAACTTTGTAGATCCACCTCGAACCCACCATTGATTTCCCTTCCAGTCTAGGAACAATCTCCCATGCACTGTTTCTGACAATAGAATCATACTCTTCCACCATGGCGTCTACCCATGCAGGATCCTCCACAGCTTCCTCGAAAGAGGATGGCTCAGTCACAACACACTTGCTCATAAGAGCCATGTATCCAGTGTACTGATCAGGTGACAGTCTCTGCCTGCGTTGGGCTGTAGGTGGTCCTACAACTTTCTCTACATCTTGAGCCAGTCGCTCAGCTTCTGTCAAGCACTTTCGCCCTCTGATGGTTGGCGTTGCATGAGTGGTATCTTCCACTCCATGAACCTCGTCCTGTGGCTGATCCACGTCCTGAAGCTCATCCTTAGGAACTAATAGCTCCTGATTTGCATGCAAGTGTAGCTCCCTCTCAAGCGAACACTTCATGGCTTTCTCCTCCTGAAATTTTATATCTCGTCACACAACAGTTTTACCACTGTCTGGAAAATACACATGATAGTTTTGGGGTGTATCAGTGTACCCCAAAAATATCCCAACCTCTGCGGTCGGCTCCAACTTCTTCCTGGCATCCTTCGTCACATGCATGTAAACGTTAGCACTAAAAATCCTCAAATGAGAAAGATCAGGCTTCTTACCAGAATAAGCCTCCTCGGGTGTACTCATGCCAAGTATCCTATGAGGACAACGGTTCTGCACATAAACTGATGTATTGCATGCTTCCGCCCACAAGTGAAGGGGTAGGCCCTGATCATGCAACATTTCCCGTGCAGCACCCACAATCTTTCTGTTCTTCCGCTCAGCTACCCCGTTCTGCTATGGGTTATGGGGAGCTATGAGCTCTCTTCGAATCCCTTTTGCCTTGCAGAAATCCTTGAACTCGTCCGAGATGTATTCACCACCATTATCGCTCCTAAGAGCCTTCACCTTCTTCCTCGAATCCTTCTCGACCAGTGCTTTGAATTCACAGAACTTTGAATATGTCTCGCTCTTCTTCTGCATGAAGAAGATCCAACACTTATGAGAGAAATCATCAACAAAAATCACATAATACCTGTGTTTTGCTGTCGAAGCAACTGAGAAAGGTCCACACACGTCTATGTGAATTCTCTCAAGGATCGTTGTGGCGCGACTATCCTTCTCGTGAAAGGTGGCTTTCAAAAACTTCCCCAAAGTACACCCCTTGCACTGATCTGACTGCGCAAGTGTGCCTTTAGGAAGCCCTGTAGTGATTTGCTGCAGTATCTTTAAGGCTCCATGGTGAAGGTGACCCAATCTCCTGTGCCACAACTTGCCATCATCCCGGCTCACTAATCCTTCTGCCTTGCCTGCCATTGCTGCGCATCCATCTACATGCAACTGATAAAGGTTCCTCACTCGAACCCCTATCTTCCGGGTCTCACCAGTTGTCTTGCTGCGCAGGAAAGCCTTTCCCTCGCTTAAAACAACATCATACCCCTTGTCTTCTAACATCGCCATTGAGATAAGATTCTTCTTCAATCCTGGAACATGCATGACTTCCTTCAATACGAAGGGTTTACCAGACTCCTTCTCAAAGGAAATGGTACCGATACCCGTCGCACTGTATCTACCATCATTGCCCATCTCGATGTGCACTCCAAGATATTTGTCCTCCATGTCAGAGAACAAATCTCTATCTCCCGTCATGTGAAAAGATGCACCACTGTCCAAGAACCACACTGATCCCATCACACTTGAAACCAAGCATGCGATCAATGAAAAATCAAGCTCAAACTGTGAGGCTAGAGCCTCTCCTGCTGAAGATCCAGCAGCCTGCTTGTTCTTCTTCTTCTGCGGACAATTAGTGGCATAGTGTCCATGCCGGTAACAGTGAAAACACTTCACCTTGGACATATCCTGCTTCTTGCCTTTCGCACCGGAATGAGAAGCTTTCTTGTTCTTCCCCTTCTTTGCTTTGGCAGCCAAAGAGCAATTCTCTTCATCAAATACCTTTGATGAAGATCCATTCTCACCTTTATTGTTTATGATTTTATCCTTGAGCACCGGGTCACTCTTGCTTTGGAATAACATTTGCAATCCGTTGAAAGACATTTCAACAACACTGCTGCAAATTCGATTTCCACCAGCTCAAACTCAACCTCCTCGGATCTAAGATTCATGAGAACACAATATTTCTTGTACAGAGATTGATTGTATGGGCATTCACCGGATATCTCACCTTCCAAAGGAAGGATGAATCCAGAGGCTACCTGGCCCGATTACAGACTCTGCCTGAAGAAATAGAATGTAAACACTTCCTGAATAGTAGATCTAATGATCAACATCTCTGATACCATGTAGAAATTTTGAATAATTTAACACATTCAACAGAGATTATCCTGATCATGTACTATTGCGGAATACATACACAATACATAAGCTCCTCTACGTTGATCATCAATATAGCAGCATCAATAACAATAAAACATCAAGAGCATTCACATATTAACACAGTATGTAACCCGGGGAAAGCATCTCGCTAAAAACCCCAACTATCTGTATATTAATGATTGAGACCATGTAACATTACAAAGTACAATGATTATCACAAGCAATCCAGTACCAGCTCCACCTGTTACACACAATACAGCTAAGATCTGATCTCCAAATCTATTCCACTGCTTGCCTGCCTCCACTACTCAATACCTGCTCAAGAATGAATGAGAATGGTTTACCAAACTCGTATTTCACCTCCAAAGAATCACTCACACTGTGTAAGATGTGAGCAGAGGCTATAATACTGGGCAAATACATGAGCAAACTCGTTGGCATACTCAATCCCTTGATTGTGCAAATCCTCATGCACAACTATAGTCACAACTGATAGCAATCTGATCCTCTAACACCTGTCCCTGTTGAACTGAACATGCACTGACATGCAACTGAGTTAACTGATGTATTCTATAGTTGTATTATGATTTAATAATTAGTTTAACAACTCATCATTAGTCTATTTGCAGTTAGACTAACTACAACTAGTTTAACCAAGTCAAACTGAACACAACTCCATCAACTCCACAATCAACTCCACCAAACTCAACTGATTGAGTTCTAACTGAAGTCATGCATGCAAAAACTCAACTGACTCATAAGAAAATCATACTTCCTTCTGACAGCTGCATGGGCCACATCTATAGCTCAAACTGAAGTGCTGAAAGAGAATAAGATCAAGTTTATAGTCCAAATATTATTATGAGACAATAATATTTGACTTTTCTATTTTGGACAGCCAATCTAAAAATAGACTTTGATCACTCCTGCTGTGATCACTCCTGCTGTGGTCACTCCTACTGTGATCACTCCTGCTGTGGTCACTCCTGCTGTGATCATCCCTGCCGTGGTCACTCCTGTTGTGATCATCCCTGCTGGGATCCAAAATAGAACTTGCACCATAATTTGCCTACGGGCCCACTTAGTGAAGGCCACTCTTTTCACTAAGCTCCATCATCTTGTTGCAATCTCAACAAGGGAGAGAGTGGGTCTCCCTGCCTGAGGCCTTTGGAAGGAGTGAAGATCTCCGAGGGAAAGCCATTCACCAGAATTGAAAAGTTGGGTGAAGTAACCATAGCCATAACCCATTTGATCCAGTTATGATCAAACCCAAACGCAGAAAGGACCTTTTTGATGTAAATCCAGTTCACCTTGTCATAAGCTTTTGCAATGTCTAATTGCATGATCATACTGGCCTGCTTTTTGCTGGTGAGAGAGTGAACAACCTCGTGGGCCTGAATAATATTATCCAGGATTTGCCTTCCTTCCACATAACCAGACTGTTCCCCAGAAATCAAAGAAGGCAGAAGAGGTTTGAGTCTGTTGGCCAAGATCTTAGAAATGATTTTGTAAACAACATTGCATAAGGCAATGGGTCTGAACTTATCAGGAGTCAGGGCTGAGTCCTGTTTGGGGATCAGGGAGATGAAGGAGGTGTTGAGGGCTTTTAGAATGGATCTGCTTCTTTTGGAGTCCTCAACCACATCTAAAATATCCTGTTTGACAACATTCTAGCAGGCTTTGAAAAAGTCCACATTGAAACCATCTGGACCTGGAGCTTTGCCATTTTGCATCTCTTTGATCACTGTACTAACCTCTGCTTCAGTTACTAGTTTGTTCAGGTTAAAGTTATCTTCTCTAGACACCATCCTGGGAATATTCTTTATAATTTCCTTGATGTGTATGTCTTTGTCTAGATTATTTTCCTTTGTGATGCCTCTGAAATGTTGAACCATCACATCTTCGATATTCTTGTGAGTGGTCTGAAGCTCCCCATCTTCATTCAATATTGAGGATATTCTATTGTGCGTTCTATTGGCTATGGTGGAACGGTGGAAAAACCTAGTGTTTCGTTCACCTTCTTTGAGCCATTGAACTCTAGACTTTTGTCTCCAAAAAATTTCCTCCTGTTTGCATAAATTCTCCCAATCAAGGTTGAGTTTTTCAGCTTGCTCACTTTTGGATTTATCAAATCCTTCAGCGATCATTGCTTGGTTTAGTTCCTGCATTTTGGTCTCTATTGATTTTTTGTTTGCAAAAATGTTACCAAAATCCTTCTTGTTCCATTCTTTGAGTTTGATTTTTATGTGCTTTAGCCTTTTATGGAGGAGGAACATTTTGGAGCCCTGAATCTGTAGATCTTCGAACCACCATTCTTCAATGTTGCTGATGAAATCTGGGTGGGAGAGCCAGATATTTTCAAATCTGAAGGGTCTGTTCTTGGGAGCATAAATTCCCTTGATTTCTAATTGAATCAGCCAGTGATCAGAGCCACCAAATGGGAGGACACTTGCAGAAATTTATGAATTTGTCAGCGTCAGCTTCTCGGAGATCAAAAATCTGTCTAACTTGGAGGCAACCTTAGAATTACCTCCTCTTTTGTTGTTCCAAGTAAAAAGACCATTATGCATTTCAGAGTCAACCATCTTCATGTCTTCTATGAAATAATGGAATCCTATTGAATCTCTACTAAGGATTTTGGTGCCTCCTTTTTTTTCTGAAAGAGATTTAATCATGTTAAAGTATCCTCCAATGACCCAAGGGATTTCTTTATGTCTGCTTCGGAGATCTACCAGGGAGTTCAGAAATCTAAGCTTCTCATCTATTCTTTGAGGGCCATAGACATTCGTAACCAGGAAGGTCTCAAACATCCCCATTGGTTGAATGATAGCTGATAAGTAATTTCTCGTTGCCTCCGCATCTACAATGATGACTTTTTGGGGGTTCCAAAGAGTAAGAATGCCACCCACTGTGTTTTCTGCTTTAACTTCTAGAAACTCAAATTTACTGAGCCATTTGTTATGGATTTGTTTTATTTTCTGAATGGAGCATTTTGTTTCTTGAATGAAGATTATGTCTAGCATTGCTAGTTTCATTCTGTTACTTAGCATTTTTTGTTTTCTTTTACTACCTAGACCTCTGATATTCCATGATATGAACTTCATAATTAAAGATTTGTAAAGGAGTAATTGGTTAGATCTTTCATCTTACTTGAATCTATCATTAGCTTTCCACACTCCATCAGGAGCTCATTTTGTTGTTTTCTGCCTCTCTTCTTTCTTGGATTTTTGGTGGCTAATCCTGGATTTAATTTCATTGTTTTCACTCCTTTGTGCTCCTGTTTGTGGATGTTTTTACCTTTTTCCAGGCCTTGTTCCTGAGTTTTCCATAAAAACAATTGTTGTATTTTGTTGCATTCTTCTTGAGGCAGAGACCCTATTCCTCCTTTGGTTCCTTGCATCAGGAATCCTTCCAGATCCAAGTTTTCCTTATCGAGGATTTCTTGTAGTTCATGCTCTTCCAGATCTGTTTCACTTTGAGTCATTTCCTGGTCCATTTCCATTTCTGTTTCACTTCTCATGGCTTCTTTTTGAGAGTCAATGTCTGGAGAGTGATTTATGTCCTCTTTCTTTTCTTTTTCTTTAGCATCTTCCTCCTGATCTTGATTTTCTCTTGTGATTTCTTCAGGCTCTTCTAGCACTTTAAACTTATTCTGACTGCCCTTTTGCCCCTCAGTATGTTGTTGTTTTGATCCCTTTTTTCCTCCCCTTCCTCTGCTGGCCACTTTCTGAAAGCTGTCGGCGTATTAAGTTTTTTCTTGTTATCTTCTTTGCCAAGAGGGCAGTCTCTTAACAAATGCCCATGTTTGTGGCATCTTCGGCATCTGAAGGGTATGTGCTCGTAGTCTACCGTCTGCACCCACTCCTCGTCCAAAACTTCCAGGATAGCTTCATCTGGAAGTGCTCTTGATAGATCCATTTCCACACAGATTCTAGCAAAGGAGGTATATTTTCCCCTTCTTGTGGCTTCAGAAGCTTTGACATAGCGTCCTAGTTTATTACCTATGGCAGCCAACCATTTAGTTTGCCAATAATCAAGAAGTAGAGAGTAGAGCCTTACTCACACAAGAACCGAAGAGAAAGTCTCCCTCTCTGGGACAAAGTTCATTTTGCAAGGTCTCATATAAAGACCTGCTGCAGCAAAAAAACAGGGTCCTCCTTCGAATATTTTGTCTTTATCTTCGATGTTGGAGAACACTACTGTGAAGAATCCTTTTGACCCAAGATGTAGGTCAATACTTCCTTTGGGCTTCCAATGATACTTGATCCACGTTTGTAAATCCTTTTCAGTGGGCCATAGTCCCATGAATTTACAAATTATGGTGTAGGTTCCCATATGTTCCCTGTGCTCCTACAGAGTAGGATCATTTAATATTACTCGAGGAGTGATTTCTGCTTTTGGTTTGCAAGGTCCTTTTTGTTTTTTGTCTCTTGAACCCAGACTTTTGTCTTCTTCCTCTTTGTCCTTTGTGCTGCTGTTTTCTTTTGTTCTGGTCCCATCTGTTTCCTTTTCATTGTCCCTGTTTCTGTAGTTCATATCGCTTTTAGTGTTTCCAGTTGGTGATCTACTTCCGGTGGCCACTGCATCTTTGTAGGAAGGAGCTGAGCTCCCTCCCTTGCCACTCTCCATTAGAATCGAACCCTACTCACTGTGGAACCCTAGCCGCTGTGTTTCTCTCGCCGCTCTCCCCAATATGCTCTTTGCGTTTCTTGAGAACCAATGAAGAATAATTTTATAATTGAAATAATTTTCAGTTTTATTTCAATGACTAAAGTTGGCTCCCTCCCCTGCCACTCTCCATTAGAATTGAACCCTACTCACTGTGGAACCCTAGCCACTGTGTTTCTCCCGCCACTCTCCCCAATATGCTCTTTGCGTTTCTTGAGAACCAATGAAGAATAATTTTATAATTGAATAATTTGCAGTTTTATTTCAATAACTAAAGTTGAAGTTATAGTTATCGAAATATATTATTTTTAAATAATTTAAATTATTTAGATTAGACTTTTTCTATTTTAAATTATAATTAAATTATTTATAATTGATAAATATTTGTATTAAATTAATTGAATTTTGAATATTTAATTTTTAAATTATTGGGTAATTAAATTATAAAATAATTCCATATATCACAAACACACTCACCCAATAGATACTTATAATTAATTAATTAGATGTTTATCTTCCTCATATTTAAAACAAACAAAGCCAACATTCAAAAAATACCACAATTTTATAACTCTACATTACTATTACTTAGTTATTAACCTCTAACACACCACTAATCAGTTATCTCAAATGACCACCCATGGCACACTACTCAATGATTATCCCACCTGACTAGATATTTTATTTTCAAAGGACAATAGCTTTACACTTTGAAAAAACAAAGAACACAGCTCTATTCTCATCATCCACCATTAAAGTACGGCGGAAAAACGGGTCAATTAGCCGTCCCCCTAAAAAATCGGGTTGTTCTACACTTATTTTGGCCCACGATAGACAATTTTTGCATTCAAGTCGGTAGACGGACGCGAGGAGCAATCTGCCCAAGTAAGTCAAACCGGGTACGGGGAACCAGGCTGCTCATTTAATTGCAGTCAATTTTGGTTCTCCAGCTTCAAACCAGGGACCGTAAACTTTATCTTAAAAAATTGTGCGAATTTTATTATTTGTATTATCTAAAGTATAAAATGTTTAATAATAATTTTATTATTTTTATCTTTTAAAAGTAAAATAATTTTTATACGGTATAAAATATGGATAAATAATTTAATTTTTTTTGAAAATTCAATATTTTTTTTAAACATTAAAATTAACCCCTAATATTTGAATGACTGAAAACAACATGGTGATTGATGTTTTATAATTCTAAATCCATGGACGCAGCGGTTTTCAACCTTCAAAACCATTGCGTGTTGTGAAAATCAGGAGCGGTCCGGACGGGCTTTTCATCTGAACTCGGACGCTTCATATGGTCATCGGAGGGGCTGGCCATCGACGGAAATTGAAGGCTCGAAGGTTGGATCCACATAAAAACCAAGCAGTAGCTCGCAATTTTTATATGCCCATTTGAAATAGAATTTACAAAAAGAGAAATTCCGTAGTTTCAATTTGATATAGGATGATCTCAGTGTGCAGGAGTTTTAATTGCCCACCTCAGGATGCTCATGGTGAGTCCAGAAATGCCACCTCGGGTGGTGCTGATAATCAACCGCCTCACGATTACGACGAACCCACATTCGGCAAACATGATTTTAATCACCCACCTCCTCATTTAGATGAACCCGGAGGTAAGCCCACATATGCCATCAATCCGGATTACCCCCAGCCTAAAGATGACATCAATGACAAAATCATGGTGTCCATCATAATAGTTCTTCTTTTTGTGTTTTTCTTCGCTGTTTTGCTAAACGTTTTTGCCAGATGCTTTTGGAGACAGTCTGCTCGATTGTCTGGAAGAAATCGACGAAGACCGGCTTCTGTTCGCATTCGGTTCGAGTTAAAAGGAGAAGAACCGGTGTCTCTGCTGAATGTGGGGTTGGATTCTGCGGTATTAGAGACTCTGCCCATCTTTCTCTATAAATCGCATAATTTCGCAGATGGGTTGGAGTGCGCAGTTTGTCTGTGCGAATTCGAGGAGAATGAGACAGGCCGGCTTCTGCCCAATTGCGGGCATAGCTTTCATGTTGAGTGTATTGACATGTGGTTTCGTTCGCACTCTACTTGTCCCGTTTGTCGAACGGGCGCCCAGCTAGAACAGCAAGTTTTGGAATCTGCTAGAGCAGAACAGGTTTCGGTTACAATGGCAGGACCAATTACTTCAGGCTTCCATGACAATCTGAATTTGGAGCAAGAGCAGACTGCAAGTTGTGAAGAAGACTGTACTCTGCAGAACCCAACAAATATATTCTCTTGGGGTCGGCAGAGACAAATGGAGACAGAGATTGATGAGGGAACGTCGGGTGGAAGAACATTAATGCCTCATATTGCCATTGATATACCCAAGAGGCCCGATGGTTTCTCGTCTGGCGAAGGCCATCAGCTTCATACACCAAATGGTTCACATTCGTCTTTGAAATCTCCCATCCCTACCCTTCGTTCGCTTACCAGGATGTTGAGCAGACACGCACAGAAAATGCCAAATGATCTTCCCACGCGATCGTCCTTTTGAGGGTAGAAAATGATGGTCCGGCGCAGTACCGTGGCACATGGTTGGACTTGGAATTTTTTTTGTTGATTAGACTCTGAGCGATTGATTTCTGGGTTGGGTTTTGGATCCGGCCACATTGTGGTCATTTCCTCTTTGTCATCGCTTATTTGGTCCTGGTCCACAACCTTGTCTTTGCTCTGTTTGGTGATACTATTCAATGCATTTCACTCTGGTCATCGCTTATAGATCTATGGTGGGGATGAATTTCGAACTCATTGCCCTTCTTATTGGGTTTCCATTCGTTGCAGTGTTCATTCAGCCAGTCGTCGGTCTATGTGCTCATTCTTCTGGTCTTTTTTATTTTTTTCTATGTTTTCGAAACCATTCTCTCTATTTTGGCTCTACTCTGTGTCTCATAGGGGTGGTGGTAGTGAAGGAGAATGTGAGTTTGAATTTCTTCTGTATTTCGCTTGTGAGTTTTGAGTGTTTCGGTGGGATTCTGCCTTCAAGCAACATCTTGTTTATTGGAATTTAGTTGCCTTCATTGTTTATTATGCCAATAGTGACAACAAAATAAAGGTAAGCTTTGAAATTTGGCTTCTTGGGCAAATGGTGACTATTACTAACAATCATTTTATTGAATAAAGACAAGTTTTAAAAATTTCCAAATGATTTTTTTATTTTTCATAAACTGCGATGGCTTTTGCGTAGGTGCGTTGTTAGATGTTTGGGTTAGTTTACATGGTTTTTGGCCGATCATCATTACTATTAAATGGGTCACCCAAAATTATTGGGTCAAGCAAAATCAACAGGGAATGAGAAATTAAATATAATAGGAGATTTAATTTTTCATTTTCTATCCGGCTCCCTTGGTTTATTAATTTATTATTAGTTTTTGTATATATATATATATATATGACAAAAGGATAAAGGGAAGAGAAAGACATGAATATATGAGAGGATATCTGCGAGAAAGATGAATCGTGGAAAGGAGGCTAGGAGTTAGAATCTAGAAATGTGTATGTTTATATTTGTAAAGTTATTTTTCTAGAGTAATGATTCACCTGAAGAAAAAATAAAATAATAAAAATAATTATTATAAAAAAATTAAATGAAATTTTTTCTTTATCATGAAATTGACTACATCTTATTAATACTATGCAAAATTTGATATGTTTTTCAAGCACAATTTAAAACTAATCAACAATATCATATATGCCAAATTCATTATCCTCATAAGGTTCATCATCATTTTCTTTAATGTTATTGTATTTCCATTGGGTCATTTTGCTCTTCCATTGGATATTTATGTCTATAGGTCCCTCAAAGTCATCCCTTACAAACAATTCCCATAATGGTGGATGTGGTTTCTTTGATATATTTTACATTTATTTTTACTAAAATCTTCTTTCATCAAACCAACTTCTTGAATTTCATTTAGAAGAACATTAATAATATTAGTTCTTTGTTGAATAAAATTGAGTCTTGAATTTCATTTAGAAGAACGTTAATAACATTAGTTCTTTCTTGAATAAAATTTCATTATACTGGGTCATTTTCAATAACTATGCAATTTTTCCCCTTTTATAAGAAACATGCTATAGTTACACTTAATCACCAAACACAAAAGAAATAATTAAGTAAATTAGGGTGAACATGCACAAATTAAAAATAATAAAGATTATAGTTTAATTTCATATATGTTATATCATAAGTCTTACTAGAACTGAGAATAAATCTAAACTCAGTCTGCTTCACTTGAAAATGTATATATAAGATAATTAGTTAATGTATGTATAAGATAATTAGTTAGTGCTTATGGCTTTTAATAAATGTTATCAATATCTTTGCTCAAATCATTTTCCTCATATGTTAGCTTTCTTGCCATAGCATTATAAAGCAATAATTAACTATGTTTACCCCTATCTTTTTTATTGATAAGAATACAATCATACTTATTAAGAATACAATCATACTTATTATGTTTTGTTAGTATTCAACATATATGCTCTTAATGTCACTAGCAAATGGATCATGACTAGAAATACAAATGTTAGGATTTTTCTTGTAACACAAAATTCAATTAACTAGTATATTGCTAAAATTTATTTACAATTCTATTAATAGAACCACACTGGTTGGTTCGAAACATGTTGACCAAAATCTTTTAATGTGATTTCTTCCGAAAATGTCTTAAATATTCAACTAAACATATAATTTAAATATCTTACCAAATAAATTGCTTGCTTGATTTTGATTTTCTCTTGAAGCTTGAGAGTACTAATCCTAATTGTGTGTAAATAAAAATCACAAACCTTGAAAATGGTGATGTCGTGACTTTTAAAAACCCTGCAACCAATTTTATTGAAACATTGATAAGTATGAGACTTATTATCATATCAAATGTTTTGGATATTGTAACCATGAGCGATATCTACATTAACTAGAGAGTAATTCTATTTAGGAACAAGATTTGAATTTTTTTGACAATCACCTAATATTACTTGATATTAGACAATGTTGAGCTGATTCAAATGTATTGGTCAAGAATGTCACCAGGTTGAACTTTTTGAAGATGTTGCTTTATTTGTATTTCAAAGTTGTTTTTTTTTAATATAACCTTTGAAAGTATTTGACACTCCATTTGCATTACTCTTTAACATCTTTTAGGAAATATACAAATAGATATTTTCATATCTATAAGTAATAAAATAGAAAAGTCTACAAGTAAATAAAATTAATATAATAGATCAAAATAATTTTTTGAATGAAACAAAAAAATGTTTTAGTGGTGATGTAGAGCTTGAGTATGAATAATTGCATCTAACATAATTTGAACTGTCTTTATTCCACGTTTTAACCATTTTCTCTTGTATTCTCATGTAAAGCTTGTGACTAAATAATTTTATAATGATATATATATATATATGAAAATACTAAAAACAACAATTTGTTAAAATGAGATACTAAATTTTCTAAAGATTAAATAAATATAAATAGCTCAACAAACTTACTTTTGAAATTCACTAGAAACTTCTATTATCTATAATTAATGTGACCTTACATGTGATAATATTTCTATGGTAAACATTTTATCCTTCACTCTTTGCATTGTTCGCCAAAATGTGATAGTCATGGCTTTTGGTGGACTCTTGATTCCATGACTCGTCTTACTAATATTACATGTCAAGGGTTTAAAAGTTTTAAACTTGTCATTCTTTCTAACAATATTCTCCCACACGTTGACGATATCATCTAATAAATCCCATGTCTATCCATTTCTAAATCCCAATTGAAAATAAGTGTCTCCACTATGAATGCATCACTTCTTATATGACTATTCCTTTTTGAATTTTCCTAATAAATTGGGAAGCCTCTTTCCATATAACATTTCTTCTGAAAGTTTGCATCAATCTTTGATATATCCCCATCACAAACTTCTTGAAATTCATTATGAATAAATGTCACCCTTTGAATGAAAGTCATATAAATCCTATACTTATTATCCGTGTTATGAGCCCATTCCAATAATTTTTCTTATAGATTTCTTAAACAAACATACATGATACCTTTGATTATTTTAGAAAGAAGATCATTAGGATACTCTTGTATCAATCCTCTTCTAGCCTCTACCAAACCATTTTTTCCAATCACATAATATTATAGTCAAAATATTCTTATCTATCAAATGCATCCTTGCTAGAAACCTCCATTAGATCAATAAGAATCACATACTCAACCACATAAACATATGGATTGTACCTAATCAATATTTTCAAGTTATGGATATGCAATTGGTGCAACTTAAAGCAGTTTCATCTAAATCAATAATGTCTTGATAATTAATAGGTTACAAGGAATAAATATAATTATAAGTGATTATGCCATTAAATTAAATATGTGCCTTGTGAAGGATGATCAACTCAATTTTTCTAACCTAAAAATATAGAATTCATGCTACAAACATAGATACTACCACCGACAAATCTACTAATCTGGGATGCATAGTTATGTTACACCCATAGATAATTTGGAAATTCCTATGCAAAAAACTTTCATGGAGCATCATCATGTTGTCCAATATAAGGGTTACTAATTGATATGCCTATTGTATAACGAGGATAAACTAAAAAACCCCAAAACACCAATCAAAACATCAATGTGCACCCAATCGTACCATAGCCAATAGAGCCATTTCCTAGCAACATAATTCAACATGATTCATTATATAAACTATTGTAATTCCCACAAGACCAAGATACGTATGAAAAACTTACAAAAATAAATTTTCCCATCTATGAGACAATATCTCAACCCACCAATATACTTGCACTGTTAGGTCCCTATAATACTAGTTTATTCCCTCATTGTTATTATCATTGTAGCCCCCTTATTGTTATTGTGGTGCACATGTAGTCCCCATATTATTATTGTGCGCCATAGAATCGAACTATTATTATTGTTGTGCCCTTACATTACTATTATTATGTCGGCTCTAATTATATTGTGACCCCTTAGACTCCTATATATACAAAGGAGGTTTTTTCATTTGAATCATCCAAGAATTGTTCATTTTTGTAATGTAAAGGAGGTTTCCCCCTCGAAGAGACTAATTTTGAAGTCGTTGATCTATATATTCTTCTATTTTGTGAGCTGGTTGAATACCAAAATTCCTACATCTAGGAAACTTTAACACAAGTGGTATATTTCAATTATAAATATATGTAACAGTAAATTACATTGCATGAACTTCATGAAGTCAAGAAATAACACTTATTTTAATTGTAGATACCAATAGTTGATTTGGATTGAGTGTTTTTCACCCAACCATATGCTCTTTTGTGCATGTTATCTCTACAACTAGTCACCCCTTAGCCAGGCCATGGTACCACCATGGGGAAAATTCACAAATATTTAGGTATCCCAATGGTTAGACACATAACTCTCTTATGTAATATATCAACAAGGGATCCTCTCTCCACTGAATAAAAGGTCTCCACAAATTTAGATGCCCCTCTTCTTGCTTGCACAACACTAAGGGAATTTCTTTACTCCATAGCCCCTTAATAATTCCTCTTCCTTATGCTACTCATGTCCAGACATCTTTGCAATAATCACAACCTAATGGAATTTAGTAGATTCTCTATGTAATTTAAGGCAAAAATATTGGGCTTTGCATTTGTAATGTATTAGAAAACCAATTTGAGATGGGTATGAAAATTCTATCTTTATCCACTTCCTAATTTTAAAATGCTTTAAAATTTATTGTTGATTCTTTAATGCCCTGAAGCCATAATCATAATGTACCTTATGATACGAATTATATGCATAATAACATAAAAATTTAACGCAAAATAATACAACATAAATAAATGCAAATGTGATGTTAGTTACAAAGCATAAAAAAATTTATGTACCTAAATACACAAGAATAATAAAACATATAATACATTTAGAATGGAGAACTTATCTTGAATAATTATTTACACCATGTGGTTGCTAACCTGAGTCATTCCTCCCAGTTTTAGGAACTTCTTGCACCAAATATTTTGTCAAGCCCTAGAAAAAGCCCTATGATATGCATAAAGCCTCATGTGAAGGCTTAGATACTAATTTATATTTCTATTGTTATATCAAGTTATTGTCTAGACTTGTTAATTGTAACTATACCCTCTCTCTCTCTCTCTCACACACACACACACACACACATGTAGATAAACACAAATAAAGGAAAACTAGTTTTAGGATCATCTAATCTTATTCTTGTACATTTGTTCTAATGTCAAAGAAGGTTTCCCCCTTGATGATGAATAATTTCATTCTTATTTCTATTTCTTAAAGGCATGGAACTACTTCTCTCTCCATTTTCAACCTATTTTGTTGCTTTCTATCTAATATTTGGTGTTGGAGCCTATAATCTTAGAATTTTTCCCCTTCAATTGAGATATATTGGAATTTTCACTATAACTTATTTCTAGGAAGTTACAAATCTTTATATTCTAGGTATATCTATGATAAATATTAAGATAAACATTGTATAAATTTTATATTCTAGTTTATTGTACTTTTTTAGATTTAGCCTATATAAATTAGGGTTTGTCACTAGTCCTAAAATCAACTTCAAAGGAGTCATCTTGGTATTTTTGTTGTAACTTTTTCATACAAGTTTCATAGTGCATATTTTTTGTGATATTGAGAATACATAGTGAAGTTATTTTTCCAAAAATTTTAGGCTTTGAATCACTATAATTTCTTAGTTATAGCCTATGAAAGTTAGAACATTTTATTAATCCTAAAATTAGTCTCAAACAAGTAATTTGGGAATTTTTTGTAATTTTTTCAATAAAGTTTACTATATGAAATTTTTAAGATTCTGAGCAGACATCTAATAATATCTATGATAGATATTTTTAGTTCAAAGATGTTATAGCATCATTCAACACTCATGTAGACCTGATGCTCTTTTATGCCCCTGGGAAATCCATTTACCTATGCAAACTTGAACTTATATTAAAAAAATAGTATCTCAAATTCCATACGTTACTCTTCCGATACTAAACTGCATATTTACGTTGGTACCATAACATAATATCTACGTACACCTTTTAAAATATGAAAAAATAAAATATGAGGCATGCATGCAGGAAATACAAGAGGTGGTCACGCTTGTTGGACTCCCTTGTAACCCCTATGGGTACCCCTTCGAGTAGTAGCACATTAGACAGAACTGTGCATGGACTGCCTTCCACATACCCTCTGGGTATATCAGAAGCCCCCTAGGCTCACCTGAAACCTCACCTTAGATAAACCGTCGGCCGTCTTGCTGCTACAGTACACCGAGAACAACACTCAGGGAAATTACTCGTGCGTATGATAGGGTAGTCGGGTAGTACGGCTAAGGGTACGGTTGATCCTCCTTAGTTAGTGCCTTCAAAGATTGGGCCAAGTACTATTGTTGGACCCTTATGTATATTGCGATCTGTAGCACCTGATACTCCTTTGAGACCATAGTTCCCTCACCCGTTATCTTATTTTCCAGATCAGATCTAACAGTTGGGGTTCTGTGGCCATAACAACAGTTAGATCCACCAGTTGAGGTTCTACTGCCACAGTACCATTCAGATATAGCAGTTGGGGTTCTGTTGCCACCACAGTCCAACTCACATTTAGCAATTGGGGCTTTCACAGGCAGATCTGACCATTTGTGTAGTGAGGCTTTTGGCTCCTATACCTTGGGGCGATTCTCGCAGGACATTGGGCTGGATCAAGTTTTCTGGAAATTGGCCATTGCATTATTGATAAGTGGGGAGTAAAACTACATTCGGAGTAAAAAAAAAAAGAAAGTAAAGTCTAAGGCCTTCTTGGGACGCTTATAAGAGACTTAGCCCATAAGAATCAGGACGATGAGCTGATCGCAGTGGTACCATTCACTTGTTAGCTTCAATTTTCAGGTAGTCCTAAATTTTTTCAAAGTGACGACAAGTGACCAAGATCTGTGTATGGTAGAAACTAGAGCTCAAGCCATGGCCAACAAGAAGATTGAGAGCCTTGAAAAATAGTTGGCTTCTTTCCAGAACATAGCGGACCAGATGCAGAAATTCATGGAAACTTTCAAAGTGAGCACGTTGGGGCGGCATCTGGAGGCACATGGTCTTAATGAAGACTTTGAAGGAGCATTTAGCCATCATATTCACTTACATAGAAATCACCAACATTCCCACCCTCCCCCACCCAAGTTGGACATGTATAAATTTGATGGCTCTAATTCGACAGTATGGGTAGCACAAATGGAACAATATTTCCTTCTGAATGATATCCAAGATGATCCAACTAAACTACATGTGGGAGCCCTTTACTTGGACCAAGAGAGATGGCAATGGTGGTAGTGGCATCAGAAATGCTATCCTAGGAAAATAACTTGGCAGGTGTTCTCAAAATCTCTTTGTGACTGCTTTGATAAAGACTCTAATTTTTTGGGTCATCTTACTAAGCTCTGACAAACAGGCACAGTAAAAGAATACATTTCAACATTTGAGACGTTGGCCATTCGCACAGAAGCTCTGGGAGATGAATTCTACTTGGAATTTTTTATAAGTGGTATCAAAGAAGCCATCCAAGCACATGTCTGGATGCACCACCCACCTACATGGATAGACACTTAAAACAAGGCTATCGAAGTGGAACGTGCTTTAGTTGCCCAGTCTTCTCATCCAAATTTCATAGCCAAGGGATGCTCCACCCAGGCTCAGGGCCCTACCCAAACACTTAAGGTTCAAAAGGTGTCTCCAGCAGAAATGGCTGAAAGAAGAAAACAAGGATTGTGCTACTACTGCGATGACAAATACTCCCTTGGGCATAAATGCAAGGAACCCAAATTCTTTCAAATTGATGTTACTGATCACAACTCATCTGAGGAAGCCCCAACCCTTGAGGGACTAGAGGATGAAGTTGAGGAAACCCAACTGGACAATTAACTCCCAGCTACGTCAGAGGAACCGGTTATCTTGCTACATGATTTGGCGGGCATTTTTGCGCCAAAAACTCTCAAAATCAAATGCTTTATTAAACATCGCCCTGTAGTAGTATTGATTGATAGTGGCAACACTCATAACTTTATCCATCATCAAGTCATTGAAGCTATTCATTGTTTTGTCAGGGTAGTCTCTAATTTCCAGGTCCACATTTCTGATGGGGGGACAATGAAATGTGAAGGCCGCTGCGAAAATATCAAACATTAGATGGGAGACTACCACCTCAAGACCCACATGTTTGCGATTAACATGGGTGGTTGTGACATTGTTTTAGAGGCTGAATAGATTCACACACTAGGCTCAACAACCATGGATCTCTAGGAGTTATATATGAGCTTTAAGCAGAATGACCACATGTATACCCTCTATGGACTCTAGGCAGGTGCTCCTTCTATCATCAGCTCGCATCACATGGAAAAGTTGTTGAAAAAGGGCCATCATGGAGTTATCGCCCAGTTTAATGCCATCCAAGCCATCGAGCCCACTACTCTTCATATTCATCTTGACATGCAATAGGTCTTGAATCGACACCAACAGGTATTTGAAAAACCTAAAGAGCTTCCACCCTCTAGAGGGGAACATGATCATAGCATCACTTTGGTCCCAGGGGCACAACCGCCGAATGTGTGGCCATATCAATATCCTTTCGCCCAAAAGAATGAAATCGAAAAAATCATCAAGGAACTCCTTGAAGCCGGTGTTGCTCGTCCTAGCATCAGACCCTATTCATCACCAGTGGTCATGGTGCTCAAGAAATATGGGGAATGATGCATGCATCCAGACTTCAGGGCCCTCAACAAGCTCACGGTCAAAGACAAATTCCTTATCTCGGTTGTTGATGATTTGTTGGAAGAACTACATGGTGCTCAATTCTTTACTAAGCTAGATCTTCGCTTAGGCTATCACCAAATACACATGAAACAAGTAAACTTTCCCAAGACTGCTTTTCAAACTGATGAAGGCCGTTATGAATTCTTGGTTATGTCATTTGGTCTCTGTAATGCCCCATCCACTTTTCAAAGCCTCATGAATCACCTGATGAAACCATATCTCAAAAAATTTGTCCTCGTTTTCTTTGATGACATTCTCATCTACAACCTCACCTGGGAAAAACATCTTCATCATGTGGAACCGCTCTTGCAACTGCTACAGAATCATAAATATTTATCAAATTTTCCAAGTGCTCATTTGCGATGGAAGAAGTTGAGTATTTGGGCCACATTGTGGGGCATGAAGGTGTCCGGCGGATCCCAAAAAGATACAGGAAATGCAAGATTTTCCCCAACCAAAAACCTTGAAGAGTTTGACAGGATTCTTGGGTCTCACGGCTACTATCACAAATTTGTCTGCAATTATGGTCGCATTGCTAGAACCCTCATTAACCTTCTCAAGAAAAATTCATTTATCTGGACTGATGCAGCACAAGAGGCATTTATGGCTCTCAAACATGCCATGTGTTCCACTCCTGTATTGGCACTAACCTACTTCACCAAATCTTTTGTGATTGAATGTGATGCTTCAGGTACTGGTATTGGCGCTATCTTAATGTAGGAAGGTCGACCCTTGGCTTTCACCAGCCAACAACTGAGTGGGAAACATCTGGGACAATCTACCTATGAGAAGGAGATGATGGCCATCTTATATGCTATAGATACCTAGCGACCATACTTATAGGGGCGACATTTCCAAATCTGCATAGACCATCAAAGCCTCAAATATATTTTGGAGCAATGTATATCATCGTTCCATCAAAATAAATGGCTGGCCAAAATGTTGGGATATGATTATGAGATAATTTACAAGAAAGGGTGTGACAATGTAGTAGCAGATGCGTTATCATGCCAATTTGAAGATGAAAGCACCCTGCTATCAATCTCTCTTCCCATACTAGATTAGATTGAAGAAGCCCGCAAGGATATAAGAAGTAGGTGGAGGTAGGGAGAGCAGATTCTAATTCCTTAGTTGGCTACTCTTGGAAGGATGAGATTCTTCGCTACAAGGATAGAGTAGTTATATCACTGACATCCACCCTCAAAATGCGCATTTTGGCAGAGTTGCACTCATCTCCCACTGCAGGCCATGCAAGCTTTCAAAAGACTTATGCTCGCACTTGTCATTCTTTCTTTTGGACAGGCATGAAAACTGACATTCTTACTTTTGTAGCTAAATGTGATGTGCGTCAACGCCACAAAGGAGAAACAATTAAGTCACCAGGCACCTTACAACCATTTTCCATCCGTGCCTCAATCTAGATGGATGTTTCTATGGATTTCATTACTGGTCTTCCGAAGTTAGGCAACAAGTCAGTCATCATGGTGGTTGTGGACAAACTTTCAAAATATGCTCATTTTTGTGCTCTACCCTACCCATTTACCCCCACTTTGGTGGCTCAATCTTTCATGGACCAAATATTCAAACTGCATGGCATTCCCACTTCCATTATGTCTGATTGTGACTTGACTTTCACCAGTAACTTTTGGCAAGAAATTTTCAAGCTACAAGGCACCCAACTCCAACTGAGTACTTCCTATCATCCCCAAACTAATGGTCAAATGGACGCAGTCAACAAATGTTTGGAGACATACCTAAGTTGTTTCGCTTCAGAAAAGAAACATAAATTATTACAGTGTCTACCTCTAGCTAAATGGTGGTATAATACTAACTATCATGCAACCACCAAGATGAATCCATATGAAGCAATGTATGGTCAACTCCCACCTCCACCTACTTCTTATATCCCTGGATGCTCTAAGCTGCAAGCAGTGGATCAATTCCTACAGAATCGTGTAACCATGCTAGTTTGTCTCAAAGATAATCTCCATCAAGCTCAAAATCACATGAAGAAATGGGAAGACCAACATTGTTCAGAGTGCACATTTCAAGAATGGGATCAGGTATTCTTGAGGCTACAACCATATAAGAAAACATCACTCAAAGACAAGGGCTATCAAAAATTAGCTCCGAAATTCTACAGACCTTATCAAATACTTCAATGCATTGGAGTAGTAGCCTACAAGTTAGCCTTGCCACCAACTTCAAAAATCCATTAAATCTTCCATGTATCATGCATCAAGAAAGTGGTGGGGAACAATTGCAGAATTCAAACTAGTCTACTTGAATTGGATGAAGAAGATTCACTCTGGCTCCAACCTGAACAAGTCCTCAATACACGAGAATGAAATCTACATGGCCGCACGATTAAGGAAGTCCTCGTCAAGTGGAAAGACACCTCTCCAGAAGATGCGACCTGGGAACCAACCACTATTCTTCAGCAGTTTCCGCAGCTTCAGCCTTGAGGACAAGGCTGCTTTTTATGGGGGAGGGCATGTTAGGGTCCAACCCTCACCCCTTTATTTATGTAATAGGGTTGAGTCATAGTTATAGTTAGTTAAAGAGTCAATAAAGACCATATTAATAATTGTAAGTGGTTGACCCACATTTAAGAAAGGGACCACAGTTAGTTGCAAATGGGCCATGGTATTAGATAGATGGTATTGAGAGAACCATGGTACTGACCCATGGTATTGTATGTATGAATCCTATATAAAGGATAGAGACTCCCCATTGAGGAAGGTCGTGTCTTATTTTGTAATTGAGCTCTTCTCTACTGGAGGCTGCCCCCTCGAAGAGGCAAGTGAACATTGCTTTCATCTCTGAATAATAAAATACTTGCTTTTTTTCTCATTTTGTTCTATGTTTTAGGTTGTATTTCTTTGCATATTTGGTATTCTGGAATCTTCTCGCAGGTCAAGAGCATAACAGTGCCTCCTGCACTCCCAGTCTCTAGGAAACCTCAGTTTACTTTGCATATATGCTCAACATCCTTATCTAGCATCTACTTGGACCTATTAGAGAGGTTGTCTTCGTGGCTCAGGCTAGACGAATCCAGAGGAAGGCTTCATCGGTGCCTTTGGCCTAGATCAAGTTGTATCTTTCCTATACTTACTGTTGTTAATCAATAAAGAAGCTCATGTCTTGTTCCTGATATATGTTTTCATCTTATGAATGATGGTTTATATGTTTATATATGATGATCTAACATATTACTATGTATGCACATTGAATTATCTATTATTTATATGCTTATGTGATTGATTTGTAGGTCTTCACATCTTGGAGGAAGCAAAGGGTTTGGACCTTATAGGAACATCTTCAAACGTAGGACCTTCGGGTATGTTTCCAAATTCATGTTTGGTAGTTCATATCTTTGGCATGCTTTCCTGATTTCGTTTTGTTGATTATATTATAATTCTTGGTTGAGGATTTCAACCCTTTCCCGAGGGAACTTCTCCCACAACAAACACATTATAATTTTGGAAATACAAAGTACGGAAATTAGAGTTTATGGCTAGTATCAAATAGGTTTTTTTGGTATAACTATTATATGTAAAAATTGAGAGGTACTAAATACGTAGCACCAATGCCTTTGGAAATAATGTAGAATATGTCATTTTAGATAAAAAAAAAAATTAGAATGATATCTTATATATTGGACAAGTGGCATATTGTATAAGCTCTACATATATAAAATGCCAAGAACCAACAAGTTTTGATATGGTTACCATAACTTCCACTCAAAACATCAAATTTTACTCAGTCCTGTGGAATTGTATAGAAGGCATATAATGCTACTACAAGAAGAAATCAAATTCGTAAGTTCTAAAATTTTGGAGATACATAAGGGGAAAGGTCAAAGGAAATATGGTCTAAATATTAGGGTTTTAGAAAGTACACAAACTACAGTTGGAATAACATACCATTAGTAGGTTTTCTTTTGGTGATTAAAAATTTGTAATGAAGAGAAAAAATATAAGTATTATTATTGTTTTCCCACATTGCAAAGAGTTCTTAGAAAAATTACTTCACCAATTAAACACCCAAATAGCTCAAACATGTATTAGGAAGAAAGTGAAGAGATACATAACCAACTATCCCAATTAGAGAAGGAATTTAATGAATTGAGTGATAAGTCATTAACAAAAGTTGATTTAACACAAACACACATTGAAAAATATTAAAATGGAAGATGAAGGAACATATGGTACAATTACAATACTTCATTTCATCCATAATCATCCATGCCCCAGAGTAAAGATTTTGTAAAAGATATATCAAGATGTAAGGCACTCATGAAAATGTGGAAGGCATATAGATTGAGTCCTAAAGTCATGATTATTCATCACCCCAAGATCCATATCATCAAGGATTTAATTCATCCCCAATATACTACTTAATTTCCAATGTTGATATTAGTAATTTTGATGCCAAACATCCTATAACATGGATATTCTATATGGAGAAATTATTTGATCTACACCAAGTGTCAACCTTAAAAATGGTAACTCTTACATCATCATATTTAGAAAATGATTAATTTTTCTTACTAATGGATATTTGAAATGAAAAAGGATTTTTTGATATTTTTGTCCATTTAGATGGATGAATTGATATCATACTATGGGGATATTAAGAGAAATGCATTATTTAAGAAACTGATAAATATTTGGAAAAGAGGTATGTTGTAGCAGCTACAACCACCCTCCAAAATTTTGGCATGCACCTAATTTCAGAGCCTCCCTTGAGAGTTTCACTTGATGACTGCACACACTCGGGTTCACTCTGTGAGCTCGTGTGAGTCCTTGCATCCGCCTTGCTTGTTCATTTCATTCAAGTTTTTGCATGTTGGTGTCTAAGTCATGCTTACGAACATGTTCTGGTTATGCTCAAAATATTCGCTTCGTATGTGCTTGTTGTGTTCTCTATGAAAGCATCTGTCGCACTCACACACAGAGTCACATTCACTGTTGTGCAAGTGTCATCTCGATCAATGAACGGTCAATCACGAGTGTCGCGCTTGTCACTTGCACCATTGGTCAGTCATGTTGAACATGTGCGTCTGTATGGTTTGGGTCATTTTATCGTCAAGTCATGTGGGTGTGTGTTCGTATGATCACCTATGGATCTTTCGATCGTTCACACACTTAATGATTTTGCTAAAGTCATGATGACTAGACTCTCCTCTAACACCCAGACCATCACCCTGCTTTTGACTCGATCGACTGTCAACTAGAACAGTGCAGAAGCACCAAGCTACTCTTTTCAAGATGTGCTGCCCGCAAGTAATTCAATCAACTCTCATGCTAGTCACCTGGATAGTCAAACCCAACAGTCACCCTGCGACTGACTCCCCTCAAAAATTGCGTAGAGGCCACTGAACTCATCCGCTCAATTGACTAAGGAAATTGCATAGACAGGCCAGATAGACACCAAATTCCCATCCCTATCTCCCTTAGAAAATTGTGCAGTTTTCCCAGTCAGTCATCCCAATAGTCAACCAACTATTCGTCTTTGAAATTGCATAGTATTGATGAGCAGGCCTTCTACTTCCCATCAGTTAGCTCAACTTAGAAATTGCGTAGAGATGATTAGCAAGTCGACCTCTTGGCCTCAGTGCAATTTTCCTTGCCACCAACCCCTAGTAGCAGATTGCCAGTTCCCTCTGGGAATTGCGCAGTTTTTGCTTCCAGTCTCCTGGGTAGCCAACTAGCAGTTCCCTCTGGGAGTTGCGTAGTTTTGGTTTCTAGTGACCCCAACAGCCAACTGGTAGTTCCCTCTAGGAATTGCACAGTTTTGGCTACCAGTCTCCTGAGAAGTTCCCCAGAAAAACTGCACAATCCCTGCCTGTTGACCCTTCATGCGGCCTGGCCCATTCCTCTGGAAAATTGCGCAAAATTGACTGTCCATCCTTGCTGTCCGTTCATTATGAAAAATTCACAGAGCATGCCTTCCTTGCCTTCTAGCAACCCAGACTGTTCGTCCCAAAATTTGCACAATTTTACCTCCCAACCGAGCCATACCTTGCAGACAGTCACTGTCGACTCAGATTGCCTATCTCCTTCTCTCAGTGACTCTTGTGCAATTTTCATCAGCAGTTGCTCGGAGCCATCATCTTGCATCATAGCCTTGCTACCTCTCTCGGTCACCTGCATCCGAATGATCATGTGTCATGGTAGACTAGGAGGTTTTGGATTTGATGTTGTCTCATCATGAGTGACTGCAGTTATAGGTACATGAACGAACATGGCAAGACGATGAATGGGATGAATGAAGAGAGCACATGCAGAATGACAGGTTCACCAACAAATGAACGAATGAAGCATGTGAAGCAAACGAATGTGATGAACATGCACCTTCACGAATATATGAGCCTGTCAAGCCTTCCAACATGCAAGCAGGGAACAACATGCTAAAGCTTCATCAAGTGAGCCGAGGACCATCGAAGGCTCCACGCACTTCACCATGCGGAGGTGAAGCTATGATACACCATGAAGACATCCATCATCCAGCAGCACTATAGCTCGACATGCACTCCAGCAGCAACACAAATGTACCAACATTGTCATGTCAAGTCATGTCGAGTCACGTCATGAGTCATGTCGCCCACATCTCCACTATGGGCTTGTTGTCAATCAATGTGATGTAATGTGGAAGTCCAAGAGACCCACTTGTTGAAAAAAGAGTCATGTAAGTCAAAGAGTCATGGAAGTCAAATGGTCATGAGGGTAGTCGAACAACCACAAGGGTCAGTTTCACCCTTGGCTATAAATACCCCCTCATTTGTACATGTAAAGGAATTTTCACCTCAACTCCTCCCACATAGCCAAGAGAGTCTGTAATCTTTTCTTTGAGGAGTAAGTAGTGGCTCCAACACCCCACTGACGGGGTTAGTGATGTATGGTGTAACGATGTGTCTTGGAACTTTTTCTTAATTCAGAAGCTTGTTAACAGGCCAAGATGTTTTCAAACATGTATTGTATCTGTTGTAAGACTGATCTTTAACACTTGTAATTCATGTTTCTTTAACCTGTGTTCTACATCTGAATTATTTCACTTTTTATAATGCATAATATATTAATGGAAATGTGTTGTATAGGTTTTTAATGGTCCCATCCATATCAACTGCTCCGTCAGACATCAAACAAACCTTTCAAATGAACCTTGTTTTAACAACCATTGCACTCGTTTGGACTATTCCATGAGTGTTGTACATGTTATCTTACCTTGTATGTTGTGACTATCACATCTGAGTGGACTGCTCCATTGGAATCTATGTATGTCCTTTTGTGTTGTGTGTTCCTAGCCGAGTTGGGACTGATCCCTTTCAACCTAGAACTCACCTTCACCTTCTTCCCCTCACAGTGAAAGAACCATTGACACAAGTACACTTACACTCACCAGGCACGCAAACCTAACTTCTTGAAGACAAAGCGAACCACTCTCCTGTGCTGACAAGCAAGAGTTGAGGCAAATCCTTAAGACAATGGCAACCATTCCATCATACTGGATGGGACTCCCACACCAAAAGGTGTGAGGTCTAATTGGGACTTCATACGGGGTGATCCCCTGAATGTTGGTGGGTCTAGCACCGTCAAAATTTTTGGAGCTAGAAGGAGGGAAGCCAGTTGTACATCACTGAAATTCCCCTCACACTTACTCATCAACCATCTGGTCAAGGAATTAATTTGCACTCCCTCTCACCTACACATGACTTTGCAGTTGGTTACTCACCTCCCAGAATTGAACACGAGATTCCATATCAACACCTTCGCTCTGTCTGTCCCATCACTCACTAGTTTGTGAAAGAATTCGAATTGATCCCAGGCATACAACACCTTCCATTCGCATCAATTAAGTTAAAAGCCACTCCCACATGAGTTGTTGTGTCATGGGTGGAAGAAGCAGGCCTTGCCACACTTGAAGGTTTGGAAGAAGCTATTGAAGATGGAGAGGAACCTCCAGTCTTCCGGCAAGGCAAACAAGACACTTGTGATCTTGGGATCAGACTCTGGTACAGGAGGTGGAGGACTTGGGGGTGGATACGAACCAACAGACTCAGAGACAGAACCATCAGAATCTGAAAGAGAGGAAGAGGACGAAAAAGAAGAAGAGATGGTTGACCCAAATCTTGAATGGATGACTAAGGGACCATTGGCTCTCCCAGTTGTTTTGCACAAGATTTCGAAGCAAGCGGAGAGAATGAACATCAAGTTCAACCCTAACAACACGGTGAAGGCAGAAGATCATTTTGACAACTTCTACTTGAAGCTACAGACCCATGAGGTACAACATGATGACGTAGCTTGTAGATTGTTCCCATGTACCTTGGACGGTTGTGCAGCTGCGTGGTATCACAACATTTTGTTAGGTGTGGAGCCTGATTATCTTATTTATTTAGAGGTATCGCCACATTGGACCCCAGTTCGTAATGTGGTGGCAACATTTCCCATAAAATATATGTTGTAGGGGGGGTCCAAGGGGGGCGCATGTGACCTTTGGGAGCCCCCCCTCGGGGGCAGCATCCCCAAAGCTAAAAATAGATGTAAAATTTCCTGGTAGAATGTTGTACTTTCGTAGTCAATCTGGGTTGTTCATTAGGCGAAGATCTCATGGTAGAAGTTATGTTTAATTTAGGGTTTTTTGCCCTAGAAGGCAAGCCCTCGCTATATATGATGGAATTGTATTGCGTCTATGTAGGTTTATATTCTGAGCGAGAAGAGAGAGGAGATTGAGTGAGAGAGAAGAGGGAATTACAATGGATCTGATGTCGGTTGTATCTCTTCAGTTTGCTGGATAATATAAAAGGAAGTACTAGTTGTTTCTCCGTGGACGTAGCCCAAATTGGGTGAACCATGTATATTTGTGTCTCTCTTGTTTTATGTGTTTTCTATGTTTATATTTTTGCAATATTTTATGTGTTCCATTGCTCTGTAATATATAATTTTCTAACAACAGGTATCGGAGCTGGAGGTCTATTTGGTTGATAAACTCGCAGGAGAGAAGGGTTCCTAGTTCGAATGGGAGAAATGGCGAAATATGGTAGGTTTAAGGTCAAAAAATTTAATGGCCAAAACTACTAGCTGTGGAAGATGCAGATGGAAGATTATTTGTATCAGAGAGATATGTACCAACCATTGAGCGGAAAGGCAAAGAAACTGACAAGTATGATAGACACAGAATGGGATATTCTCGACAGAAAGACACTTGGAACAATACGGCTGTGCCTAGCAGCATCGGTAGCGTTTAATATTTCAAAGGAAACGACAACAGAGGGTTTAATGTCGACATTGGCCAAACTATATGAAAAACCCTCGGCCTCAAATAAGGTATTTCTTATGAAGCATTTATTTAATATGAAAATGTCAGAAGGTGGATCTGTTGTTGATCATTTAAATGAATTTAATACAGTTACCAGTCAGTTAAGTTCTATAGGGGTAACTTTTGATGATGAAGTTAGGGCTCTATTATTTTTGTGCTCATTGCCAGAAAGTTGGAATGGTTTAGTTATGGCCATTAGTAACTCTATCTCTGGATCTAGTACTTTAAAGTTTGATGATGTTGTCGGTGCAATCCTTAGCAAGGAAATGCGACGGAAAAGCTCTGGTGAGACATGACGTAATGCTTTGACTGCAGAGACTAGGGGAAGAAAAATGGAAAGAGGAAAGAGCCCAGGATATCGCAGTAAGTCAAGGAAAGCTAGATCCAAGTCCAGATTGGGGATAGTGTGCTAGAAATGTGGGAAGAAAGGATCCCTGAAGAAAGACTGCAAGTCTCGGAAGGGAAAAGAAGGAGGAACGCAACAAGAAAACAATCATGAAGCAAATGTGACAGGTGATGTGTTGCAATATGCTTTGATTCTTTCTTTAGAAAATATTATTGATGCCTGGGTGGTAGATTCAGGGGCATCATTCCATGCTACACCCAATAGGAAACATTTTCATGATTATGTTCAAGGAGATTTTGGACAGGTTCGATTAGGTGATGATAAACCTTGTAAAATCATTGGAATGGGTACAGTTTTCATAAAACAATAGAATGGAAATCAATGGCTATTGAAGGAGGTAAGTCATGTTCCAAATCTGAAGAAAAATATTATTTCAATAGGGTAGTTGGGAGGTGAAGGCTATGTGACTACTTCTTAAGGTATTATTAATTCTTCACAGGCAAGACGAAAGAGAGATGTACATTAGTTCCAGAAGGTCTCGTGCAAAACGTGAATCCATGGAAGACCTTTACAGGGGTTCAGTACAGGATATTAAGGAGGGTTACATGATCACAGTGCTAGCAGATGGAGATCCCAATGGCTATCCATTCTGGGTTGCTAAGGTTATAAAGGTCTTTACAGAAAATGAAGATGTTACAGGTGTTGAAGTACATTGGTATGCCACAAATACACACCCATTCAATGGTGTGTATAAGCCAAAGATGGTAGTTGATAAAAAAAATTGGCAGAAAGAGAAAAATAAAGGGTACAAATATAAATCGTCGCTGCACAGACCTCTTAAAATTGGAGGATGTTGACATACTTGTTTATGACTTCAATTTAACAAAGAGAGGAACTCTTCGCTTCAAGATAATAGAGATTCTAAAAAGTTTGTTACCAGAAGGAACAATGTTGAGATGGGAGTCTGTTGAAACCAATCATAGATCCAAAAGAATTTTGAAACCTGAAATGGTGGGCATGCATGTGGACTCAGATGGGGCACTAGTTGATGAAAGAGAAGAATATGGAACATCTTCGTCTGCATCCAATCATTCATCTGAAGATGTGAATTCTGATGGTGTGCAAGAAAATATGAGTGATTTTGAATAATTGTCTAAGACAGTTTATATAACTGATGTTTGCATCGTATCTTGAAATAAAAGTTTTGATTTCCATATGGTGTTAAATCAGAAGTTATGAGTCATTTTTATGTTGTTGGATTATATGTTTTAATTATGATTATTTTTATTGTTTAGAATATCTACAATGCAACAATAAATTAGAGATATAATGTATGTTTCATTCATTGTACAAATAATGACATTTTGATTAATTTAGTCATGTAATTTGTTCATAATATCATGGTTTTTTAATTTTATCGTTGAAAATTTTCTGTTTTTTTTTTTTGTATATTTAATGTTACAGTTAAAAACAATTAGAATTTTGGCGATCTCTAGTGTGCTGTTATTATATGTTTAACAACATGGATGAAAACTAATAGAATTTTAATGTGTTTTAGATCCCATTATTTCATCTTTATCGACATTACTAAAACATGTTGAATTTATACTTAGGAAAGAAAAATGTTATTCTACCAAAAACATTAGTGTGTTTTTTTCATCAAAAACAACCATTTTTTTGCACATAAAAATTCGGTTTTACTGGAATTTTTTTAAAATGTTGAAAATTGACCCTTAAAAAAAAAACATCGTTCCACTATCAACACTTTTTGTTTTCAGGGTGTTTTTTGCACAATTTTTCCACTAAAAATTCGTTTTCACTGCCATTTTTAATACATTTTCAAAATGGAGACTAAAAAAAAAGCCATCATTCCAGTATACACACTTTTCGTTTTTAGCACTGTTTTTGATGTTTTTACGGGGTTTTTTGGCCATAGTTCCCGTTTTTAGTTTATAGTTCCCGTTTCATTGTTTACATTGTTTTAAGAGTTGAAGTATATTTTTAATAAACTAGTATGTCAAGGATGCACCAGTCGATGGTTATCACTATTCCAGGAATTCGAATTTGAAGTGATTGTTCGACCTAGTAAAAATGATGTTGGACCTGACCACTTATCTTGACTAGAATATGGAGAAGAACCGAGAGACATTGAAGATGACTTCCCAATTGCACATTTGTTTATAGTTGAAGAAATCCCTACAAAGCTCACTGATATTGCAGAATTATCACACACAAGAAAGGCACCTAAGGTATTCTTTGAAAAGAAGAAAAATACTCTTGCTATTAAAGCATCACCATTTACATTGATAAATTGTCAATTACACAAACTTGGCATTGATGAGGTACTTTGACAATGTGTTTTGGATCATGAAAGGGAAGACATTATCAATGAAGCACAGGGAAGATTATCAAGGCGATATGACAACAGGGAAGATTCTACAAGCTTGATTATGGTGGTCAACATTATTTCAAGGTTGTCAAATACAAGTAAAAAAGGGTGATATATGCCAAAGGTTCGAGTGTCCATTACTGAAAAATAATATGCTACTACATTCAATTGTTGCATCGTTACCTTTTGAAATTTGGGCAATCAACTTTGTCAGACCCTTCTCCAAAAGAGCTAAATGACCAAGAACAATATATTATAAAAACAGTGGAATATTTAACAAAGTGAGGAGAAGCAGAAATAATCAAATCGTGTACAAAGGAAGTTGCAACAAAATTTATTTATGAAAATATAGTGACTCAATTCAGTTGTCTTATGGTCATAATCAATGATAGGGGAACTCATTTTGTAAATGTTATAATTTAAAATTTGATTAAAACTTGATGATTGAGCATAAGATGACCATTTCTTACCATCCACATGTGAATGATGCTGTGGAACCATTCCATAAAACATCACATAAAGGGCTAACAAAAATCTGTAATCTAGATAGTGATGACTAGGATGATAAAGTACCATCCATTCTTTGGGAATATCACACAACTTACAAAAAATCAACTGGATTTACTCCTTTTAAGTTGGTCTACGGTTAGGAAGTAGTTGTCCCACTTCAATGTTTGGAAAATGTACTATATGTGTTGATTGTATTGAAATATAACACAAAAATGAAAAATGAATGACTTCAACAACTGTAACATTTAGAAGAAGCTAGAATTCATGCAATTGATCATCAACAAGCCAACAAATATCAACAAAAGCATGGAACAGAAGGCACATACAAACAAAGAATTTAAAGATTAGGGTTTTGGTACTATTATATGACAATCGAGTGTAGGGAAAACCAAGGAAATTAGAAATTGCATGGTTATTTCTTTTGGACCCTTCACTATTGACAATAGTTGTGCTTCAGGAGCTATATAGTTGAAGACATTACAAGGGCACTTGTTCAACTCACTTGTTAATGATTCCCAAATTAAGAAGTACATCTCTTAATAACATTGGCATGTTCCTATTAAAAACATCTTTGAGGCGGTAAGGACACGAGTTAGCTTGAAAACCACTTTGTTGTAGGCTAACTGATCAAATTATTCGTAAATTAGAATCTTTCTTTTTAATCATATTTTAGTAAGTTTATTATAAAAGGTAGTTATAAAGTAGAAATAAAGTAACTGAAATAATAGTTGGAGAACTATTAGCCCACAGGGCGTAGAATAAACAATGATGAGGTGTATTTTTATGTCACTTCGTGATGTGAAGATCATCGGTTCGAAACGTCATGGGAAAAAATCCAGCCATGTTAAGGGTTGGTGTGGCTTAGGTCGGGTGTGATACCTGACTCATTTTGATGGCTTAGATGTCCCTAGGTTGTGATTTATCAAGCCATAGGTCAAGCCCAATGTAATATCTGGAGAACTCAAACAAGTTGATAAAAAAAAAAAGTTGGAGAACCATTAAAAAGAGAAAACATAGTTCATTCAGGCAAATATGTTAGAAACATGGAGCAAGAAACAAATATGTGAATTCTCTTAAATAACATAGTTCAAATCAACATGGATGAACAAAAGCATAAATATGAAAGAAGGAAAGAATGACGAGAAATATTTAGAGATCATTATAATAAAATAACCGACTTAGTAGACAAAGTCAGAGAACAAGGTAGAATTTGATGAGAAGAAGAAAAAAATCATTTCATGGTACATGGCCATAATGAACACTTTGACATGATAAATGATCGAGAGAAGAGCATCGAACACACATCAGAAAATAATATAAAAAGTGAGGCCAGAAACAAATTTCATGTGCACAAGGCTGACAAGACATGTCATACAAGACAAAAGTTAAAATTTAAAAATCAAGATAATTGAATGTAGTAGTCTACTCATAAAACACCACATACCCATAGAGTCACATTGCCATCAGAACATGTCATCCATCATCTTGAATCATAATGAAATAATTTAACAACGTGCAAAGAAGGTGGCATGCATGTGGGATACACGCACTAAGTGATGCCTAAAATTTTAATCATGATTCGATGAGATAAGTGACAGAGGAGGTAGGAAGCAAGGATTATGGCATATTTAATTCAAATTATGTAAAAATGGATCAAGTATTGAATACACTCAACATTCTTCCAAAAATTTAGTTAAGTGGTAATTGTGACCTTGACGATATGCCATAAATTCCAATTCGTGTAACTTCTAACTCTGAGTTGTTAGATTTCCTCAAAACTGAAGAATTTCAAGAATATTTCAAAATGCCAAAGAGGAAAGTTCATTTTGAGGAGGAGGGAATCATATCCAATCCAAGAACGAAAGCTATATTGGACCTCTTTGAAAAAATAGAGCTCAAAGTGAGAATGCATCACATTAAATAGGTAAAGGTGGATTAGCCACTTTGGGAGAAACACAATGAGTCATTCCTCTATTGTGTGAAACCAAATGATCAATGGAGTTTGTAGTTGGAGATACTACATAAAGACAAAATCCATGATATTCTCAGTGCCCCATTAGTTGCAGACATGTAGGGCATGAAGGAGGAAGCTACAAATTCAAGGAAAACATATAATCAAAAAGAGTATGTTGCTGATTTGGTCAAAACAAACAACCAAGAGTGCAAAAACTTCAAAAAATACATTCATATTCACTCCCTTCTCATTTGGTTAGCTATGAAGTTTAGTCCACCAGTTGGGGAGACCAAATTCACTAATAAAAATGGTCTGCTAATGGAAAATTTTAAAAATTTCTCACATGGATGGTTAGGGAAACCCAAATCTTTGGTTCCCCAAGAGATATTTATAAATTGACTATTAAATATTAAGGAAACTTCGAACAAATGGAGGCTTCCAAAACATGTTTTTTGGGTATTTCCCTCCACTTCACATATACAAGTATACATGAATATCACTAAAGTATGGTACAAAAACACTGCATAGGTAGACTCTCAAGAGCTACTGTATCAACTGAAAATCAAGCAAATCTTTGAAGAATTATGTAGAAAGTCCAATAAATTGATTCCAATTCCTTGTGGGGATTTCCATTCATTTATAGATATCGTTAGCTCACTCTTTGATGTGGAGAAGGAGGCAGAAAGAGAGGTTGAACTTTACTTGTAACCATTTAGGGTTTACTTACCAATTCCTTTATCAGATTTGGCTAAGAAGTCCAGTCATAAGGAGTCGTAGAGTCCAAAGACAACTTCAAATTCCCCATCCAGAATTTGGTGGGTGGAAGTAATGTCAAATATATGACTTGATGACCTACAATAGAAACAACAAATTGATTCAACTGTCCTACAAGTGTTGGAATCAACTAAGGAAAAGGGAAAAGTAGTGAAAAATCCCATGAATACACAAGTCTCAAATTCAACTATTGAAGCATACTTATTACAAGAATTTGTATATGCTAAAGATTCTTGTATTGAGAATGTCCAACAAAATATGAAAGAGGTTCAACAATCTACCTTAGTGCATAATTAAACACAAAATGGTGGTTCCACCCAAGCACAAATTCAGACGCAATAGGGTACAAGTACAAAACAAAAGAAACAAATTTCAAAGGTTGATGCAACTAAATATTCACCTCCTCTATCCATGTCAAAGAGGATCAAGAATAGTCTGATCAAACCTTGTTAGAGAAACCCGACTCATAAGAAAATTCTTCAAAACACATTTTGTCAGATGACACAATTAGGAGGGACAATGTGTCACCACAAGATACATGGGCCATGCCAACAAATCAATAGAAAGTGTCATCGACTGAGCCAAGTTTTACTGACACACTAGTAATTGAGTTGATGTCGACTAGGATTCCTACAAATACGGCTAAGAAGGAATTTTTTGATATTCCTCGTAAATTCTCTGAATTAAGGTTCGTTAGTGACAAACAATTTTTTTGAAGCTATAGAAAATTTTGTTAAAGAAATAAAGTTAAGATTGAAAAAGAGAAAAAAAGACACTAACAAGATTCAACAAAAAGAGGAGTGAGAAAGGGATATTTGTTTGAATTTTCAGTGTCGGGGAAAACAATTGATTATCAATCTGCCAACCGAAGTTGATGAACATCTCGTTGCTCTTCAACAATTAGTGTATCAGTTGATCAACCAAAATGAGTAGCTCAATGCCCAAATAAATAAGTTGTAGTAAAAAAACAACAATTTCGAGAAGCCAACAACTATCATGGGTAATTCATAAATGTCACGAAGAATATCTGAAAACCAAGCAAGCATTGGAAGGCAGACTGTATAGGGGAACCTCCCTGACCAACACTTTGAATGATTGGCCTATATATTTAGCATCAACTTGTGACCACATTAGGACTCGGGATATGATTATTTGTGAATTAGCCTCTAGGAAAGTCATAGACCCAATGTCAAAGTAGGAACCACATAAATAAATTGATTTAGCAAGGAAGCTTCAAGCTCAGTGTGTGCTGGAGGAATGCCAATGGCTCACAGAGGGAAAGAAAGCACATATGGAAGCAACCAATACTTTATAATTTTTACAAGGGATCCTCAATAAAATACAAAATATGGAATGAGAATGGCCTCTTAACTAGAGGATATCAAAAGAGAATTCACTAGAAGAGAGAGTTCAATATCTTATAGAACTTAAGGAATTGGATGTGTAAGCCAAGCTAAATGCATGGGAATGATCGATCTTTAACAATCAGTGGAATGATCGATATATCCCTGGATGCTCTAAGCTGCAAGCAGTGGATCAATTCCTACAGAATCGTGTAACCATGCTAGTTTGTCTCAAAGATAATCTCCATCAAGCTCAAAATCACATGAAGAAATGGGAAGACCAACATTGTTCAGAGTGCACATTTCAAGAATGGGATTAGGTATTCTTGAGGCTACAACCATATAAGAAAACATCACTCAAAGACAAGGGCTATCAAAAATTAGCTCCGAAATTCTACAGACCTTATCAAATACTTCAATGCATTGGAGTAGTAGCCTACAAGTTAGCCTTGCCACCAACTTCAAAAATCCATTAAATCTTCCATGTATCATGCATCAAGAAAGTGGTGGGGAACAATTGCAGAATTCAAACTAGTCTACTTGAATTGGATGAAGAAGATTCACTCTGGCTCCAACCTGAACAAGTCCTCAATACACGAGAATGAAATCTACATGGCCGCACGATTAAGGAAGTCCTCGTCAAGTGGAAAGACACCTCTCCAGAAGATGCGACCTGGGAACCAACCACTATTTTTCAGCAGTTTCCGCAGCTTCAGCCTTGAGGACAAGGCTGCTTTTTATGGGGGAGGGCATGTTAGGGTCCAACACTCACCCCTTTATTTATGTAATAGGGATGAGTCATAGTTATAGTTAGTTAAAGAGTCAATAAAGACCATATTAATAATTGTAAGTGGTTTGCCCACATTTAAGAAAGGGACCACAGTTAGTTGCAAATGGGCCATGGTATTAGATAGATGGTATTGAGAGAACCATGGTATTGACCCATGGTATTGTATGTATGAATCCTATATAAAGGATAGAGACTCCCCATTGAGGAAGGTCGTGTCTTATTTTGTAATTAAGCTCTTCTCTACTGGAGGCTGCCCCCTCGAAGAGGCAAGTGAACATTGCTTTCATCTCTGAATAATAAAATACTTGCTTTTTTTCTCATTTTGTTCTATGTTTTAGGTTGTATTTCTTTGCATATTTGGTATTCTGGAATCTTCTCGCAGGTCAAGAGCATAACAGTGCCTCCTGCACTCCCAGTCTCTAGGAAACCTCAGTTTACTTTGCATATATGCTCAACATCCTTATCTAGCATCTACTTGCACCTATTAGAGAGGTTGTCTTCGTGGCTCAGGCTAGACGGATCCAGAGGAAGGCTTCATCGGTGCCTTTGGCCTAGATCAAGTTGTATCTTTCCTATACTTACTGTTGTTAATCAATAAAGAAGCTCATGTCTTGTTCCTGATATATGTTTTCATCTTATGAATGATGGTTTATATGTTTATATATGATGATCTAACATATTACTATGTATGCACATTGAATTATCTATTATGTATATGCTTATGTGATTGATTTGTAGGTCTTCACATCTTGGAGGAAGCAAAGGGTTTGGACCCTATAGGAACATCTTCAAACGTAGGACCTTCGGGTATGTTTCCAAATCCATGTTTGGTAATTCATATGTTTGGCATGCTTTCCTGATTTCGTTTTGTTGATTATATTATAATTCTTGGTTGAGGATTTCAACCCTTTCCCGAGGGAACTTCTCCCACAACAAACACATTATAATTTTGGAAATACAAAGTACGGAAATTAGAGTTTATGGCTAGTATCAAATAGGTTTTTTTGGTATAACTATTATATGTAAAAATTGAGAGGTACTAAATACGTAGCACCAATGCCTTTGGAAATAATGTAGAATATGTCATTTTAGATAAAAAAAAAAATTAGAATGATATCTTATATATTGGACAAGTGGCATATTGTATAAGCTCTACATATATAAAATGCCAAGAACCAACAAGTTTTGATATGGTTACCATAACTTCCACTCAAAACATCAAATTTTACTCAGTCCTGTGGAATTGTATAGAAGGCATATAATGCTACTACAAGAAGAAATCAAATTCGTAAGTTCTAAAATTTTGGAGATACATAAGGGGAAAGGTCAAAGGAAATATGGTCTAAATATTAGGGTTTTAGAAAGTACACAAACTACAGTTGGAATAACATACCATTAGTAGGTTTTCTTTTGGTGATTAAAAATTTGTAATGAAGAGAAAAAATATAAGTATTATTATTGTTTTCCCACATTGCAAAGAGTTCTTAGAAAAATTACTTCACCAATTAAACACCCAAATAGCTCAAACATGTATTAGGAAGAAAGTGAAGAGATACATAACCAACTATCCCAATTAGAGAAGGAATTTAATGAATTGAGTGATAAGTCATTAACAAAAGTTGATTTAACACAAACACACATTGAAAAATATTAAAATGGAAGATGAAGGAACATATGGTACAATTACAATACTTCATTTCATCCATAATCATCCATGCCCCAGAGTAAAGATTTTGTAAAAGATATATCAAGATGTAAGGCACTCATGAAAATGTGGAAGGCATATAGATTGAGTCCTAAAGTCATGATTATTCATCACCCCAAGATCCATATCATCAAGGATTTAATTCATCCCCAATATACTACTTAATTTCCAATGTTGATATTAGTAATTTTGATGCCAAACATCCTATAACATGGATATTCTATATGGAGAAATTATTTGATCTACACCAAGTGTCAACCTTAAAAATGGTAACTCTTACATCATCATATTTAGAAAATGATTAATTTTTCTTACTAATGGATATTTGAAATGAAAAAGGATTTTTTGATATTTTTGTCCATTTAGATGGATGAATTGATATCATACTATGGGGATATTAAGAGAAATGCATTATTTAAGAAACTGATAAATATTTGGAAAAGAGGTATGTTGTAGCAGCTACAACCACCCTCCAAAATTTTGGCATGCACCTAATTTCAGAGCCTCCCTTGAGAGTTTCACTTGATGACTGCACACACTCGGGTTCACTCTGTGAGCTCGTGTGAGTCCTTGCATCCGCCTTGCTTGTTCATTTCATTCAAGTTTTTGCATGTTGGTGTCTAAGTCATGCTTACGACCATGTTCTGGTTATGCTCAAAATATTCGCTTCGTATGTGCTTGTTGTGTTCGCTATGAAAGCATCTGTCGCACTCACACACAGAGTCACATTCACTGTTGTGCAAGTGTCATCTCGATCAATGAACGGTCAATCACGAGTGTCGCGCTTGTCACTTGCACCATTGGTCAGTCATGTTGAACATGTGTGTCTGTATGGTTTGGGTCATTTCATCGTCAAGTCATGTGAGTGTGTGTTCGTATGATCACCTATGCATCTTTCGATCGTTCACACACTTAATGATTTTGCTAAAGTCATGATGACTAGACTCTCCTCTAACACCCAGACCATCACCCTGCTTTTGACTCGATCGACTGTCAACTAGAACAGTGCAGAAGCACCAAGCTAGTCTTTTCAAGATGTGCTGCCCGCAAGAAATTCAATCAACTCTCATGCTAGTCACCTGGATAGTCAAACCCAACAGTCACCCTGGGACTGACTCCCCTCAAAAATTGCGTAGAGGCCACTGAACTCATCCGCTCAATTGACTAAGGAAATTGCATAGACAGGCCAGATAGACACCAAATTCCCATCCCTATCTCCCTTAGAAAATTGTGCAGTTTTCCCAGTCAGTCATCCCAATAGTCAACCAACTATTCGTCTTTGAAATTGCATAGTATTGATGAGCAGGCCTTCTACTTCCCATCAGTTAGCTCAACTTAGAAATTGCGTAGAGATGATTAGCAAGTCGACCTCTTGGCCTCAGTGCAATTTTCCTTGCCACCAACCCCTAGTAGCAGATTGCCAGTTCCCTCTGGGAATTGCGCAGTTTTTGCTTCCAGTCTCCTGGGTAGCCAACTAGCAGTTCCCTCTGGGAATTGCGTAGTTTTGGTTTCTAGTGACCCCAGCAGCCAACTGGTAGTTCCCTCTAGGAATTGCACAGTTTTGGCTACCAGTCTCCTGAGAAGTTCCCCAGAAAAACTGCACAATCCCTGCCTGTTGACCCTTCATGCAGCCTGGCCCATTCCTCTGGAAAATTGCGCAAATTTGACTGTCCAACCCTGCTGCCCGTTCATTTTGAAAAATTCACAGAGCATGCCTGCCTTGCCTTCTAGCAACCCAGACTGTTCCTCCCAAAATTTGCACAATTTTTCCTCCCAACCGAGCCAGACCTTGCAGACAGTCACTGTCGACTCAGATTGCCTATCTCCATCTCTCAGTGACTCTTGTGCAATTTTCATCAGCAGTTGCTCGGAGCCATCATCTTGCATCATAGCCTTGCTACCTCTCTCGGTCACCTGCATCCGAATGATCATGTGTCATGGTAGACTAGGAGGTTTTGGATTTGATGTTGTCTCATCATGAGTGACTGCAGGTATAGGTACACCAACGAACATGGCAAGACGATGAATGGGATGAATGAAGAGAGCACATGCAGAATGACAGGTTCACCAACAAATGAACGAATGAAGCATGTGAAGCAAACGAATGTGATGAACATGCACCTTCACGAATATATGAGCCTGTCAAGCCTTCCAACATGCAAGCAGGGAACAACATGCTAAAGCTTCATCAAGTGAGCCGAGGACCATCGAAGGCTCCACGCACTTCACCATGCGGAGGTGAAGCTATGATACACCATGATGACATCCATCTTCCAGCAGCACTATAGCTCGACATTCACTCCAGCAGCAACACAAATGTACCAACATTGTCATGTCAAGTCATGTCGAGTCACGTCATGAGTCATGTCGCCCACATCTCCGCTATGGGCTTGTTGTCAATAAATGTGATGTAATGTGGAAGTCCAAGAGACCCACTTGTTGAAAAAAGAGTCATGTAAGTCAAAGAGTCATGGAAGTCAAATGGTCATGAGGGTAGTCTAAAAACCACAAGGGTCAGTTTCAGCCTTGGCTATAAATACCCTCTCATTTGTACATGTAAAGGAATTTTCACCTCAACTCCTCCCACATAGCCAAGAGAGTCTGTAATCTATTCTTTGAGGAGTAAGTAGTGGCTCCAACACCCCACTGACGGGGTTAGTGATGTATGGTGTAACGATGTGTCTTGGAACTTTTTCTTAATTCAGAAGCTTGTTAACAGGCCAAGATGTTTTCAAACATGTATTGTATCTGTTGTAAGACTGATCTTTAACACTTGTAATTCATGTTTCTTTAACCTGTGTTCTACATCTAAATTATTTCACTTTTTATAATGCATAATATATTAATGGAAATGTGTTGTATAGGTTTTTAATGGTCCCATCCATATCAACTGCTCCGTCAGACATCAAACAAACCTTTCAAATGAACCTTGTTTTAACAACCATTGCACTCGTTTGGACTATTCCATGAGTGTTGTACATGTTATCTTACCTTGTATGTTGTGACTATCACATCTGAGTGGACTGCTCCATTGGAATCTATGTAAGTCCTTTTGTGTTGTGTGTTCCTAGCCGAGTTGGGACTGATCCCTTTCAACCTAGAACTCACCTTCACCTTCTTCCCCTCACAGTGAAAGAACCATTGACACAAGTACACTTACACTCACCAGGCACGCAAACCTAACTTCTTGAGGACAAAGCGAACCACTCTCCTATGCTGACAAGCAAGAGTTGAGGCAAATCCTTAAGACAATGGCAACCATTCCATCATACTGGATGGGACTCCCACACCAAAAGGTGTGAGGTCTAATTGGGACTTCATACGGGGTGATCCCCTGAATGTTGGTGGGTCTAGCACCGTCAAAATTTTTGGAGCTAGAAGGAGGGAAGCCAGTTGTACATCACTGAAATTCCCCTCACACTTACTCATCAACCATCTGGTCAAGGAATTAATTTGCACTCCCTCTCACCTACACATGACTTTGCAGTTGGTTACTCACCTCCCAGAATTGAACACGAGATTCCATATCAACACCTTCGCTCTGTCTGTCCCATCACTCACTAGTTTGTGAAAGAATTCGAATTGATCCCAGGCATACAACACCTTCCATTCGCATCAATTAAGTTAAAAGCCACTCCCACATGAGTTGTTGTGTCATGGGTGGAAGAAGCAGGCCTTGCCACACTTGAAGGTTTGGAAGAAGCTATTGAAGATGGAGAGGAACCTCCAGTCTTCCGGCAAGGCAAACAAGACACTTGTGATCTTGGGATCAGACTCTGGTACAGGAGGTGGAGGACTTGGGGGTGGATACGAACCAACAGACTCAGAGACAGAACCATCAGAATCTGAAAGAGAGGAAGAGGACGAAAAAGAAGAAGAGATGGTTGACCCAAATCTTGAATGGATGACTAAGGGACCATTGGCTCTCCCAGTTGTTTTGCACAAGATTTCGAAGCAAGCGGAGAGAATGAACATCAAGTTCAACCCTAACAACACGGTGAAGGCAGAAGATCATTTTGACAACTTCTACTTGAAGCTACAGACCCATGAGGTACAACATGATGACGTAGCTTGTAGATTGTTCCCATGTACCTTGGACGGTTGTGCAGCTGCGTGGTATCACAACATTTTGTTAGGTGTGGAGCCTGATTATCTTATTTATTTAGAGGTATCGCCACATTGGACCCCAGTTCGTAATGTGGTGGCAACATTTCCCATAAAATATATGTTGTAGGGGGGGTCCAAGGGGGGCGCATGTGACCTTTGGGAGCCCCCCCTCGGGGGCAGCATCCCCAAAGCTAAAAATAGATGTAAAATTTCCTGGTAGAATGTTGTACTTTCGTAGTCAATCTGGGTTGTTCATTAGGCGAAGATCTCATGGTAGAAGTTATGTTTAATTTAGGGTTTTTTGCCCTAGAAGGCAAGCCCTCGCTATATATGATGGAATTGTATTGCGTCTATGTAGGTTTATATTCTGAGCGAGAAGAGAGAGGAGATTGAGTGAGAGAGAAGAGGGAATTACAATGGATCTGATGTCGGTTGTATCTCTTCAGTTTGCTGGATAATATAAAAGGAAGTACTAGTTGTTTCTCCGTGGACGTAGCCCAAATTGGGTGAACCATGTATATTTGTGTCTCTCTTGTTTTATGTGTTTTCTATGTTTATATTTTTGCAATATTTTATGTGTTCCATTGCTCTGTAATATATAATTTTCTAACAACAGGTATCGGAGCTGGAGGTCTATTTGGTTGATAAACTCGCAGGAGAGAAGGGTTCCTAGTTCGAATGGGAGAAATGGCGAAATATGGTAGGTTTAAGGTCAAAAAATTTAATGGCCAAAACTACTAGCTGTGGAAGATGCAGATGGAAGATTATTTGTATCAGAGAGATATGTATCAACCATTGAGCGGAAAGGCAAAGAAACTGACAAGTATGATAGACACAGAATGGGATATTCTCGACAGAAAGACACTTGGAACAATACGGCTGTGCCTAGCAGCATCGGTAGCGTTTAATATTTCAAAGGAAACGACAACACAGGGTTTAATGTCGACATTGGCCAAACTATATGAAAAACCCTCGGCCTCAAATAACATATTTCTTATGAAGCATTTATTTAATATGAAAATGTCAGAAGGTGGATCTGTTGTTGATCATTTAAATGAATTTAATACAGTTACCAGTCAGTTAAGTTCTATAGGGGTAACTTTTGATGATGAAGTTAGGGCTCTATTATTTTTGTGCTCATTGCCAGAAAGTTGGAATGGTTTAGTTATGGCCATTAGTAACTCTATCTCTGGATCTAGTACTTTAAAGTTTGATGATGTTGTCGGTGCAATCCTTAGCAAGGAAATGCGACGGAAAAGCTCTGGTGAGACATGACGTTATGCTTTGACTGCAGAGACTAGGGGAAGAAAAATGGAAAGAGGAAAGAGCCCAGGATATCGCAGTAAGTCAAGGAAAGCTAGATCCAAGTCCAGATTGGGGATAGTGTGCTAGAAATGTGGGAAGAAAGGATCCCTGAAGAAAGACTGCAAGTCTCGGAAGGGAAAAGAAGGAGGAACGCAACAAGAAAACAATCATGAAGCAAATGTGACAGGTGATGTGTTGCAATATGCTTTGATTCTTTCTTTAGAAAATATTATTGATGCCTGGGTGGTAGATTCAGGGGCATCATTCCATGCTACACCCAATAGGAAACATTTTCATGATTATGTTCAAGGAGATTTTGGACAGGTTCGATTAGGTGATGATAAACCTTGTAAAATCATTGGAATGGGTACAGTTTTCATAAAACAATAGAATGGAAATCAATGGCTATTGAAGGAGGTAAGTCATGTTCCAAATCTGAAGAAAAATATTATTTCAATAGGGTAGTTGGGAGGTGAAGGCTATGTGACTACTTCTTAAGGTATTATTAATTCTTCACAGGCAAGACGAAAGAGAGATGTACATTAGTTCCAGAAGGTCTCGTGCAAAACGTGAATCCATGGAAGACCTTTACAGGGGTTCAGTACAGGATATTAAGGAGCGTTTCATGATCACAGTGCTAGCAGATGGAGATCCCAATGGCTATCCATTCTGGGTTGCTAAGGTTATAAAGGTCTTTACAGAAAATGAAGATGTTACAGGTGTTGAAGTACATTGGTATGCCACAAATACACAACCATTCAATGGTGTATATAAGCCAAAGATGGTAGTTGATAAAAGAAATTGGCAGAAAGAGAAAAATAAAGGGTACAAATATAAATCGTCGCTGCACAGACCTCTTAAAATTGGAGGATGTTGACATACTTGTTTATGACTTCAATTTAACTAAGAGGGGAACTCTTCTCTTCAAGATAATAGAGATTCTAAAAAGTTTGTTACCAGAAGGAACAATGTTGAAATGGGAGTCTGTTGAAACCAATCCTAGATCCAAAAGAATTTTGAAACCTGAAATGGTGGGCATGCATGTGGACTCAGATGGGGCACTAGTTGATGAAAGAGAAGAATATGGAACATCTTCGTCTGCATCCAATCATTCATCTGAAGATGTGAATTCTGATAGTGTGCAAGAAAATATGAGTGATTTTGAATAGTTGTCTAAGACAGTTTATATAACTGATGTTTGCATCGTATCTTGAAATAAAAGTTCTGATTTCCATATGGTGTTAAATCAGAAGTTATGAGTCATTTTTATGTTGTTGGATTATATGTTTTAATTATGATTATTCTTATTGTTTAGAATATCTACAATGCAACAATAAATTAGAGATATAATGTATGTTTCATTCATTGTACAAATAATGACATTTTGATTAATTTAGTCATGTAATTTGTTCATAATATCATGGTTTTTTAATTTTATCGTTGAAAATTTTCTGTTTTTTTTTTTTGTATATTTAATGTTACAGTTAAAAACAATTAGAATTTTGGCGATCTCTAGTGTGCTGTTATTATATGTTTAACAACATGGATGAAAACTAATAGAATTTTAATGTGTTTTAGATCCCATTATTTCATCTTTATCGACATTACTAAAACATGTTGAATTTATACTTAGGAAAGAAAAATGTTATTCTACCAAAAACATTAGTGTGTTTTTTTCATCAAAAACAACCATTTTTTTGCACATAAAAATTCGGTTTTACTGGAATTTTTTTAAAATGTTGAAAATTGACCCTTAAAAAAAAAACATCGTTCCACTATCAACACTTTTTGTTTTTAGGGTGTTTTTTGCACAATTTTTCCACTAAAAATTCGTTTTCACTGCCATTTTTAATACATTTTCAAAATGGAGACTAAAAAAAAAGCCATCATTCCAGTATACACACTTTTCGTTTTTAGCACTGTTTTTGATGTTTTTACGGGGTTTTTTGGCCATAGTTCCCGTTTTTAGTTTATAGTTCCCGTTTCATTGTTTACATTGTTTTAAGAGTTGAAGTATATTTTTAATAAACTAGTATGTCAAGGATGCACCAGTCGATGGTTATCACTATTCCAGGAATTCGAATTTGAAGTGATTGTTCGACCTAGTAAAAATGATGTTGGACCTGACCACTTATCTTGACTAGAATATGGAGAAGAACCGAGAGACATTGAAGATGACTTCCCAATTGCACATTTGTTTATAGTTGAAGAAATCCCTACAAAGCTCACTGATATTGCAGAATTATCACACACAAGAAAGGCACCTAAGGTATTCTTTGAAAAGAAGAAAAATACTCTTGCTATTAAAGCATCACCATTTACATTGATAAATTGTCAATTACACAAACTTGGCATTGATGAGGTACTTTGACAATGTGTTTTGGATCATGAAAGGGAAGACATTATCAATGAAGCACAGGGAAGATTATCAAGGCGATATGACAACAGGGAAGATTCTACAAGCTTGATTATGGTGGTCAACATTATTTCAAGGTTGTCAAATACAAGTAAAAAAGGGTGATATATGCCAAAGGTTCGAGTGTCCATTACTGAAAAATAATATGCTACTACATTCAATTGTTGCATCGTTACCTTTTGAAATTTGGGCAATCAACTTTGTCAGACCCTTCTCCAAAAGAGCTAAATGACCAAGAACAATATATTATAAAAACAGTGGAATATTTAACAAAGTGAAGAGAAGCAGAAATAATCAAATCGTGTACAAAGGAAGTTGCAACAAAATTTATTTATGAAAATATAGTGACTCAATTCAGTTGTCTTATGGTCATAATCAATGATAGGGGGAACTCATTTTGTAAATGTTATAATTTAAAATTTGATTAAAACTTGATGATTGAGCATAAGATGACCATTTCTTACCATCCACATGTGAATGATGCTGTGGAACCATTCCATAAAACATCACATAAAGGGCTAACAAAAATCTGTAATCTAGATAGTGATGACTAGGATGATAAAGTACCATCCATTCTTTGGGAATATCACACAACTTACAAAAAATCAACTGGATTTACTCCTTTTAAGTTGGTCTACGGTTAGGAAGTAGTTGTCCCACTTCAATGTTTGGAAAATGTACTATATGTGTTGATTGTATTGAAATATAACACAAAAATGAAAAATGAATGACTTCAACAACTGTAACATTTAGAAGAAGCTAGAATTCATGCAATTGATCATCAACAAGCCAACAAATATCAACAAAAGCATGGAACAGAAGGCACATACAAACAAAGAATTTAAAGATTAGGGTTTTGGTACTATTATATGACAATCGAGTGAAGGGAAAACCAAGGAAATTAGAAATTGCATGGTTATTTCTTTTGGACCCTTCACTATTGACAATAGTTGTGCTTCGGGAGCTATACAGCTGAAGACATTACAAGGGCACTTGTTCAAGTCACTTGTTAATGATTCCCAAATTAAGAAGTACATCTCTTAATAACATTGGCATGTTCCTAGTGAAAACATCTCTGAGGCGCTAGGGACACGGGTTAGCTTGAAAACCACTTTGTTGTAGGCTAACTGACCAAATTATTCGTAAATTAGAATTTTTCCTTTTAATCATATTTTAGTAAGTTTATTATAAAAGGAAGTTATAAATTAGAAATAAAGTAACTGAAATAATAGTTGGAGAACTATTAGCCCACAGGGCGTAGAATAAACAATGATGAGGTGTATTTTTATGTCACTTCGTGATGTGAAGATCATCGGTTCGAAACGTCATGGGAAAAAATCCAGCCATGTTAAGGGTTGGTGTGGCTTAGGTCGGGTGTGATACCTGACTCATTTTGATGGCTTAGATGTCCCTAGGTTGTGATTTATCAAGCCATAGGTCAAGCCCAATGTAATATCTGGAGAACTCAAACAAGTTGATAAAAAAAAAAAGTTGGAGAACCATTAAAAAGAGAAAACATAGTTCATTCAGGCAAATATGTTAGAAACATGGAGCAAGAAACAAATATGTGCACTCTCTTAAATAACATAGTTCAAACCAACATGGATTAAAAAAAGCATAAATATGAAAGAAGGAAAGAAAGACGAGAAATATTTAGAGATCATTATAATAAAATAACTGACTTAGTAGACAAAGTCAGAGAACAAGGTAGAATTTGATGAGAAGAAGAAAAAAATCATTTCATGGTACATGGCCATAATGAACACTTTGACAGGATAAATGATCGAGAGAAGAGCATCGAACACACATCAGAAAATAATATAAAAAGTGAGGCCAGAAACAAATTTCATGTGCACAAGGCTGACAAGACATGTCATAAAAGACAAAAGTTAAAATTTAAAAATCAAGATAATTGAATGTAGTAGTCTACTCATAAAACACCACATACCCATAGAGTCACATTGCCATCAGAACATGTCATCCATCATCTTGAATCATAATGAAATAATTTAACAACGTGCAAAGAAGGTGGCATGCATGTGGGATACACGCACTAAGTGATGCCTAAAATTTTAATCATGATTCGATGAGATAAGTGACAGAGGAGGTAGGAAGCAAGGATTATGGCATATTTAATTCAAATTATGTAAAAATGGATCAAGTATTGAATACACTCAACATTCTTCCAAAAATTTAGTTAAGTGGTAATTGTGACCTTGACGATATGCCATAAATTCCAATTCGTGTAACTTCTAACTCTGAGTTGTTAGATTTCCTCAAAACTGAAGAATTTCAAGAATATTTCAAAATGCCAAAGAGGAAAGTTCATTTTGAGGAGGAGGGAATCATATCCAATCCAAGAACGAAAGCTATATTGGACCTCTTTGAAAAAATAGAGCTCAAAGTGAGAATGCATCACATTAAATAGGTAAAGGTGGATTAGCCACTTTGGGAGAAACACAATGAGTCATTCCTCTATTGTGTGAAACCAAATGATCAATGGAGTTTGTAGTTGGAGATACTACATAAAGACAAAATCCATGATATTCTCAGTGCCCCATTAGTTGCAGACATGTAGGGCATGAAGGAGGAAGCTACAAATTCAAGGAAAACATATAATCAAAAAGAGTATGTTGCTGATTTGGTCAAAACAAACAACCAAGAGTGCAAAAACTTCAAAAAATACATTCATATTCACTCCCTTCTCATTTGGTTAGCTATGAAGTTTAGTCCACCAGTTGGGGAGACCAAATTCACTAATAAAAATGGTCTGCTAATGGAAAATTTTAAAAATTTCTCACATGGATGGTTAGGGAAACCCAAATCTTTGGTTCCCCAAGAGATATTTATAAATTGACTATTAAATATTAAGGAAACTTCGAACAAATGGAGGCTTCCAAAACATGTTTTTTGGGTATTTCCCTCCACTTCACATATACAAGTATACATGAATATCACTAAAGTATGGTACAAAAACACTGCATAGGTAGACTCTCAAGAGCTACTGTATCAACTGAAAATCAAGCAAATCTTTGAAGAATTATGTAGAAAGTCCAATAAATTGATTCCAATTCCTTGTGGGGATTTCCATTCATTTATAGATATCGTTAGCTCACTCTTTGATGTGGAGAAGGAGGCAGAAAGAGAGGTTGAACTTTACTTGTAACCATTTAGGGTTTACTTACCAATTCCTTTATCAGATTTGGCTAAGAAGTCCAGTCATAAGGAGTCGTAGAGTCCAAAGACAACTTCAAATTCCCCATCCAGAATTTGGTGGGTGGAAGTAATGTCAAATATATGACTTGATGACCTACAATAGAAACAACAAATTGATTCAACTGTCCTACAAGTGTTGGAATCAACTAAGGAAAAGGGAAAAGTAGTGAAAAATCCCATGAATACACAAGTCTCAAATTCAACTATTGAAGCATACTTATTACAAGAATTTGTATATGCTAAAGATTCTTGTATTGAGAATGTCCAACAAAATATGAAAGAGGTTCAACAATCTACCTTAGTGCATAATTAAACACAAAATGGTAGTTCCACCCAAGCACAAATTCAGACGCAATAGGGTACAAGTACAAAACAAAAGAAACAAATTTCAAAGGTTGATGCAACTAAATATTCACCTCCTCTATCCATGTCAAAGAGGATCAAGAATAGTCTGATCAAACCTTGTTAGAGAAACCCGACTCATAAGAAAATTCTTCAAAACACATTTTGTCAGATGACACAATTAGGAGGGACAATGTGTCACCACAAGATACATGGGCCATGCCAACAAATCAATAGAAAGTGTCATCGACTGAGCCAAGTTTTACTGACACACTAGTAATTGAGTTGATGTCGACTAGGATTCCTACAAATACGGCTAAGAAGGAATTTTTTGATATTCCTCGTAAATTCTCTGAATTAAGGTTCGTTAGTGACAAACAATTTTTTTGAAGCTATAGAAAATTTTGTTAAAGAAATAAAGTTAAGATTGAAAAAGAGAAAAAAAGACACTAACAAGATTCAACAAAAAGAGGAGTGAGAAAGGGATATTTGTTTGAATTTTCAGTGTCGGGGAAAACAATTGATTATCAATCTGCCAACCGAAGTTGATGAACATCTCGTTGCTCTTCAACAATTAGTGTATCAGTTGATCAACCAAAATGAGTAGCTCAATGCCCAAATAAATAAGTTGTAGTAAAAAAACAACAATTTCGAGAAGCCAACAACTATCATGGGTAATTCATAAATGTCACGAAGAATATCTGAAAACCAAGCAAGCATTGGAAGGCAGACTGTATAGGGGAACCTCCCTGACCAACACTTTGAATGATTGGCCTATATATTTAGCATCAACTTGTGACCACATTAGGACTCGGGATATGATTATTTGTGAATTAGCCTCTAGGAAAGTCATAGACCCAATGTCAAAGTAGGAACCACATAAATAAATTGATTGAGCAAGGAAGCTTCAAGCTCAGTGTGTGCTGGAGGAATGCCAATGGCTCACAGAGGGAAAGAAAGCACATATGGAAGCAACCAATACTTTATAATTTTTACAAGGGATCCTCAATAAAATACAAAATATGGAATGAGAATGGCCTCTTAACTAGAGGATATCAAAAGAGAATTCACTAGAAGAGAGAGTTCAATATCTTATAGAACTTAAGGAATTGGATGTGTAAGCCAAGCTAAATGCATGGGAATGATCGATCTTTAACAATCATCTTTTCTTGATCATTCTACTCATATATCAAACTACCTTCCCAAACATGCCTCCACTCCCACCAGTTCATTCATCACCTCCAGAAATGTCACGACCTTCCCATCCATTTATTCAACCAAGTGTATCAACATGTGCTATGACTTTGAAATAATAATCTCATAAAATTGAAGTCGGCCAAGCAACACATCCTTCAATAAAAGCAGTCCAAGAAGAATCAATTGATCATCTAGAAGCACCTGTCGAAGAATCACTAGTTCTATAAAAATTTCTAAATCTATTCTATCTTTTCATTTTATGTCTCATGTTGTAATAAATTTTGTATCAAAGTTTGTAATATTTTCACAAGCTCTAAAAGATCTAGTAAGTGAACATATTGTTGTACAATTCATAGTTATCTATACTATAACAATTTTGTATAAAAGAGTTTGTAATCATTCCAAATCTCCTATTCATCAGGAAGAATAATGCTTTGAGGGTGGGGGAGATGTTGGAGGGGCTAGTTGACTAGTCGAGTTGGAAAATAAAATTGTATGTTGTTCAATAACTATGCTAAATTGAAAACTAAGTTAAGTTAAGTCAGGTTAGATAGTTAAACTGTTGTAATTGTCTCAACGAGATATATATATCCATAAATTTATCAATTCCATACAGATTTAAGAGATATAAAATAAAAGTGTTCTTTTTTTGGTTCTCCACTACTTGTATCTCTTCTCTTCTCTATTTGATTATGTTGTTTGATATGTAATTTATTGATGTCCTTACTACTCATAACTATGTATACTTTTCCCTATATTACAACACTCACAAAACACAACCTTGGTGAAAATCCCAAGACCTTAGGGTTTACCAAGTCATTCCATGGTGAACCAATCTCTGATTTCCATGTGGCACTTCTACCACCTCATCATTGCAATGTCATGCTTTCCACATCATATCGAATACTAGCTTCAAATTTTTCCAAAAGAAATTACACTTTGAGTTCCTGGTACACCAATATCAGAATATGGGACCCACCATGTCCATATCGCCTACCACTATGCTTGGCACATCAACTCCTATAGTCATCCAAGACTTCCCACCTATCCTTCTACCATGTGTCGTGCCTAATCGCCTACCACATGTCACTTTCCAAATGTTCACTTGGCTGACAAAATGTTCCATTTCCACTTACGATGTGTCACCCTCACATGTTTCCACATTATCATTTGATCCATGTTATGATTCATCTAACACGTCTTACTGACATAATGTTATCATCATGTTTACATCATTGTGTCACATGCCATCTTGTAGGTGGTGCCACGTGTGAACTGAAATCGACCCACTTGGCCACAAAAAAACACCAGATATGAGTGGCACATGTCACCCTTCCGTATGGCCACATGTTAGTTGCCACATAATATTCCCGAGTCATATTCCATGTTAGTGCTGACTGGAATGCCACTTGTCATGCCACTAGGCACCTACATGGAGGTGACACTTGTCTTGCCACATGTGGCGACCACCGCTCGTCACTCACCACTATGTTGTTTTCAGTTGAGTTCTCACCTAGTGCTCTAATAAGCACTTAGGAGCTTACCATCAAGTTCCCAACGAACAGAAGTTGTTCTTGGGAGCTTATTGGTCACCACTCATTACTCACTTCCTGTTGCATTGAGTTTACACCAATTTGGATTAGGTAGTCTAATAAGCACTTGGGCACTACTTACCAATCCCTTGTGACTAGGGGATATGATCAAGGGATTTCTATCCTACCATATGTCACTCACTGCTTGCCACCTTCACGCTTCAAATTTGGCACTGATCCAATGGGGATGCCCATATTGAAATCATGACCAACTAGAACTACACCACTTCAAACTTAATTTTCTCTTTATTCCTTTGGATTTAGATCACATTCCATACACCATTGGAAAGGTCTGTCAAAAGGATATTTAACCAAACACTTAGTTTCCTCATTGAAGCTAAGGAACTAAAGAGGAAATTACTTCAAAGATATTACCTTCATCCATGATTTCATGCTATGAAACAATAATATTAACAAATCAATGGTAACACATTTACCAATCTCCCCTTGAACTTGAGAAAAAAAAATTCTTTGACATAAATGACTTAGAATTGAAATCAATAACAAAAACTACCAAAAATTCATAAATCTCCCATCCATTTTCTTATTATTTGCATTTATGGCATACTTATCAATTACCAACAACTTTCTAAATTCCTCCAAACTCAACAATTCCCTGCCACTTGATTGCATGTTGTTCTCGCTACTATTGTAACTACACTTGAAATTTAAACCATGCAGGGAGCTATTATTGGACATGAACCAGACTCAATTGATTTATTTCATAACCATCCTCAAGTTTACTAGATTTTTCAGGATGTAGGATGACTAGTGAATTTTGAGAAATTGGAGGGGTTTGATGACACTGTCACACTTGAATTTTCTTTTAATTTGACTAAACAAAGCTTGACAGTGAAGGGGATGAGGATTTCTATCATAGAGAAGTTAATTGGTAGAGTGACCTATTTGTCACAAATGAGGATGAAATGGTTCAGTCAAAAAGCGTTGACCTCGATAGAAAAATCCATTTTTTCTAGAAGGGGATGAACAGGTGAGGAGTAAGGGTAGAGAAGTAGAAATTACTTCCTTTCCACCTTGCTAATTAGATGTTTTTTATTTTGTGTATAAGTTTCTTTTGAAGGAAGGTTCAAGGTGGTTTTCAACTATCTTTTCATGTTGTTGGCACACATTTAACATAGAAAATTGGTCAATCTTTCATATTTCCTAATGGAGTCCCTAAAATATATGGCTAATGTATTTTGACAATATATTCATCCTAAGAATCACTTGAAAAATCACAGGTTGATCAAGCTCATGGTTGTTGATACATTGGAAGAATAGGGGAGAATGTGGTAAGAATTTGTGACCCCTAGTGTAGGTTTGGTACAACAGAATGTTAGAGAGGAATCAAAGAATGAAGAAGAGAGAGGGATAAAAGGAATTAGGTTAGAAATGGTTGGGTTGAGTGGGAAGGATAATGTAGAGCCAATGGATCTCCATGCTAAAACACCTATTGAGGGTTTTCATGTTGATACATTAGTTAAGATGATCAATAAATAATCCAAGAGCTCAGAAATTGAGTCCTGCCCTATTGAGGAGGAGAATCCACCAAAGTAAAGGAAGTAAAAAGTGATGGTTAAATATCTAGTGGTTGGTCATTTTCTAAGCACACAGACTAGATATTATGTAATAGTAACAACAACTCAACCATTTAAAACTCCTACTATAACCAAGGAATTGATGGAGTAGGCTATTGCTGAGAGGAAGAAGCATAAGAAGAAAAAGGACAACAACTCTTTATTTGGTAAGCCTAAAACCAATCCTCTATGTAAACAAAATGACTGTTTAAAAGAAGAAATTTCTAAACTTCAGAAACAACTTGCAACCTTGAAAAAGAAATCTCAAAATAAGGAACACTCAGGACTAGGAGCATGCATTGAGGTTGCCCAAATGATGGATACACCATCCTCCTCTCTTATAACTCACAAGTGGAAAACCATGGAACCTAAAAATAGGTTATGTGCAGTTTATGGGGATCTCCCTAGTGAGGAAAGATATGTGCAGGACAATAGAAGAAAGCCTAGAGGTATATTTTTCAGGGCACAAATAGATGATTGGATTGTCATTACTCCACAAGAACCAATGTTAATTGAGGAATAAAACTTGATTTCAGGAGAAGCTATTTATATTGAGGGGAATAATAATGAGGAAGAAATTCATGATGAAGCACAATAACCTATTAGTTATGCTTCTATTACATGAGTTACAATGGCCTAGGTAGCCCAACTTGAGAAGGACCAGATCATGGTTGAACCTGGTGACAATGAAATTGAAGATTTTTCCTAATTCATCCAATTTCCATGAATTTTACAGTTTTTCTGGGAAAAAGTAGCTATCAATTCTTTTACGTTCATGCCTTAACACTCCTAATCAACTATTTTCCCCAAATTTCCCTTAGAGAATATTTAGTTAAACACTTTTTAGAACATACTAAAATTTTTCCTCTGTAATTTTCTAGTTTGCATATAAATGTCTAACCCATATAGGTTAAGTTTTGAAGCTTTCTTTGATACCAATATGTAGCATCCCTAGACACCAATCTGAGATGCATTGTGACAATTTTGTCTCTTCCGATGCCACAATTTCAAAATTTATTAAAATGACACACTACTCTCTAATACAATAATTATAATGTAATTTTTCATATGATTCCTATGGAAAATAACATGCAATTTGATGCAAAAGCATATAAGATACATAAATGCAAGTGTGAATTTATTTATCAAGAAAAAAAAAATTAATACACATTAATAGACAACATAAAAAAACATATAAAACATTTACAATAGAACACTTATCGTGAATAATAATTTTGCATTGTTTGACTACTAGCATGGGACATTCCTCCTCACTATAGGCATTGTTGCACTAGGTATTTCTAAAACAGGTCACCCTTGTTCTAGGTCTATGAGTCCAGTATGATGATCAATATCTCTCTTCTTTCACTTAACCAAATTTCCCATAAGCTACCCAAACTGACTACTCATGTAACATCCCAAATCCCAAACTTTCATTTCCCCTTCAATATTCAAAACAAAGATCATCTTCTCTATAATGTAGTCCCTCATGCTATCATACCTCTTTCCTAGGCTTCAACACAGATTGGCTAAGAAAATCTTATTGTTGGGATCTATAGGGATTTTCAATGGCAAATTTTCCAACAAATTTACTTTCACATTTCATCTTCATTATAAGCTTCATTCCCTTTCCCTTGCCACTCTTACTAGGGTCAACTCAAAACAACATGCTAGTCAGAATGAGCATGAGAATGATGCTCAACTCTAAAATGCAAAGATTATGTATGCATGACCATAATTTAGCCACTTGGCATTTGTAGAACTCACCTAACTACCTTGCACATATCTCAAGGTTGATTTGTCACTTTTACATAAACTAAGGTACTTTGGAAAATAATAAAATGTCATTATTTCATCGCTTTGGCCCCTTTGGCTCTCCTTATCCCCATCACATTCCTCTTTCATTGAGTCATAGCCCCCCATTATTTAAGTATCCCTCACTTCATAGCTAACGGTGTATTGTCATTAAGAACTTTATCTATATTATTGACATTACTTGGCCCTTGGCCATATTGTTTGTCTCACTACCTAATTCACACACATATGCATTACATCACACTTTAGAGATCAAAACTTGATTGCTACAATTAACTATTGAAAGCTTGTTGAGATTTATATAAGACAAAGGTTTTTAGGCAAAAATTATGCATGCAAAATATATGAGTTCATGGTCAACAAAAGACTAGATAAGAAAAGAAGTAAAGGTGCATAAAGGGGCCTCATTAATTTAGAAGCTCTAGTGAGAGCATTCCCATTGCTAAAAAAGTTGCTAATTTACAAGATTTGCATGGGGAGAAAGGCTAGAATTGGGGAGTATCTCTAAATGGTTTATTTAGGAATTTACAAGCTATTTGAATCCCTTAAAAATGAATTACATTATTAGGTAATTTACACTTCAAAATATAATAAGTCATGGTAGTACTAATTTATGGTATTGTTGTTAGAAAATGAATAAGTAACTTAAGCTTAACCTCACCAATACAACTCTAATCTAAAACATTGTGCAATCAAACTAAGGGATCAAGGTGATGAAATAGTTTGGTCAAAAACTAAAGCCATAGAGATTCATACTTAAGCAAATGCAAGTGTAGAATATGAAGGAGGAGACAAATTGATGGTGAAATTCCATAATATGGAGGAGACAAATTAATGGTGAAATTCCATATGGAAGTTGAACAATCCTTTAATGACAAGGATATTTCTTTAAATGGCTTTATCCACTAAAGAAGTAAAAATAGAATTAGCATGGTCCAAGGAGATGTATTCTTAGTAATCATAATGATCATCTATTAGTGCATTGTCCATTAAAAAATGAATTTTGGCAAATCACTTCAATTTTGTCAAACGGGGATAGAAAATGAGAAAAAGAGAACAAAATGGATTTTCTAACAAATTTAAAATAAAAATAAAAATTAAATTTATTAGATAACATGGCCTTATATTAAAACATGGGAATACAGCTAAAAAGATAGGAAATGATGCTTCAAAGAAAGAAAAAAATCTACACACAACTATCTAGTAAGATTTGTGATGAAATATGAATCCTAGAAAAGTGAAAGCTTAAAGAGTAATTAAAATTTAAGGTATAGATACTTCAAACGCTTGGAGATATTTTGGTAGGATCCGAACCATGCGAGAGTTAAGTGGCATATTTTTATTAATAGAATCTCACTCAATAATAGTTTTAGTCTTCATTTGGTCATGGAACATAGAGCTAAGTTATCTCTGTAATTACTAATGAAATTAGATTTGGATAAAGGAATATCTTATTTGTAGATAACGAGAGATTGAAATATTGTAGTAATTGAAGTATGCCGCAGGAATATGCTAGAAAATCAGATGTTAGGTATATATATAAAAGGTTTATATGAGAAAGGTAATTATGTTTTGGTATTTTTAAAGTATATTTTGGTAAAACTTTAATATGAGCCATCTAAAAATACTAAAACAGAATATTTATTTTGATCAAGGAGAAAATCATAAACCAATTTTTCTTTAATATCTTTTGGAATGTTGAATAACCATGCACTTATATACATTATATTAGTTTTTATTTTTTTTTATTTTATTTTTTGAAGTATTTTAATCTCTGAAGCATGCATATGTGGTGGTTGGGTATGCCTTATACCTCATCGTACTACTGCTATTAGACCATTCACCTTGTGAATGTGACATCTTTCAAAAAAATTGGTCAAATCTTCATCAATCAAACTTTGTGGATTGAAGCTGAGGATCACCTTGTAAAATTGCTTAATTGAATGTTTTGACTTTTGCAGTACTATGGGCAACGCAACCACCAACAGATTGGTTATAAATTCTACTCGGGTAATGATCCCACAGAAAAATCTCAATTAGGTTTCACAACGACCAACAGAGAAAAATCTCAGTTGCGTGTGATAACGACCAACAGAGAAAATCTCAGTTAGTTTGACAACGACCAACAGATTGTTCCTTACTTATACTGATACTGATGAAATATCTTTGAGAAAAACCTGACTTGGCTTTTACAGAAAGCAACTTAATAAAGTTTCACCTCATAGCTCTACTTATTAAATTAAGAACAGTATCTAAAGGGTTTAAAACCTTTCATCTGAATGATTGAAAAATGGTTTGAAATCTCTGGCTACGCGCCTTCGCTCGCGTGCAGGATCTCTAACTGAGTCGCTAGTAAAAATAATCGTTGGACGCAGCAACAATAAGGTGTTGCATTTCTGTACCCAGGTGCATAGGTGGCGTGGTGGGGATGTCAGCTTTCTTGCACCCCGCCCGCTATCGAACCTCCTCAAGGGGCTGTGCAGTTTTTCCGTGCAGTTATTGTTGTAATATGTGATTGATTGATGTCACTTGTATATATGGTTAAAATGAGTTTAATATAAAAGCTTTTTTAGGAGACTAACCCTCTTTTAAAAGTGTTACATTTCTATGTTGTGGAATTTTATGTTAATTACAGATTTAATAAGTGCAGAGAGTCATCAAATTTCTTTTTATATATAAAATTTGTTTTATTTATATTTAATAAATATATAATTAAAATAAATATATAATTTTATATACACATGGCTAAAATATAGAATAACAAGATTATTTAAAATGTTTTATATATAATTGAAGTGATTTGACCATATTCAAGTGATTTGCCAAAATAATTGATATTTCTAATTCTAATAAGAAATTGAATCCTTATGATTAACCCAATTTCTTTAAGTGGTGATAAGAGGACAAAAAGAAGAAGGGAATGATTGAAGTGATAACCTAATTTCTTTAAGTGGTGATCTGAGGTTAAAAAAAAAAGCAATGATTAAAGAGATTTTTTTGAAAAGAGAAAAGTGATTTACATTAATATATATAATTTTTTGAAAAATAACTACATATTCAAAATATGTAATTGAACTTTCTCGTATAAGTTTTACATTTTATTGAGGTTTTATTTCTAATAAAATAATAAAACATTCGGCACAAATCAACTCAATATAGTACATAAAAATTCCTTCCCTATCATATTAATATAAAAAATTTCTCAATGTAGCCAATTCATCTATAAAATGTTATGAATATCTTAGTAGGATAGTTTGTCATAACAACTTTTTTTATAATAGGTTGAAATATTTTATTATATAAATTTAATTTCTTAAATGTCATATTTATATTTACTAATTTATTATGGAAATATTTATTTTGAAGATTAAATACTTTAAAATTTTATATCTTTTAATTACAATTTTTATGTTTAAAAATACGAAATAGTTTAAATGTGAAAAAAACAATTAAAAAAATATTCACATATCATTTATAAATAAACAAAATAATTACTCTAAGGAATTTGTACAAGGGAAATCTAAGCTAGAAGGTGATATTGCTGTGCTCTTTCTTTCCTACTATGGAAATATGCAAATACAAACAAAAATGTACTTTTTGTGGAGTTTCCCGAGCCCTATGGCATGTTAGGATGCTACAAAATCTAAATGCTTTGCTCAAATATGTAACACATACTATAACAGAAAATCGAACCCTTCTCCTACTAGCATCCTAATATTTAACATTGTCTTATAGCCATTTGGGGATAGGTTTTTCACTTCCTTCAACCCTCAATTAGAGCTACTTTTGTGGATATTCTAAACTCTTCTTGAAATTCCAGATGTGCCTATCCCAATATGTATGATTAATGAGGGATAATTTGGCATCCTCTGATGCCATTGTGCTCAACATAGTAGGTCAACATTCAAGAGGCATAATTTTTCATATGAGCCCAGGTTGACATGGTATTTACACCATTTCAAAGGTATCTAAGTGTAGATTAGTGTCAAAGGGCATCAATTAGATGTAAGAATGTTTTGACCCCAAAAATTGTCATTTAATGCCTCAAAATGGCTAAAAGGTTTCAAAACTCAATTCTTGAAACTAGGATTTGCCATTAAAATAACCCTACAAGTCAATTCAATTTGTTTCCAATAGTATTGATATAAATGAAATGTAACATAATAATCCAATCTAGATCACCCTCTCTTCCTAGTGGCTAAGTATTTAATATATTCTAATTATCAATTACGGTTAAGTTTTTTCATATGTCAACTCTCAATTAGTGTTAAGGTTTTGGATCTTTTAGAATCTTCCTAAACTTTCACATGTGAATAGTGGGGGTTGACATGGTACACACTTGGTACAATGGTGGTTAACAAGGTAGGTGAATTTACGACATACATAACTTCCATATACAAACTCGAATTGAGGCAATTTTTCCACCATTCGATAGGTATCAATGTGTTGAATAGTGTCAAGCGATTGCAAACTATGAAAGAAATATTTTGACCCAAAAAAATCTCAATTCATGCCTCAAAATGGTTTTCAATTGATGCCTCAAAAAGTCTCAATTGATCCACATATATTTTTGACTAACCAAAGCTTTTTACTTCATTAGTATTGGGACTAGGACTAGGTGTTATTAAAGAAACGGAGTAGCCCTTTCTTCCAAGAGTAGAAATTATTTCCCTTGTGTCCTTGTGACGATAATATGATTGCATCTAAAAGATTTCTTAAAGCACTCAGTGTTCCATCTCCCTTTTAGGATCACATAGTGTAATAGGAAGGAAGTAATTGGCGCATCATCCACACATTATTTCTTTTCATGTAAGAAGCAAGCACAAATTAGTGTAATTAGGATATTTGGTAAGGGATCATCACATACCCACATCACTCCACACTTTTATATGCTCACTATGCCACTTTCACACACTTTGCACCACACACACTAAGCTATTCTAAACTTTGAACAAAGGGTATCCAGTTTCTGGATCTTTGTACTTAGTTTATCCTAGCTTACATTTTCACACCACAAGTGAAGTAAGACTCTCTAAAAACAACCATAACTTTAACACATTAAATTCCCCACAGGGGCCACAAATGAATTTATAGTTCAGGTTAAGACCATTAGGGGTAGGCATCCCATAAACTGACATGGTCATGTTACATCTTTAAAACATAGATGTCTTTCAGGGTGCTTAAAATCCTTCATCATCCCATGGAAAAGAATACTTGGGCACGCCTGAAACTTGATTCGAAGGGGCTTAGGCTTACATCTTAGTGTGTGGAATCATATACGAGGAAACTCGACTTGTATAATGCTCCACATTGATTGACTGACTACCAAGAGCTCAAGACTCAACTAACCCCATGGGATGAAGGTGTCTTAGTGGCCAAATTTCTAGGGCATCTTTCCTTATAGGTGGAGGTGTAGGAAGAACTAAATCCTCTTGATTACCTTGGTTAATTATTTGGTTGCTAGAAGCGTCACTAGTACTTTTAGGATATGGCCCCAGTACCTGTCAAAATGATATCATCACAAGGTCTAATTACTTTGAGATTGAAAAGGATGCATAAGAATTTTTAAGATTTTTATCATACACAAAAAAACAAACCATTTTTTGATTGATTAGTCACGTAGCATAACATTAAAGAAAAATAACCACCTTATTTTTTTCTTTGTTTTATGTATGTAATCTACTTGATTTGATAAAAAATTCCTCCCTCCCCACATAAGCAGCTTATTCTCCATCAGACATCATAGGGGACCCCATGGTACCCCGTCGCTCTAGGAGTTTTCAAACCCCCTAAATTACCGTAAGGTGTGCCAGGTCTCTCACCATTTAGGTGGTAGATGACATCATACAACCACAGTTATTGGTTCAAATTTTATTGGAGAAACATTGATTAGGACCCCTCCCCCTCAAGGTACACCTTTCACCACCCCTTAGGGGATTCCACACACCACCCCTCAAGGGAGTCCACATACTACCACCCTGCCTGGGTAGTCCTCATACTTCCCCACAGGGAACCCCTTTGCACACCACATTTCAAAATCATTTTACGATGGCGAATACCACCAAAATCTCATTTCTTGATTCCTTGAATCTCCCTAATTTAAGAAATCTTACGAACAATCACATTGCACATAATTAGAATTAGTCCCCTATGCCAACCAAGTTACCTTTGGATATGCCAAAATTTGAGGGGAAGTAGGGGAAAGATCCTGGAAACCATATAATGACCTTTCATTTATGGAGCTCATCCAATAGCATCATAGATGACTCAATTCACCTACGACTCTTTCAACACACCCTCACTAGGCCTACAACACAATGGTACGTAAGCGAGACCTCAGGTTCCCATGGAACCTTTGAATCCTTAGCCAGGTCATTTCTCACTTTCTTCCAAGTCCTAGTACTCCATGGTACTAGGTTAGAGCTACTCACCCATTTTTGGTGAATGACTACCACTCATATCTTGGACCATGTCCATGAATGGCAGAAACATCATAGCTTGTGCAAAGTAAACGTAACTGAGGGCCTTCTCCTTGACTTCTTTTAAAAATTTCTTATGCCAGCAATCGCAAAAGAGATGGCCACAATGATGCCACAAAGATAAGAAGAGGATATCAGTAAAGCTCAACTTGAACTCATTTACACTAAGTTAGGACACCTTTATTACATTCTACCTGATGCTCCTCCATTATAGACATTTAGACAAGATAAGTTGGGGGCATAAAGTGTTGTAGATGGTTTGATTGGAACCATCACCCAAAATAAACCCGGAAACACTTTCCAACAGTATGGAAACGTGTGTGATGGCCCCAACCATTACCAATCATATAGTGCTACAACTGCAATGCAAATTTCATCCAACATTGGATATCATCCCAATCATCCAACCTCCTTGCCTAACCCTACCATGTTGAGTAACCATTACTCTACGATTCAGAGTAACCAATACCCTAGCATGTAAAGTGGAAATTACCCTTCACATACTGCAAAGGTGGTTTCCACCTCCCAAACCACTTAGACCAAACTAGGACAAGGAAATCCATAATTCCCTTTTCTAGCACCCCAATAGAACAACCCCACAACTGAGTCTAACGTTGGGGTTAATTTTGTGCAACCTTCTTTCCCGCAACAACAACATTCTTTTGAACAAGTGAACAGAACAAAACCACTGAATGCCCACAGGAGGAAAGGAAAGAATAAGCAAAAAGGGGAACCTGGGTAAGGGGGCAACACCCAACAACAAAACTCACGAGCATTGGTTGGGGATGATCCCCTTAATTGCAACCAAAACTAGGTTCAGAATAATAACAACCCACAAAAGCATAAAAAGAACCCTAGTATAAGGACCAATCACACTTGTGCTATTTGTGGGTAATATGGGCATTACACCCATCATTGCCCTCAACTCCCTGAGTTGAAGAGGATGAAAGAAGCTAGGGGGTAGGGAGGTCCAAACCAACAACCTGCAGTGAGTGAAATCCCTTCCAAAACCAAGGAGTATTGAATATCCAACATGAACCCACCCCGCAAATATATCAGAATTCTCTTGGAGGTGGTTCTAAGGATCACCCAATTGTGACATTTTCATGGCAGGAGAAGATGTTCTCCTGCAAACATAAAATTAGGAGTACAAAACCCCTCTAGAAACCAACCCTTCCACATCAACCACAACTACAACCATGACTCCTTTAACATTACCTCGACCCCCAATAGAAAACATCCCAGGAATAGTCAAAGGGCCAGTATGTTGAGAAAGAGATAATTCAAAGGTTGCTCACAGTTACAACATCAACAATGATCTAACTCAATCCCCATCAGTGGTGTCAGGACTGGAGGTTTGAAAATCTTCTCAACCCAAAGGAAATCCCTTATTTCCATATTAGATGTAATAGACCCGGTCAATTCACATTTTATGGATTTCCATTTGGATAACACTACTCCACTCCTTCCATCGATAGTCGCCTTTTAGATTCTGGTCACCATTCAAAATATCAACATCCATCATTACATCATTGATGAGGGAGCATATACATGTATCATGTCCAAATCATTTTGGATGAAACTAGGATCCCCTAAGCTCAATGAATCACCCATTACACTCAGGGCATACAATGGGTGCCCCTTGGCCCTCGTAGGACTCTTTTAGGATGTTTTGGTAGAGATTTTCGGAAATTCAGTTCTCGTAGATATCAAAGTCCTTGATGCCCAATTGTATTACAATATCCTGTTAGGTCGTAGCTACATGTATGCAATGATCACAATAGCATCTTCAGTGTTTCATATCATGATGTTCCCCCATGATGGGAAAATAATTATGATAGATCAACTCACATACTATGAGAAAAGGACATCCACCACCCCTGATGGTGTATTACCCTTCGTAGGATCCCACAAAGAGTTGGTCACATCTTTTACTAAAGAAGGTCCAGGATTTTCAAGGCATCATCACTCCTTGGCACATACCTTTTTGAGCCACCTTTAATTGAGCCTACCTCCACAACCCGGGTGTGTATGATGAGTTCATCAAACACACTTCATCCTTAAGAACCATTTCTAGACACCTCCAGTGCTGCGACTACAGACTAAACATTCTAGCCATCGAACTCCTCTCAGACGCCACACCCTTAGAAATGAGGCTAGTACAATTGGAACGCATAAATGAAAGTTGGAGGGAATCTCTACAACATAATGAAGCCCACAAAATAGGATCAAAGCCTTGTTTGATCACAACATCACTCCTCGTTCATTCACTGAGGGGGGATCTAGTCCTTCACTACGATGTTGCCAAAGAAGCTTTAGGGAGAGGGAAGTTCGAAATATTATGGAAAGGTACATATGTAGTTAAAAATTTCCTTCTCAAAGATGCATACATGTTAGCAGAGCCAGAAGGGACTTGCCTCAAAGACCTTGTCAACGGGCTCTACCTCGAAAATGTCTATCCATAACCTTCAATTCAACCTTATGATGTAGATGCATGCACCTTAAATTATTTTTTATTATGATCACCTCATCACAGATGTACTCTAAAATCATACTATCATCATGTGTTGTAGATGGATCATTTGCCATCCTATCATCACGGGTTCACTGATGGTGCTTCTCGATGGTCGTAAAATCTCATTGTAGTATCCTAGGCCATTTACGCCCTTGACCTTACACCCTTCCAATAGAATGGGATTTGTATCAGGTCAGCCACCAATAGTCAAGTTGAATACGATGTTTTCATAGGCCTCTTGGCCGATGCCTCCCAGTTAGGTATCAGCCACTTGCATCTGTTCCTTGATTCCCAACTTGTTGTATTGTAGTTGAAAAGAACCTTCAAGGTATGTGACCCTTGAATTTTTTGTCAATACCTTAGCATATAGACACGCCATGAGAGTTTCAAAAACTAAACTAATATATATATATATATATATATATATATATATATATATATATATATATATATAGATAGATAGATATATATATATAGATATCACCATCATCCAAAAAATATAGATAGGTACATCTGTTGGCCCACATCAGAAAAAATGAGTCGTCAAAAAAGGGAGCATCCTCATAATGTGTAGAAATTCCCACTGTTGCGGAAGCTTAATCGAATATGAGAAAGATCAAATAGAACAAATATAACTGAGAACAAGAAATCAATCACACATGAACAAAGAAGAATAACCTAGGAAAAGCCTCAGCCTAAAACCCCAATCTCTGTATTATCATACAAGTGGAAATATGTTCAAGTTACAAAAAGAATCAGCTCACAAGCTATCTTGCTCTCTCCACAATCAAACAATACAACTCACAGAGTGAATAGACACAGTATATGTCCTCCTCAATCCCTCCAAGCCTCCTACTTCCTTGCGTAGTTTTCCTTGGGGTCCAGTGCTCCCACCTGTGTGAATTGGCACCTCACACTACTCACTTGGCTCAGAAATAACTACACAAACCTGAAGGAGATGATTCCTTCTGCATGGATGAGTTTCCTATATAGGAAAAATCCTCCAACTTATAGTACACTGTCCCATCATCTGATCTCAACTGGGTCTCTGTCTGAACTGGCATGCATGAGTTATTTATGAGAGAATATTTAGTTATCTGGAGAGCAGCAATTACATGCATGCAAGCATTAATTAACTGAACTTACAATTAATTCAACAAATTGTTTGAATTAATCTAACTGGACTTAACTCAGTTAACTGAGCTAACTAATTACAACTCAAAGTACAACTCATCCTCATCTCCTTAACTAAGGGATAAATTCCTCAATCAATGGAGAAACTATTGCATGTCTTCACACAGACTTCATGTTTGATTTTCTCCAACTAATTAACTCAAGATGAATTAATTTATTATTTTACAAATAACTGCTAAGATCAAATTCGAATTTTACTTCTCAATTTTAGTTCAGGGACTAACTAAAATTGGAATCTATCCTGAAATACTATTTATATCAATGCTATTTTTAGCACTTCCATTTTTCATTCCTTGTTGCTATGTCCAACACTTGTACCCGAACTGCTATTTATAGTAGTGCTATTTTTAGCACTTCTATTTTTAGCATTTCTTGTTGCTATTTTTAACACTCCTTCTCAACAAGAAAGGCATTCAACTCAAACCCCATCCTGAACCTTTAGAATGTTCTGCATGCAACACTTGTCCAAAGTGTTATTGCTCCAGCAACTCTAGAAACAAGAAAACTCCCAACTGACCTCCCTGTTGGGCTAGAAACATCCTCTGATGATGAAGCTCCATCTGCCACTGACAAGTGCTTCCTCTCTGACCTCTGAGCTACTCCAACACTCCATTCATCTCGCACCATTGCACACCTCTCTGTGCCATCCTGCACTAGTGCAACACTCCTGTGCCTCTCGCATTGTTGCAGCCTACTAGTTTTGCACTGTCTTAGGATTCTTGCATTGTAGCTCTCTCTGCCGCTCCATCCGCATCTGTCTCTACCCACTCAGGCAGTCCTGCTACTCCTCGTTGGGGCTCTCGTAGCAAGGTCTAGTCAAAGAGGTTGGGTACTTCAATGATCATGCCCCTATTCCGGCCTTCTTGGGACTGTCACTCCACATCACCCCACCTTCGACTTGGAGGTATGGATGCATGTGATCCCTCTACCCACTTGGCTCGAAATTCCCCCTACTGGAGGTCTCTGCATGAGTAGATGTCTCTACTCGATCTCCTCTGAGCTTCTCTAGTTGTGGCTGCTCCACAACCTCCTGAAGCTGCTTCACCAATTGTGGCTCCTCCACAACTGTCTGAGACTTCTTCTGGCGCTGCATGTTGAGAGGTAATGTACTCTCCCTCTAAACCACCAAGTCTCCAACAGTTGCCTTGCTCCTCAAGGCTTTGCATGCATCTTGAACCTCAAGAGCATACAGGTTCTTGACTCATGAACCAATCTGCTTCACCTGTTTAGTGGTGATGTGTCGAAGGAAAAATTTTCCCTTACTGAAGACTACATCATAGCCTTTGTCTTCTAGCATTGTGATCAACACCAAATTTTTCTTCAGTCCTAGTACATACTTAACATCAGTCAAGGTAATGCGAGCTCCATGCTCCCTCTGAAAAACAACCGTGCCTTCACCTGAGACACTATACTTTTCATCATTACCCATCGCTATGAGTATCTAGAGATCTTTCTCCTTCAAGGTACTGAACAAACTCTTGTCGTCGGTCATGTGGAAAGAAGTTCCATTGTTAAGAAACCAACCACATCCCACCATGGATGAAACCATACATGCGAAGAGGGTGAAATCCAACTCAAACTGTGAGGCCAATGCCTCACCTTCAGATCCTTCCTTGGATCCCATCTTGGATTTCTTCAATGGAAAATTTGTTACAAAATGGTCCACCTCATGACAACGAAAGCATCGCACTTTTAATTTGTCAAACTTCTTCCCACCATAGGAAGAACTTGATTTGGGATGAGAATCCTTCTCCTTCCCTTTCTTTGCCTTACTCATTAAGGCGCAGTTTTCTTTGTCCTCCTTGGATGAAGAACCATCTCTGGTGCTTCTTCTTATCTCCTCCTGCATCAGATGCGACGAAATTTGTTCCCAATCTGGCAGCTTCTCTCTTCCATTTACCGAGTCTTGGTAGCTATGCCATCTCTTAGGAAGATTGAGGAGAGCAAGACTCACCATGTCATCATCGGGTGTCGTGATCCCTACACTTCCAAGCTCATCTCTGCAGGTGGTGAGCTTGTTCAAATATGTAGAGATCGTGTCGCCCTTTTCACACTTGATTTTCTGAATCTTGTCTTTCAATGCCAGCTTCCTCTGATCGTTGCTGTTCTAATATAGATCTTTCAATGTTTTCCACATCGAAAATAGTGTCTCCTTCCCATGGAGACTCGAGACTATATGGTCTTGAACTCCCTCCAGAAGGATTCTCCTTGCTCTAGCGACACATTTCTTCCATTCCGCCAATTCTAGAGCATCAGTTAGCTTGGGGACTTCTTGATCAATGAAGTCCTTTAGACCGTTATCCTCTAATACTACTTCCATGCGATCCTTCCAAGCTATATAATTTGATCTTCCATCAAGGGCATACTCGAGTCTTAAACTGTTGAATGCCATTGGTGAAATTGAGATGTGATAAGAACTCGATTTCTATATTCAAGAACCTCAAACTTTGAACTTCTCCTTTCTTGTATACTATTCTTCACTTTGATCAACTTGGCTCTGATACCATGTAGAAATTCCCACTGTAGATCACTTGATAATGCAATATACTAAAGCAAAATACAAGATCTACTTCTACAACAAACTTTATGGAAGCTTAATCGAATATGAGCAAGATCAAATAGAACACATATAACTGAGAATGAGAAATCAATCACACATGAACACAAAAGAATAACTTGGGGAAAGCCTCAGCCTAAAAGCCCAATCTCTATATTATCATACAAGTGGAAATATGTTTGAGTTACAAAAAGAATCAGCTCACAAGCTATCCTGCTCTCTCTGCAACCAAACAATACAGCTCACAGACTGAATAGACACCGTATATGTCCTCCTCAAGCCCTTCAAGCCTTCCATTTCTTTGTGTAGTTTTCCTTGGGGTCCAGTGCTACCACCTGTGTTAATTGGCACCTCACACTGCTCACTTGGCTTAGAAGTAACTGCACAAACCTGAAGGAGACGATTCCTTCTGCATGGATGAGTTTCCTATATAGGAAAAATCCTCCAACTGATAGTACATTGTCCCATCATCAGATCTCAACTGGGTCTTTGTCTGAACTGACATGCATGAGTTATTTATGAGAGAATATTCAGTTATCTGGAGAACAACAATTACATGCATGCAAGCATTAACTAACTGAACTCACAATTAATTCAACAAACTGTTTGAATTAATCTAACTGGACTTAACTCAGTTAAAGAAGCTAACTAATTACAACTCGAAGTACAAATCATCCTCATCTCCTTAACTAAGGGATAAATTACTCAATCAATGGAGAAATTGTTGCATGTCTTCACATAGACTTCATGTTTGATTTTCTCCAACTAATTAACTCAAGATGAATTAATTAATTATTTTACAAACAATTGCTAAGATCAAATTCAAATTTTACTTCTCAATTTTAGTTCAGGGACTAACTAAAATTGGAATCTCTCCCGAAATCCTATTTATAGCAATGCTATTTTTAGCACTTCCATTTTCATTCCTTGTTGCTATGTCCAACACTGGTACCCGAACTGCTATTTATAGCAGTTCTATTTTTATCATTTCTTGTTGATATTTTCAACATAATGGGTGCTTCTCCTCGTAGATACAAAAAATACATCTAGTGCTAAGTTCCAACACCCCCAACACCACATGCGCCACCTGCATGAGGCCCTCCTTCTTCACCTGGCGTTGGATCCAATATCGGTTGCATAGTGGTCATTGCCATTGCTAGCTGACGCAGGACAAGATACCTTGATCTATCCCATACCATCGTCCTTGCGATCGTATCCTCATCTGACATGGACCATCCAACATCAGGTATCCCATAGATTAAATCTGCCAGGCGATCCTATTCATCCTCAATAGCCTCTGCTTATGCCCATAGCCTCTCAACCTCTGCCCTGAGTGTTACAACCCTTCCCTCCTCAGAGAGCCCACCTATCTCTAGTCACACCCTCTACACTTGCCTCTCTTGATCCTCATATGCTCTATCATCATGTCTACATCAATGCCCCACAACATCCCCCCCACTAGGATGTTGAGTATCAACACCTACCGACTTGCCTAATGAGCGCCTACAAGGTATAACATCTGCAATCAAGCATACATGGCATCAATAAGGAGATATACCATAACAAATATAAATCATAAAATGATGAAACCATGATCACATGCCTATTTGACCCCAAGCATCGTATTGGGTCAATCCCATCTCTCGATATCCTTGGAAATCCAACCTAGCATATGGTACTCAGGATAAGTTGAGGGTTTGACAAGAACGAACCCTCAAATGTCAGTGTCCAATACTGCCTTGCTCTCCCCTACCCGCCTGTGGAATCATGGGTTACCATTGTCATATACATGGATGTCTCGGCGGCCTAGGAAACATTGCCAACATTGGACCCAAAATCACCACTCTCTCATACAAGATACTACATAGCACGTTGCCATAGAAAAATCTTCTCACCTTTCCCATGCAAACCTAGAATGGTTGCACTGTCATCCTCCTATGGAGGAAGCTTTCCTAGACATAAACGATACCCACCTAAATCCTCTTAAGCACTTCTAGTTATGGTCTTGACATACAGTTTGTGTCTAATGACCCCACCAACTATATAATCATTACTACTTGCTCCTACTCTACCAATCCACAATGGAGGCAATGTGGATACACCCCTCCTTAAATGCGTCATCCCTATTAAAAATATGCAATTGTGGTAAAATTCCACTTTGTATAACTCACCTAATGGAGATAATGATTGAATTGAATTCCTCTTTTCGAAAGGAACAAAATTGACCTAAATATCACTCAAATAAGATAAGGGAAAGTGTACTTATGAAGAAAAGCCCATATGTGCATATTTGATAAGGTCGCCCCTAAAGAAGCATGGACCACCTTGAAAGGCTATCAACAGGAGTGCCCTATACCTTAATTAGACGCAATGAAAAGACACTCTTCTATATTGGTTTTTGGCTTGCATAGCTCTGAGGCTCATCTACGGAGGATCAGGTTCACTCTGAGGTGAAAATGAAGGGTTTGAGGCTCACATCTCGTATTTAGGGTTTTGGGCCCTAGTCGTAGGCCCAAAATAGGAAGGATTCGACTATAATCGCATGCACAAAAGCTCATCCATGTGACTGGAGCCTTCCACTCGCACAAATAACTCTCCATCCATACACTTAGGCATTTAGGGTTTTCGCAGTCCAAATCTGACCCCAGTCGCTCGCATGTCAGGCTTAAAGGAGTGACCAGGCATCTATAGTCACATGCATATCTCTTCTGTAGGTTTTAACCCCGTACAGAGATTACCTACATATGAATTCTAAAACATAGAAAATAAATAATGCGAGAGTAGAACACATAAAACACATATACACAGAGATTTTCCCCTGGATCCCAAAACCGGGACTACTAGCTTGATTTTTCGTTATGTTCCTTTCAATGTTATAATACATATTTATACATGCCGAAGCATCCAATACCATGGACCGAAAACCATCGCTTCCAAAAAACATGTGCGAAAATCAAGTAGAATACCATAGGTGCGTTCGCCCAACCTAACATAGGGTCCAAAACCAAAATTTTCCGGGGCATTTCCCTGGACCCCATAAAGTGGGGTTATGGGTGCCCCTAAAACCCCCTGTTAACTACGTGGAAAGAATATAACACAACCCAACAAACCCAACACTCTCCCACTTGTTTTTTTCTTTCCACAGGTGGCCACAAGAGAGCTTAGTCATTTTTCCAGCCCTGAAATGCCCATTGTCTCTCTACACCAAGAGAACTTCTCAGAGCTCATAGATTTTGTCAATGCATCTGCAGCATTCTTCAAAGTGTCCACCTTTACCAGCAACACCTTTTTGTCTTCTATCATATCCCTCAAAAAGTGATACTGAACATCAATGTGCTTTGTCTTTGAATGATATGCGAGGTTCTTTGCCAAGAAAATTGTACTTTGGCTGTCACAGTTTATCCTTATAGCTTCCTGTACTAACCCCATACTTGAACACAATCTCTGCAACCAAACTGCTTCCTTGCTTGCATGAGTGGTTGCCATGTATTCTGCCTCTGTAGTTGATAGTGCCACTACAGATTGTTTCTTACTCATCCAACTGACTGCACCTCCAAATAGGTTAAACACATACCCACTTGTAGATCTTCTCTGATCCAGATCTCCAGCCCAGTCTGCATCAACAAAGCCATGAATATCCAACACTCTGTCCAATCCTGGTCTTCCTTGGTAGCACAAACCATAATCACTAGGGCCTCGCAAATACCTGAAAACCTGCTTCACTGCTGTCCAGTGCTCCTTCCTTGGTTTTGACATAAACCTGCTCAATACTCCCACTGCATGTGTAATTTCTGATCTAGTACAGACCATTGCATACATCAGGCTATCGACTGCACTTGCATATGGAACACGGGACATGTCCTCTTCCTCTTCTTGTGTCTTGGGACACTGTTCAACAGATAACCTCACACCTACAGGAATAGGAACCTTCACTGGTTTACTATCCTGCATATTAAACCTCTGCAATATTGTCTCGACGTACTTCCTCTGGTTTAACCAAAGCTTCCTATTTGCCCAATCTCTTTTAATTTCCATGCCAAAAATATAGTTTGTAGCACCAAGATCTTTCATGTCGAATTTGGAGGACAATTGGGTCTTCAAATCTTGGATAACTTCTTTGTCATTTCCAAGCAACAACATATCATCCACATACAAGACTAGATAAATAACACGGTCACCAATTAATTTAAGATACACACAGTGATCTGCTTTGTTTTTGGTGAAGCCAAGTCCCCGTATAAATGTATCAAATTTCTGATACCACATCCTTGGTGACTGTTTTGACCCATATAGAGACTTCTTTAACTTACATACCAGTTCTTTATTACCCTTCACTACAAAGCCTTCAGGTTGCTTCATGTAGATCTCCTCTTCCAGATCCCCATGAAGAAATGTTGTCTTCACATCCATCTGTTCTACCTCAAAATCAAAAGCAGTAGCAACAGATAAAAGTAATCTAATAGAAGTTACCTTGGCAACAGGAGAAAAAATATCACCAAAATCAATTCTCGGCACTTGGGAATAACCTTTTGCTACCAACCGAGCTTTGTATTTCTCGACTTTTCCTTCTGCATTTGTCTTCTTTTTGAACACCCATTTGCTACCAATGGGTTTCCTTCCAGCTGGCAACTCCACCAGATCCCAAGCCTCATTTTTGTGCAAAGATGCCATTTCATCAACCATGGCCTCTTTCCAGAGTTTTCCATCCTCTGAATCCACTGCTTCCTTCATAGTTCTGGGATCATCAGTAACAGACAAAGAAAAATTTGAACAGAAAGTAGATGGACTATACCTTTCTGGTTGCCTTCTTTCTCGAACTGATCTTCTCACGGCCGGAGTTTGTGGCTCTTCATCTTCTGATTCCTCCTCTGTTGTAGAGTCTGATTCTTCCTCCTTTAGCTCAAACTCTATCTTCTCAGGTTCCTTTGGTTGGACTTCATGTTTACTAACATATTTCACCTCTCTAAACACCACATCTCGGCTGTACATAACCTTCCTTGTTACTAGGTTCCAAAGCTTATAACCCTTTAAACCATCCTTATACCCAATAAAGATGCACTTTTCAGATTTACTATCCAACTTTGTTCTTTTCTCCTTTGGAACATGTACATATGCATCACATCCAAATACCCTCAGATATGAAAGAGAGGGTTTCTTACCAGTCCATACCTCTTTTGGAGTCTTATCCTCCAACGCTAATGAAGGTGACCTGTTGACCAGGTAACATGCAGTATCCACCGCCTCTGCCCAGAATTCTTGTCCTAACCTGGCACCACTGAGCATGTTTCTTGCCCTTCCATCAACGTCTTGTTCATTCTTTCTGCAACTCCAATTTGTTGAGGTGTATATGGAGTAGTCTTCTGCCATGCTATACCACACTTCTTGCAGAATTCTTCAAATTCCTTACTGCAAAACTCTCCACCATTATCTGTCCTCAACACCTTTATCTTCTTCTTTGTCTGGTTTTCCACTAGAGCCTTAAATTCTTTAAACCTATCAAAGACTTCAGATTTCTTCTTAAGGAAATATATCCATGTATTCCTTGAGAAGTCGTCTATAAATGATACATAGTACACAGACTCACCCAGTGATGGAACCTTCACAGGTCCAAACACATCACTGTGCACAAGCTCTAATATATGTTTCGCCCTCTTACCACCAGAGGGGAAACTCACCCGATTTTTTAATTTTCACAAAATTCAAAATCTAGAGAGCTATTACTCATACCTTCTACCATACCTTTACCATGAAGTATTCGAAGGCCCTTCTCTCCAATATGTCCAAGCCTTTGATGCCACAACATGGTCTTTTCTCCAGAGACCACTAGATTTTCTGCTCCACTTTCAAGAACCACGGAACTGTTGCACCCATCAACAACAGTGCTACCTTGCAGGTTGTATAGAGTTCCAATCCGAACTCCCTGCATTAATACTAGTGCTCCCCGAACCATCTTGCAGGTATCCTTCTCGAACACTGTTTTTACACCTGGAAATCAGATTTCTGGCTAATGCAGGAATATGCAGAACACCTGGAAGTGTTCTAACCCTTCCACCTTGCAGCTGCAACTTTACTTTTCCACGACCAATGATTTTAGCCTTCCTGTCGTCCCCCAAGAAGACATCACCACCATCATATTTCTCATACTCACAGAACCACTCTCTATGGGGAGTGAAGTGAAAGGATGCACTTGAATCAATCAACCATGCCTCATGATCTACATGTGTACTTGAAGAAGCCAAGTACACATCCCCACCTTCATCTGAGGTGGTTTTCACCTCTTCAGAAGGAGCCTCATTAGATTCCTTTCCTTTGTCAAGAGTTTTATATTTACAGTCCCTTTTGAAGTGGCCTTCTTTTTCGCATTTCCAGCACACGACCTTTACAGGTTTTCTTGGAGATTTAGATCTCCCTCTAGATTTAGATCTCCCACTCGATGACTTATTTTTGCTTCTGTTCTCGGACCGTCCTCGTACAGACAAGGCATCATCATTTTGGCTCTCCATATTTTTCTGTCTCATCTCCTCCGTCAGCAAGGTTGAGACTATTTCATCAAACTGCAAGGCAGTTGCATTGCTACCTATTGCAATAACCAGACTATCCCATGAATCTAGTAGAGAACACAACAAACTGATCCACTTATCTTCATCTGAAATTTTAATATCAACAAATGCTAGCTAACTTACCACTATATTAAATGCGTTTAGATGCTCTGTCACTGAGTCTCCATCTTTCATCCTCAGGTTATACAGCTTTTTCCGCAGGAACAATTTATTCACCAGAGACTTAGATTGGTACAAAGTCCCTAACTTGTCCCACAAAGCCTTTGTTGTAGCTTCCCTTGATACATTCAACAATACTGAATCTAAGACACATAATCATATTGTGCTCTTTGCCTTGTGATCCAACTTCTTCCATTCTTCATCGGACACTGCCGTTGGTTTAGTACCCGGATCTACCGCGATCCATTGATCTTTATCCACCAACAGATCCTCCATCTTGAGTTTCCACAACTCAAAACTCTGACCATTAAATTTCTCGATCTCTATCTTTCCACTACTCGCCATCTTATTTCACCACTAGAATCGATCTCGTAGATCTCCCACTGAACAGGGTCTACCACAGGCTCAAGCGAAACCCCTTAGCAACAAAGGCGTCCCCTTGAAGCCAAATCTGCTTTGATACCAAATGTAGGTTTTACCCCCATACAGGGATTACCTGCATACGAATTCTAAAACATAGAAAATAAATAATGCGAGAGCAGAACACATAAAACATATATACATAGAGATTTTCCCCTGGATCCCAAAACCGGGACTACCATCTTGATTTTTCATTATGTTCCTTTCAATGTTATAATACATATTTATACATGTCGAAGCATCCAATACCATGGACCGAAAACCATCGCGTCTAAAAAACATGTGCAAAAATCATGCACAAAACCATAGGTGGGTCCGCCCAACCTAACATAGGGTACAAAACCAAAATTTTCTGGGGCGCTGCCCTGGACCCCATAAAGTGGGGTTACGGGTGCCCCTCAAACCCCCTGTTAACTACGTGGAAAGAATATAACACAACCCAACAAACCCAACATCCTCCTCCATGCGACCAAGACTTTAAAGATGAAATCTTAGAATTCTGAAGATTTCGCTAAGTGACTGCAGGGTTTGGTAGTTGACTATAGACAAGACAGTTCATTATGGTCTTCAAAATCAAATTTTTGAGTATAAACATTATTGGGTTCATTTCATGGATGTTGTAGATGTTTTTCTAGTTAGTTGCATAGATGAAGATGTGGATCATTGTACTCTCTTTTTCTCAATTATTTAATTAAAATCTACTAAGAAGAACATTTTGAAATGGTTTTCGCCATAGTGGGTTTTTCCCCATTCTCTGATCAATCCTAGTGTCTCTATGTGCGAATTCTTTTATTCTATTGTTCATTTATGTTCCACTACATTGATGATGATGATATCGTTCTTTTTGTATAGTTGCATATTTTTTTGAATAATGATGTAAATTTGAGTAGTGTTATGATATTATTTGGTGAATGTAATTCGAAAATGAAGAAATGCAATTATTAAAGCAAAGAACAATATAGCCCTAAGAAAAATTAACATGGTATTAGAGTTGGGCTGAAGAAAATTCATGGATATCACCCCCATGGAGACACCTTTGATGGAAGCAAGAGAATATGGAGGAGACCTAAAAGAATTCTAGGGTTTGAAGAAAACCTTAGGCAATTTGTGTATTAGGGTTTGATGGATATTATGAGGTTAGGGTTTGAGAGAAACCTTGGTTTATGGCAAATATTTGAGATATGAAACCTTGCATGGTCAATGTGAAGATGCTCAAGCACTTGTGACATATTTGATGAAGCCCTAGATGGGATAGTCTCTAGTAGGCCTAGTTGTTGATAAAGTTGATTGAAGGCAACATTATTATGTGGACAATGGACAGTGATGGCTCTTGAAGGTTGGTTCAAGAGGGAGAGGATCACCTCTCATTGAAGATAAGTATTTCTTAACTTATGATACTCTTTTATGTATTTACTTTTGTTTAGACTTATAAATATGATTATTGTTTTAATCATTACTTTACTTCCTGCATGTATATTTTCCGCCTTGATGAGATGTGTAGGAAAGAAAAGCTAGATATCAAAAAGGGAAAGAGGCACCTGATGGAAAGATGACTAAGTGCTACACTCTGCCTATGTCAAATGAAAAAAGGTGCACACGTATTTGAATACTGCAAGGTATGCATGGTATATTGTTTCAATGTTATATTAAGAAGCCCTTAGGTATGATGAGAATATCTCCTTCTCAGATGGCTCATGCATGCATATGAGAGTGATTTGGATTTATGGTTCTTATGTTGAAATGGTGCACTTAGTATTGAAAAATATCTTACTTCTTGAACATGATGAACTTCTTGATTCTATGAGGCTACTTAATGTTGATATTTGATATAGTGGTATAATTGATGTTTGGCTAACATCCATCATTTTGGATATCTTAATTCCATAAATAAGTTTAGCACCTTGATTCTAGTAGATGGTAACTTGACACTATTTGTTTGTGAAATGCATGGCAGCCATGATGATAAAAGTCTAACACTGATGCTAGTAGTATAAAGAAGTTTAGCACCTTAATTCTAGTAGATGGTAACTTGACACTATTTGTTTGTGAAATTCATGGCAGCCATGATAATAGAAGTCTAGGAATGAGATTGATACTTAGGATGTTTTGTTGACCATGGTTATATTTTGATGTGTTTTAGTGATTATGGCATATGGTAAAATTTAATGCCCTAACTTATTAGATTGAAATATGTGACAAAGAAGTAATGCTTCTGATCATGATTCTTGAAGTCTGCTCCTATTAGCTCTTTGACACTAACCCTTGATGATAGATTGATTTCATGATGAAGTAGTTAATGGTAACATAATATAACCATGATGAATATGTGATATGGTCTGATTTTATGATTTAACATATCTACTGAGGCATGCTAGAATTATAGATAGGTTAATGGCATGAATGAAGATGACTGAAGTGGATTCTCATTTAGAGGGAGAATACCTCCATAATATTTGTTCTCCTATTTTCATTTGCATTATATGTATATTATGTATTATTGAAGTATGGTTTATAGACATTAATAATCAAATATCTGACATTATTTATGTGCAACAAAGTTATGATATGAGGTGAAAGAGTTTTCTCTTACTCTGAGCCTCAGTCGCTCGGAAGCAGGCCCACAAGTATGACTGTAGCTTCCTAGCTGCACGAAAGCAAGCTCAACGGTGTGATCGAGGCAAGTGACAGTAATGGGTAGATCTCACCACGATCGCCCACTTACAGTGATTCATAGAGCGACTGGGAAGTCTCAGTCGCTCGCATAACATCTTGGAGGGTGCAACTATAGTCTCTTGACCGCATAGAGGACGGCCTATTGGTGCAAATATGCCTGAAGAACACAAAAAGGAATTTTTGTGCATAAAATCAAATGTTCACCTCAAGGATGTCAGTTCTATAGATGTGGAGCAGAAAACAGAAAGATATGTGAGAAAGGAATTTTGAATGTTTACTATAATATGAATATGTAGACTAAACTTGTGTTTTCAGGTGACCCGAAAATACATATTACATTATGATTTAACCATTGAATTTTGTGCTGCAAGAGTTTGACATGACTTGGCTGATATATATAGATAAGCAGTGTTTGGATTGGATTTTTGACATGATGCTTGATAATGACTTAGAACTTTGACTTGATCTTGAGATATGTACTTGACTATAGATCTCACTATGATAGCGAATTTGGGATTTGATCTGATGACTAATGATTTGATTTAACAACTGATGATTTTCTTTGATGAGAATGATATATTAGCATAGTAACTTCCGATGACCAGTATTGGTATTTGATAATGGTTTTGTATTGCCCTCCTCATTCTTAGCACATTGTTTGAAGTATTTATAGTTGCAATTCAGTATGAAGTAATCTCTCAATAAATAGATGGAACTTGCATGGCTTGTTCTTGGTATATTAATTTGCATCTAGTGACTTATATTATTAGCATATTGTTCTGGAAATGAAAACTTGTTGACATAGATAAAGTCATAACTTGACATTTGGATGACTTTTGGGTTGATATTGCTTATGAAAACTTTTTGGCACAATAACAAGTGAAGTCATGACTTGATGAGAGCTCTACTTGTCACTTGGTCTAAAGATTTTGTTATTGTGATCCTTTGATGATTTTGATATTGGTTTGGATGTGGTATTTGATAAGGTGACTTAGTTGATTTTTTTGTACAATACTGATTATATTGGTTTCGAAAAATCTTATGCTTGCAGAGAGTATTTTATGAAACAAGCTCCTTGATCTAGATATGTCTGAATTGATAGTTATTTGGTGAAGGCAAGAAGATATGTTGATCCAAGCCTCTACTTCAGTAGTATTACAAGGTATGATTATTTTTATTTTGGTTTTGGTTTTATATATTGATGGTTTACTATTGACAAATGATGAGCCTATGATGATCTAAGTAAGAGGGAGATGGCTTCTAAAGCTCAAAATAATGAATCATGGCATGATGAATCTATTTCTGAAGTTGGGAAAATAAAATCTATGTTATGAAGCTATTAAAGACGTATTGGAAAGTGGAAACACAAATCCTTGGATATCGCTATTGAATTTCAAGAAGTTGTGAAGAGATATGTTGAACTTGAATTGGCAACTGACAGTTGATTGAAGAATTAATTTTTTGTTTTGAAAATCCGTCCATATATATACATGATTTGCATAGAACCTAAGTTGATTCATGATTGAGCCACTTCATTCACATTGAGTTGCTGCCTAGCATTGTTAAAAAAATAGTTGCATGGGACGATCTTCCTATGATATGTGACTACTTGGATGTATTGATGATGACTAGGATCATTATCGATGAGATGATCACATTTGGATGTTGCCTTAGTATGAGATCTGCCATGATATCTTGGATGAGTGATCCGTAGCACGACTGAGGTTGAGTACGATGTTGATAACATGGCTAGCTGTGAGGCATGATGAAGAAGCTCCTTAGAGAGCCGTCTGAGAAGGATTTGGATATGACATGGATACGTTATGATGAAAAGGATAGGGAACCGATTAGAAGAGAATCTTGCATATAGCTGGGACTGTGAAACCTTAATATATTAAATCAGTGTTTTTGTATGAGACAAGCATAGACTTTTGGTTGGCACCTTCTTGATACGAAGGATGAATATGGTATCCTTTTGTGAAATATATATATATATATATATATATATATATATATATATATATATTTGTTCTAATATGATATTTTATTTGATATCCTTCATGAACAGGAGGCTGCTTCTATTGCTAAAGCATGATCAAGCTAATACCATATATGAGTATGATGAGAGCATCATTGATCGAGGACACTAAGCCAACTCTTCTATCCTATCTAAGCTCCTAGGGTCAGGAATTGAGATAGAGGGCTCCTGGGGTTGAGAGAACTCTGCACAATAGGGTATCACCCCTATCTGTTACCCATAGGGTTTGAGTAATAGCTCACCCTATCTTTGTCTTTGCAGAGTATACCCGAGTTGGCATCATACCCACAATATGGGCTTGTTGGGAATACCCCTCCCCGTTTGGCCAACGGGTTGAGAGTGTGCTTGGGTTGTACAACCCAATTTGATTGTGATGCAGGTGTTCTACCACATGGGTTATTAGAGTCATCGATGGGAATATCTGCGAGCAATAGGATTGGGTTGCGATTTTCTCCCCTATGTAGTTCTAGGTTGAGATTTAGCTCCCCATTGTCATTCCAGGGCTGAGATGCGTTCCCCCATTTGTTTGGATCTACTATTGCTCGATATGGGGTTGTAGTAGTAGCTCCCCCATGAGATTTCAGGTTGAGATTGAGCTCCCCGACGTGGTTCCAGGTTGAGATGTTCTCCCTTGATGATATGATCTCCGATGATAATACGGGTCGTAGATATGACTCTCCACAGAGATTCCAGGTAGTATCCCACTGACAGAAATTTCGAGTAGTAGCCTGATGGATAGAGGGTGGTAGACTGAGCTCCCCTCCAATGTCAAAATTCTTCTTCTTTTAGATTCGAGAATGTTCACTATGAGCAGGGACAATCAAGAGATAAGCGAGAATAATAAAGAGATGAATTGAGATGAACATTGATGATTCGAGATGATGAGATACTTGATCTTCGATGGGATATGATGAAAGGATGACATAATGATCGACGATATGATATTGAGAGGTGGAATTCTCCCTAGTTGAGAGGGAGTGTTAAAAATATGAAAATGCAGTCAAATTTCACTTTGGACATGTCACCTTATGGATATAATTATTTCATTGAACCCCTCTTTTTGAGAGGACCAAAATTGACCTAAATATCACTCAAATTAGATAAGGGAAAGTGTACTTATGAAGAAAAGCCCACATGCGCATATTTGATAAGGTCGACCCAAAAGAAAAGTGGACCACCATGAAAGGCTATAAATACAAGTTTCCTCTACCTCATTTAGACACAATGATGAGACACTCTTCTATCTTAATTTTTGACTTGCATAAGAATGAGGCTTGTTCGTAGAGGATCAGGTTTGCAATGAGGTGAAATTGCAGGGTCTGAGGCTCGCATCTTTGATTTACGGTTTTGGGCCCCAATTGCAAGCACAAAACAAAAAGGATTCGGCTATAGTTGCATTCACAAAAGATCATCCATACGATTGGAGCCTTCCAGCTGCACAGAGAACTCTCCATCCATGTGACTAGGGGATTAGGGTTTCTGCAACCCAGATCTGACCCCAGTCTCTCGCATGCGAGGCTTAAGGGAGTGACTCAATAGCTATAGTCGAACACATATCTCCTCCTCCATGTGACCAAGACCTTAAAGAATAAATCTAAGTCTTCTGAAGATTTTTCTCAGTGACCACAGGGTTTAGAAGTTGACTACAGATAGTGATAGTCCATTACAGCCTTCAGAATTAGAGTTTTGAGTATAAACATTGTTGGGTTCATTTCATGGATGTTGTAGTTGTTTTGTTGGTTAATTGAATAGCTGAAGGTATGGATCATTGTAATCTCTTTTACTAAATTATTTAATGATAATCTACTAAGAAGAAGAATTTGAAAGGGTTTTCCCCATAGTGGGTTTTCCCCTGGTCTTCGACTAATCCTGGTGTCTCTATGTGTGAATTATTTTCTTTTATTGTTCCTTTATGTTATGTTGCATTGATGATGATGATATTGTTATTTCTATATAGTTTCGTATGCTGCTAAATAAAGATGTATTTCTCAATAATGTTATGATATTATGGGGTTAATGTAATGTGTAAATGAAGAAATGCAATTATCAGAGAAAAGAAAAATATAGCCCTAAGAAAAGTTAACATGGTACCAAATTTGGGCTGAAGAAAAGTCATGGATATCACCCCTGTTAGCGCTTGAAATTTCACCTCAGGCTGAGAAAGGTAAACCTCAAGGCAACATCAAACCACTTCGCCTCGTAGCTAGCCCTACGGGGCGGGAGAGGGCTCTCTCCGGCCTATCTCGGTGAGATCTTCAATGGATGAGATGACCAATAGGGTAACACTGATTTTAGGCTAGTAAACTGATCAAAAAGGTTGATTTGGGGTTTTTAGGGTTTTGGGTGGCAAATTGAGGGGATGGCAATTTTGGGTGCGGGGATTGGACACAGTTTCTGCAGGGGGTTCTTTGGGGCGAGGTATGATACAGTATTGACGCCTTTGATTGAGGTGGATGGTCAGGAATGACATGTGAGGAGCTAAGGAGAGCAAACAATAACTTTGAATTCTCCTTAAACAGTAGAAAACATTGAAATTAAACAAACTTAAAAGCAGAGCATGACAGTCATGAATTCTTACTTTAACACTTCGTTTGCTTAATGTGCAGAAGGAAAAGAAAGGAAATGATTCACATAACACACTTACAGGTACATAAGAAAACACACCATCAATACATGTAACCACAAGAATCCCAAAGAGGACTGCAAAACCCTGGTCTTCCTTAGCCAAAAATTGCAGAGATACAATGAATAATACAATGATAGCTTATCCCTCAAGAGTCCAACCATGAAAATGACCAAGAAAGTACATAATATAGGAAATATAACATCTTTCCTTGCCTCTAGGGGTCGATCGCATCCTTCTAGGAGCTGTTTCAACCAATTCTAAACTGAGCACTAAAATCTAGGCAGTCAAAACAACTTGCCTCTATAAGCTAGGAAACCAATTCATTCATTTAATTTTCACCTTTTTCATGAATGAATCTTCTAGAAGAGGTACATAAGTGTAAAAGTGTCATAAAAGTACATTAATTACATCAAAGAGGATAATAATCCACCCCAAAAAGTCAAACAGGGTCAAACTGCGTTTTTCCTGAGCTGTACACTGAAATTTTGAAAAATTTCCCTGACGGGTCGCGCGCCTCTGCCTGATGGGTCGCGCGCCTTTGAGGCCACTTTTGGGGAACTTCCGGGTGTCCAAATTGAGCAAGAGTAGGCTTGTTGGAAAGGTTTGTGAGTCTACGTTTCAACCCAACTGGAATTTCTGAATTTGGTGGTCATTTGCCCCTCCAAAATTGCAATCTCCCAAGACTGCTTTCTGTGTCTCAAAAATGTGGCAGAAAGTCATTTTTTGACTTTCTGGAGGCCCAAAACTTCATAAAATCTCAAGTCCATTGATGAGAATATGTAACTTCTCATGAAAAATCTGGAAATTCTGAGTTTTTGCAAAATGGAGTTGCCATGATGAAGGGTCGCGCGGAGGGTGAGACCCGTTAATGGAGAAAACCTGTAAATTGCCTGAAAAAACCAAAATTTACCAAAAATGCTCAAAATTTCTTGGGATTTGTGCTGTGGCTAGGCTATTTAGTGCCTTGGTCCTTCAGTGAAGCCTCGGCCAAGATATGAAGGGGATCAGGCCTCTTTCTCCTTTTTTGTGCCTTGGCCACCTGCCTTTGGAACATCTTCATTTTTGCCTTGCACATGTGCATTCTTGCCCAATAATGGTTCTTCATGTTCCTCAGCAATTTCTTCTCTTGGTTGGCCCTAGCCAACAGCCTCTCCAAGTGTGCATTGACCTGGATGAGCATGGACTCTCGCTCAGTGGGCAATAGATCACCGGGTATTCTTCGATTCAAGTTGCGGTCACTACGAATCCTCCACAACTCATCAAGAGCTTGCTCATCCTCCAACTGTTTGTTGCGCTGCTCTAGATATGAGATTGTCCATTGTGCCCCCTCTAATCTCCTCTACAATGCATCATTTTCAGCTCTAAGGTGCTGAATGATCTCCTTTGACTCTCGGCTAGGGGAACTGACATCAAGATCAATAAGCTCTATAGCTGGAACACCTGATGGTCCCTCATCAATCTTGGGCTGCTTGCCCCTCTGTGCTGCCTGTGCTGCTGAAGAAAGCAAGGCCCCTTCCACCTGATGTGGAGATAACACTCGCTGAGCCGATGAAGAAGGCGAGACCCCTTCCACCTGCTGTGGAGAAAGTACTCGCCGAGCTATTGCAAATAAGGCCCTCTGGCCTCTTCTGATAAGTAACCAAAGATGAGGAGCTGACATGTCTAGTGACGGGGATGTCATGCTGCTGTGATGGTCCTCCCTCCTCATGAATAACCTCAGGATGTGGCGGTGGTGGTGCTGTGAAAAGCTCACGAGAGATAAACTCATCCCATGAGATGCCCTGCTGTTTTGACCGTTTGAGATGATGTTTCAAGGGGACAAATAACACAAGGGAGAAGTTAGGGAGGGGGACTTTTGAGGGGACTTAGGGAAAATATATGTAAGAGGGAATTTAGGGAAGAAATTATGACATATACAACATCACATAATCATAATATGCAAGGGTTTTATGGGCAGTAGGGTTTAGGGTTATGTTATTGATTTTTAGGGGTAGGGGTAGGGTTTTAGGGCTTTTAGTATTTTTGGTAGGGAGATTGGGTAAAAATGATAAGGGAGGTGGTAATGGGATGTGGGGAAAAAGTGGGGATGAAAAGGATGACCTTGAGCACAGCAAAACAAAACCCTAGCTTTACTTGCACTTTGACCTTTTTAAGCACAATACACATGAATTTCCCATTTCATCTTGATGGCATTTGATACATCTTCCATGCTCATTTTTTCTTTACCAAGCAAAATCACCATGATTTAGAGGCCTACCTGAAGAAATTTAGGAGAAAGAAGTTGATTTGTGGCTCACTGGAAAATTTCTGTGGAGAAATCCCCAACGGGTCACGCGCCCTCAACGGGTCGCGCCAGTGTAATTTTTGCACTGGCAAATGTGTCCTGATGGGTCGCGCGCTTTTGCAGGAGGCTTTTGGAGGCCTTCCCGGTGTCAGAATCAGATGCAGGATAGCTCGTTGGAAAGGTATTTGAGTCTAATTTCCAACCCAACTAGATTTTTTCAATTTGGAGTTCATTTTTCCTATCAAAAAGCAAATCTCCCAAGACTTGTCAAAAAGTGCCAAATGAGGCTGCCTCAAGGAAGAGTGCTGTTGCAGTCAACCTTTGAATGCCTTCCTCAACCCCAAATTGAGCTCATGATAGCTCATTGGAAAGATAGTTGTGTCTAGTTATCATTTTACCCATAAATAAAATCATTTGGCCAACCAATCTAGGAGAAAACTTGATTTTCCCAAGGTCACTTCAGAGGTGTCTTTAATTCTCCTGAGGCAACGATATTCTTGACATTTCGCTCAAACCATGACACCTGTGAAAAAAGTGAAAGAGGTTTTTATTCCTTGGCATGTTTTGGACAAAAACCTCTCTCAGTTGTCCAAAATTCATCTTTTATTGCTCTGGAACATCATTTGAGTGAAACTTGCCCCGATGTGTGAAACAAGGAATTTCGTGGTAATGAAGCGAAATGAAGGGGATAGGGGGCTTCTAAATTCTTGGGGAAATTTTTGGAAGTAGGGAGGGATGTTAGGAATTAGGGGAAAGTGTAATATTAGAGATTGAGTGAGGGGAAGGGGTCCAAAAGGGCAAAACACAGGCCAAACCTAGAAAATTGCCAGGTTGTAGCTAGAAACTAGGGTTTGTGCAAAAATGAGGAATTTGGGGGATCTCAGTGATGGAAAGTGTTGATAAGGTACATGAAGGATAGGGGAAGGTGTATGAACATCTGGATACAAGTTTTGCTAATGATTTGACCATTCAAGAGAAATTAGCTTCAAAACCCTAGGAGAGGGAAATGACCTTGCCTGGGCGCAACTGAAGCATGAACAAGGTGTAAAATGACTCATTAGACACTGACATGATAATGACAACCCTATGAATGATGATAGACTCAGCTGAATAGTGACATAGATTGGCATTTGGGCAACTTTTAGAAGGAGTGAAAGCAAACCCTAGACCTAATGCCTAGTGACCAAATTTTGCTTGAAGACTCACTGAAATGACAAAATTTGACTTGGAAACTCTGAGACCACTTTGTAAGAGCATATTTGATCACTGGAGGAAGGCTGGCAAGACTGACACTAACATTGGCTCCAATGGGGATGGTAGCTCTTTGGAGGTGCCAAGAACCGCAGATCTTTGGGAGAGCAGACCAGCGCCTTATCCAATGGGCAATGGAGTCAAAAACTCAAGCTGAAATGCATGACTAAAAACTGATGACTTGACAACAAAAATTGACTCTCACTTAACTAAAAACTGACTCAATACTTAAACACAACCGACAAACTGGAAATGATGCTCAAAGGGGAGCTTATTCATCAAAACCTACTCTAACAGTTTCATTCATCACCTGATCAAGTGAAATGAAACAACCAATGTAACCAAGTAAGTATCCCATTTGCTGTTCGAATTCTCTGCAAGTGCTCACTTATGAACAACAAGAGAGAACTACTGAAAGGCAACTCCCATGACAACTTGGAAACAGATCCGTTGAATGATATGAACTCTCTATCCGCCTCCAAAAACACTGCATAAGGATCTTGAAATTCATGCACACTAGAACTTAGCTCATCTAATGGATTACTTCTTGTTTCCTCATACCATGAATGCAAACTTTGAGCTGAGCCTTGTGACGAGACCTCTGATGAAAATGACAAAGAAACCGACTGCCGGATCAAGTTCATATCAACACATGTTTCAAGCTCACGTGTAGTCAATGGAGATAGATTTTGACTGCAAACCTCATCCAAAACATCAGCTATTGGATCATGAAAAACTTGAAAAGACTGCTGCAATCCCATTTCTATTGGTTCCATTGTGATTACATGATTGCCTACATGCTGCTCATTCTTCACTGAAGATGGACTATGCAAATTTCCCTTCAAAAACTGAAATGATTCGAAACAAAAAGGTAGGGAATCACCTTGAATCATTAAATCATGTGTGTCCACTTCCAAGTCTTCAGCTGCAACTTGACAATCAATGGCTTTCGGGGGTTGCAAATCTGAATATGAGAAGTCTTGAACAAAATTTTCATTGCCCTCAAGATGGTCTAGATCAAGACTTGTTGAAAACTGATTTCTGATTGCATGGAAGTTGTCTCTGATGAACTGACATGAATCAAAACAAAAAGGTAAAGATCCTTCACTTACTTCAAAATTTGCTGCACTTTCCTCATCATTGTCATAGCTGATATGTGATGGCTGAACATTGTATTCGAGCTGCTGAAAATGAACTTCTTCCTCCCACAAACTAGCTGTTGGTTCCTCTGCAAGATTAGCTTTTGTTTGGAGAACATAATCATCGTCATACTGATCAAAATGAGGCAAATTATCCGTATAAAACATATCATCAAGCATGCAGGTCATATCAACAATGCTTTCTTCACCAAGGTGATCTACAAGACAATCATTATCAGATCTATGACAACTAGGATAAGAAACAAAATGTTTTGGATCATCAACTTGTTCTTCTTCAATCAGCGCACCATGATCTTGAACATCATAAGCATTTCTTGTGTTGATCTTGTCCATCATCTTTTCCACTGCACTTACCAGAATGTAAAGCTTCACCTCTAGAGATGTTGATTTTTCCGGATCTATGCTTTTCATCTCTTCTTCCTTCAACCTTGCCCGTCGGATCAGCAGATGCGTCTCTACATTTACTGCACTATTTTGCATCTCATGAAGCGTTGCAATATCCCTTTCTCTCAGCTGAAACTCCATCTCCGGATCAAAGGCACCCGGATAGTGCAAGAGATTAGATCTAGTAGTAGGCCTTATATCAACTGGCATTGAATAATAAACTTGGTTAAATCTAGCTGAAAACTGTTGTACTGTCTCCCTTGGCAATATTTTCAGTTGGTTATACTCTTCTACGATCAAGAAAAGGTTTTGTCCGATCATCCACCTGTCGAGAAAAACTTTAACAAACTGCTAGAAATCTGAAATGCTTGCATCAGGCAGGGTTTTGAACCAACTCTTGACTTTGGCTTGCAAAGAAAGAGCAAAAAGCCTTATACTGACATCTTCTTCATCAACTTCAAAAAGATCTAGAAAAGTCTCAACATTCTGCACATGTTGCTCGGCATTGACATTCTTACATTCACCGTCAAACCGCGGCAAGTATAGATCATAGTTTTTGGGGAAAGCATGGAGAACAGAAGGTAAAACAAGAGGTTTATACCGATCTGGAATTTTACAAGGTATAGGGGTATGTACAACAGGTATAGGTTCATCACAAAATTCGGAAAAAGGATCTTGATCAAGCTTAAAAGCATGCAAATCTTTGGTATTCACGATCTTCAAAGGGAAAGAATCAACAGCAGGCCGAGGATCTCTTCTCAAATACAATATACTTTGCAACGCAGTCTTGACATTCTAGGGAAAAGATAAGAAATAATTTATGACAAAGAACAAAATGTCTTGGATGAAATTCCAACTTGAGTACCTGATCTTGGCATATTCTCTTTTCATGTTTCTGCTGGTCGGGATCATCCTCCAGTGGAGTCTTTGGATCTGATCTCAAAAATGATTTAGAGTTGCCGGGTGAATGATTTCAGCCTTTCAAGTGTCTGATCATTGTCCACTATCAACAATCAGATCTGAACTTGATACATGTACTGGGGTAAAATGCAAATGAAGTGTTGTATTCACAAGCTCACGGAGATTGACTGAAGCAGCGTTTATCTACTTCCGCTAATGCAAAGCAAAAGCGTTTCGAAGGCTACCTGGCATAACTTCAGGCTCCGTCTAAGACTTATGAAACAAACACATCAACCCACAAACAATTTGTTCTCCCCAGTATGGTCGCCAGTATGTTAGCGCTTGAAATTTCACCTCAGGCTGAGAAAGGTAAACCTCAAGGCAACATCAAACCACTTCGCCTCGTAGCTAGCCCTACGGGGTGGGAGAGGGCTCTCTCCGGCCTATCTCGGTGAGATCTTCAATGGATGAGATGAACAATAGGATAACACTGATTTTAGGCTAGTAAACTGATCAAAAAGGTTGATTTGGGGTTTTTAGGGTTTTGGGTGGCAAATTGAGGGGATGGCCATTTTGGGTGCGGGGATTGGACACAGTTTCTGTAGGGGGTTCTTTGGGGCGAGGTATGATACAGTATTGATGCCTTTGATTGAGGTGGATGGTCAGGAATGACAGGTGAGGAGCTAAGGAGAGCAAACAATAACTTTGAATTCTCCTTAAACAGTAGAAAACATTGAAATTAAACAAACTTAAAAGCAGAGCATGACAGTCATGAATTCTTACTTTAACACTTCATTTGCTTAATGTGCAGAAGGAAAAGAAAGGAAATGATTCACATAACACACTTACAGGTACATAAGAAAACACACCATCAATACATGTAACCACAAGAATCCCAAAGAGGACTGCAAAACCCTGGTCTTCCTTAGCCAAAAATTGTAGAGATACAGTGAATAATACAATGATAGCTTATCCCTCAAGAGTCCAACCATGAAAATGACCAAGAAAGTACATAATATAGGCAATATAACATCTTTCCTTGCCTCTAGGGGTCGAGCTCATCCTTCTAGGAGCTGTTTCAACCAATTCTAAACTGAGCACTAAAATCTAGGCAGTTAAAACAACTTGCCTCTATAAGCTAGGAAACCAATTCATTCATTTAATTTTCACCTTTTTCATGAATGAATCTTCTAGAAGAGGTACATAAGTGTAAAAGTGTCATAAAAGTACATTAATTACATCAAAGAGGATAATAATCCACCCCAAAAAGTCAAACAGGGTCAAACTGCGTTTTTCCTGAGCTGTACACTGAAATTTTGAAAAATTTGCCTGACGGGTCACGCGCCTCTGCCTGACGGGTCGTGCGCCTTTGAGGCCACTTTTGGGGCACTTCCAGGTGTCCCAATTGAGCAAGAGTAGGCTTGTTGGAAAGGTCTGTGAGTCTAATTTCCAACCCAACTGGAATTTCTGAATTTGGTGGTCATTTGCCCCTCCAAAATTGCAATCTCCCAAGACTGCTTTCTGTGTCTCAAAAATGTGGCAGAAAGTCATTTTTTGCTTGTTTTTTGACTTTCTGGAGGCCCAAAACTTCACAAAATCTCAAGTCCATTGATGAGCATATGTAACTTCTCATGAAAAATCTAGAAATGTTGAGTTTTTGCAAAATGGAGTTGCCATGATGAAGGGTCGCGCGGGGGGTGAGACCCGTTAATGGAGAAAACCTGTAAATTCCCTGAAAAAACCAAAATTTACCAAAAATGCTAAAAAATTCTTGGGATTTGTGCTGTGGCTAGGCTATTTAGTGCCTTGGTCCTTCAGTGAAGCCTCGGCCAAGATATGAAGGGGATCAGGGCTCTTTCTCCTTTTTTGTGCCTTGGCCACCTGCCTTTAGAACATCTTCATTTTTGCCTTGCACACGTGCATTCTTGCCCAATAATGGTTCTTCATGTTCCTCAGCAATTTCTTCTCTTGGTTGGCCCTAGCCAACAGCCTCTCCAAGTGTGTATTGACCTGGATGAGCATGGACTCTCGCTCAGCGGGCAATAGATCACCGGGTCTTCTTCGATTCAAGTTGCGGTCACTACGAATCCTCCACAACTCATCAAGAGCTTGCTCATCCTCCAACTGTTTGTTGCGCTGCTCTAGATATGAGATTTTCCATTGTGCCCCCTCTAATCTCCTCTACAATGCATCATTTTCAGCTCTAAGGTGCTGAATGATCTCCTTTGACTCTCGGCTAGGGGAACTGACATCAAGATCATTAAGCTCTATAGCTGGAACACCTGATGGTCCCTCATCAATCTTGGGCTGCTTGCCCCTCTGTGCTGCCTGTGCTGCTGAAGAAAGCGAGGCCCCTTCCACCTGATGTGGAGATAACACTCGCTGAGCCGATGAAGAAGGCGAGACCCCTTCCACCTGCTGTGGAGAAAGTACTCGCCGAGCTGCTGCAAATAAGGCCCTCTGGCCTCTTCTGATAAGTAACCAAAGGTGAGGAGCTGACATGTCTAGTGACGGGGATGTCATGCTGCTATGATGGTCCTCCCTCCTCGTGAATAACCTCAGGATGTGGCGGTGGTGGTGCTGTGAAAAGCTCACGAGAGATAAACTCATCCCATGAGATGCCCTGCTGTTTTGACTGTTTGAGATGCTGTTTCAAGGGGACAAATAACACAGGGGAGAAGTTAGGGAGGGGGACTTTTGAGGGGACTTAGGGAAAATATATGTAAGAGGGAATTTAGGGAAGAAATTATGACATATACAACATCACATAATCATAATATGCAAGGGTTTTATGGGAAGTAGGGTTTAGGGTTATGTTATTGATTTTTAGGGGTAGGGGTAGGGTTTTAGGGCTTTTAGTATTTTTGGTAGGGAGATTGGGTAAAAATGATAAGGGAGGTGGTAATGGGATGTGGGGAAAAAGTGGGGATGAAAAGGATGACCTTGAGCACAGCAAAACAAAACCCTAGCTTTACTTGCACTTTGACCTTTTTAAGCACAATACACATGAATTTCCCATTTCATCTTGATGCTATTTGATACATCTTCCAAGCTCATTTTTTCTTTACCAAGCAAAATCACCATGATTTAGAGGCCTACCTAAAGAAATTTAGGAGAAAGAAGTTGATTTGTGGCTCACTGGAAAATTTCTGTGGAGAAATCCCCAACGGGTCGCGCGTCCTCAATGGGTCGCGCCAGTGTAATTTTTGCACTGGCAAATGTGTCCTGATGGGTCGCGCGCCTTCAACGGGTCGCGCGCTTTTGCAGGAGGCTTTTGGAGGCCTTCCCGGGGTCAGAATCAGGTGTAGGATAGCTCGTTGGAAAGGTATTTGAGTTTACTTTCCAACCCAATTAAAATTTTTCAATTTTGAGTTCATTTTCCCTGCCAAAAATCAAATCTCCCAAGACTGGTCAAAAAGTGCCAAATGAGGCTGCCTCAAGGAAGAGTGCTGTTGCAGTCAACCTTTGAATGCCTTCCTCAACCCCAAATTGAGCTCATGATAGCTCATTGAAAATATCTTTGTGTATAGTTATCATTTTACCCATAAAGAAAATCATTTGGCTAACCAATATAGGAGAAAACTTGATTTTCCCAAGGTCACTTCAGAGGTGTCTTTGATTCTCCCGAGGCAACAGTATTCTTGACATTTCTCTCAAACCATGACACCTGTGAAAAAAGTGAAAGAGTTTTTTCTTCCTTGGCATGTTTTGGAAAAAAATCTCTCTTAGTTTTCCAAAATTCATCTATTATTGCTCTGGAACATCATTTGAGTGAAACTTGCCCCGATGTGTGAAACAAGGAATTTCGTGGCAATGAAGCGAAATGAAGGGGATAGGGGGCTTCTAAATTCTTGGGGAAATTTTTGGAAGTAGGGAGGGATGTTAGGAAGTAGGGGAAAGTGGAATATCAGAGATTGAGTGAGGGGAAGGGGTCCAAAAGGGAAAAACACAGGCCAAACCTAGAAAATTGCCAAGTTGTAGCTAGAAATTAGGGTTTGTGCAAAATGAGGAATTTGGGGGATCTCAGTGATGGAAAGTGTTTGATAAGGTACATGAAGGATAGGGGAAGGTGTATGAACATCTGGATACAAGTTTTTCTAATGATTTGACCATTCAAGAGAAATTAGCTTCAAAACCCTAGGAGAGGGAAATGACCTTGCCTGGGCGCAACTGAAGCATGAACAAGGTGTAAAATGACTCATTAGACACTGACATGATAATGACAACCCTATGAATGATGATAGACTCGGCTGAATAGTGACATAGATTGGCATTTGGGCAACTTTTAGAAGGAGTGAAAGCAAACCCTAGACCTAATGCCTAGTGACCAAATTTTGCTTGAAGACTCACTGAAATGACAAAATTTGACTTGGAAACTCTGAGACCACTTTGTAAGAGCATATTTGATCACTGGAGGAAGGCTGGCAAGACTGACACTAACAACCCCCATGGAGATACCTTTGATGGAAGCAAGAGAAGATGGAGGAGACCTAAAATAATTCTTTGGCTTGAAGAAAACCTTAGGCAATTTGTGTTTTAGGGTTTGATGGATATTATGAGGTTAGGGTTTCAAAGAAACCCTGGTTTATGGCAAAGATTTGAGATATGAAACCTTGCATGGTCAATGTGAAGATGCTCAAGCACTTGTGACAATTTTGATGAAGCCCTAAAATGGATAGTCTCTAGTAGGCTTGGTTGTTGATAAAGTTGGTTGAAGGCAACATTGCTATGTATACAATGGAAAGTGATGGCTCTTAAAGGTTGGTTCAAGAGGGAAAGGATCACGTCTCATTGAAGATAAGTATTTCTTGATTTATGATGCTCCTTTATGTCTTTACTTTTCTTTAGCCTTGTAGATATGATTATTGTTTTGATCATTATTTATACTTGTTGAATATATACTTACCTCCTTTATGAGATGTAATAAGAGGATCTTTCTTGAGGATCATTCGATATGCAGGAAATAAAATCTACAGTTGGAAAAGTTAAAGAGGCACCTGATGAAAATATGACTAAGTGTTACAAGTTGCCTATGTCAAACGAAAAAAGGTGCATAGTTATTTGAATACTACAAGGTATGTTTGGAATATTGTTTTAATGTTATATTAGCAAGCCCTGAGGTATGATGAGAATATCTCCTTCTCAACTGGTTCATTCATGCATATGAGAGTGATTTTGATTTATGGTTCTTATGATGAAATGGTGCACTTGGTATTGAAAAAGTATCTTACTTCTTGAACATGATGAACTTCTTGATTATATGAGTCTACTTAATTTTGATCTTTGATATAGTGGCATACTTGATGTTTGGCTAACATATATCATTTTGGATATCTTGATTCCATAAAGAAGGTTAGCACGATTCTAGTAGATGGTAATTTGATACTTTTTGTTTGTGAAATGCATGGCAACCATGATGATAGAAGTCTAACAATGAGATTGATACTCAATATATTTTGTTAGCCATGGTTATATTTTGATGTGTTTTATTGATTACGGGACATGGTAAAATTGAATGCCCTAACTTATTGGATTGAATTTTGTGACAAAGAAGTAATGTTTGTGATCATGATTCTTGAAGTTTACTCCTATTAGCTCTTTGACACTAACCCTTGATGAAAAATTGATGTCATGATGAAGTAGATGATAGTAACATAATATAACCATGATGAATATGTGATATGGTATTATTTTATGATCTAACATATTTATTGATGCATGATATAATTATAGATAGGTTGATGGCATGAATGAAGAGGACTGAAGTGGACTCCAATTCAAAGGGAGAATCTCTCCATAAGATTTCTTCTCCTATTGTCATTTGCATTATACGTATATTCTGTACTATTGAAGTATGGTTTATGAACATGAATAATCAAATATAGGAAATTTTTTATCTACAACAAAGTTTTGATCTAAGGTGAGAGAGTTTCCTCTTACTTTGAGCCTTGGTCACTCAGAAGAAAGCCTACAGGTGCGATTGTAGCCTCCTAGTTGCATGGAAGCAAGCTCAAGGGTGTGACTAAGGGATTGAGATAGTTCTGGGTAGATCTGACCACAGTCTCTCACTTATAGTGCTTTAAAGAGCGACTGGGAAATGTTAGTCACTCGCATAACATCTTGGAGGGTGCGACTATAATCTCCCGACTACACAGAGGAAGGCCTATGGGTGTAATTATGCCTGCAGGACACAAAAAGGAAGTTTTGTGCATAAAATCCGATGCTCACCTGAAGGATGTCAGTCCTACAAATGTGGAGCAGACAACAAAAATATCTGTGAATAGGGAAGTTTGAATGTTTACTATACTATAAATATGTGGATAGAACTTGTGTTTGCAGGTGACTGCAATATGCATGTTTCATTATGATTTAACCATTGAAGTTTGTGCTACAAGATTTTGACGTGACTTGGTTGATTGATATAGACAAGCAGTGTTTGGAGTTTTGACATGATTCTTGATAATGACTTAGAACTTTGACTCTATGTTGAAATATGTTCTGGACTATAGATCTCACTATGATAGCGAATTTGGAATTTGATCTGATGACTAATGATTTGATTTGACGAGTGATGATTTGCTTTGATGAGAATGATATATGAGCATAGTAACTTCCAATGACCAATATTGGTATTTGATAATGGTTTTGTATTGGCCTCCTCATTATTAGGCATTAGTTTAAGTATTGATAGTTGTGATTGAGTATGAAGTAATCTCTCGATAAATGGATGGAACTTGCATGACTTTTTCTTGGTATATGCATTTGCATCTAGTGACTTATATTACGAGCATGTTGTTTGGGAAATGACTACTCTTTGACATAGATAAAGTCATAAATTGACATTTGGATGAAGTTTGAGTTGTTATTGGTTATGCAAGCTTGTTGGCACAATAATAGATGTAGTCATGACTTAATGAGATCTCTACCTATCACTTGGTCTAAAGAATCTAATACTGTGATATTATGATGATTTTGATATTGGTTATGATGTCGCATTTGATAAGGTGACTTAGTTCTTTTGTTTGTACAAAAATGATTATATTGGTTTGGAAAAGTGTTATCCTTGTAGAGAGTATTGTATGAAACAAGCTCCTCGATCCAAATATGTCCGCATTGCCAATTATTTGGTGAAGCCAAGAATATGTGTTGATCCAAACCTCCACTTCAAAAGTATTCTAAGGTATTATTTTTGTTTTGGTTTTATATATTGATGGTATACTATTGACAGGTAATGAGCCTCTGATGATGTAAGTAAGAGGGAGATGGATTCTAAATCTCGAACTAATGAATCATGGCATGATGAATTGATTTCTAAAGATGGGAAAAGAAAATATATATTGCGAAGCTATTGAAGAATTATTGGAAATTGGAAATGCAAATCCTTGGATACTCCGATTGAATTTCAAGAATTTGTGAAGAGATATTGTTGAACTTGAATTGGCAGCCAATGGGTGATTGAAGCATTGATGTTCCATTTTGAAAATTCATCCTTATATATACATGATGTGCATAGGACTTGAGTTGATTCATGATTGAGCTTCTTCATTCACATTGAGTTGTTTCCTAGTATCCTTAAGGAATACTTTCATGGGAAGATCTTCCTTTGATATGTGACTACTTGGTCGTACTGATGATAATTAGGATCATTATTGATGAGATGAGGAATTTTGGATGCTACCTTAGTATAATATCATCCATGATATCTTGGATGAGAGGTCTCTAGCATGACCAAGGTTGAGTATGATGTGGCTAGCATGACTAGCTTCCCAATCGCTCCCTTAAGCCTGGCATACGAGCAATTGGGGTTAGATTTGGACTGTGGAAACCCTAAACCCCTAGTCACATGGATGGAGAGTTATCTGTGTGACTGGAAGGCTCTAGAACATCAACAGTTTCTCAACAAAATTAGTCCCCCAGTGCCAATCAACAGTTAAGGTATCATTTTTCACTTAGCATGATAGGCTTCCTCCAAATATTTTCATATCCTGACATCATTTCTGCGAAATAAACCACAGGATCCACCATCTTGACCATGTTTTCCATCACCTTCCACCTGCACATGGTAAACATCCACTTTGGTCGATTGCACTTCCCTTACATGGATTACCCCATTTTATAGTTCACCTTACACTATCGGTATCCATGACCATTCCCCCAGGCCCGGGAGCCATCTCATATGCATGTCTTGAAGATCAACCTCATTCTCCTCTTCTTTTCTCATTTCTTACCAACCCCACTCCTAGGCCACCATGTTTATTCATTGTCAAATTGAATTGAATTCACACCTGCATTCTACATTTGGCCTACCACTCCTCCATATGGAAATAGCCCATCTGCATCACTTCATCCACCTCATCAACCTCACATCGAGACCAACCAATGGGGCCCCCACCCTCAGTGAAAAACCCACTTGCATCATTACGCATACCACTTTTTTCTTGGGGCACTCGTCTCCGTTTTTGTACATCTCAAACTAGTTTTAGATTCTTTTGGAAAGTGTACAAATATTTTTTAAGGAAAAGGATTCTCACCCATATTTTTGTGTTAGTTACCTAGTGGAAATCCTTAATCACCTTGGCTTGTAGCTTTCTTTTGTCACCCACACAATGACTTAGCATTCATTAATTATCTACCATGACAGTCAAAACATACTCATACCAAACCTGAACATCCTACCAACTCCAGGGGTATTTCCCTAATAAAAATTGTTTGATTGTTGCCACTTGCATTACAATTCCAACCTTGCGAAGTTTTTTATATCCACTCATGTTGTCAGCTCTCATTATAATGCCTTTATGACCCATGATATTACAACCATCCATTATTCCTTCATAAAGGTTCCTCGAATCATCTTTTCGGGTAGTTGACACTTCTTTATTATTGACTTCAACATTGATCTTCCAGGACTGAAGTAGTAACTTTGTTGCTCCCCCCTTTAAGGGACAACCTCGAGTGGCACAATGGGAATCATAAATGCCTATTGATATCATCAGTCTCCCTGAAAATAGACACCAACATATCTTTTCATTCCAGGGTAGTATCATACTTTGTGACCATTTCAATTCTCTCATTTAGTCGAATGTCCATGCATCCCATAGAACCTCATTCAACAGGCCTACATTTCGATGCATGGGAGGTACCGAGAGTCGAAGACCCATGCAATCCATAGAGCCCCATTCAACAGTTCTTTACCTTTTATTGGGCCACTAATTTTTAATTATTATTATCACTTGTTAACGTCTATTTCATCCATTTCTACCATTCTTTATGACATCATTTATCATAAAATATCATATAATTCCATTTTATAATTCTTTATGCTCTCATGGATAAATATTATTTCTTCTCCTTTATTTTTAATAAATTGATGATTATTATGCATGATTTTACCAATGATGGTTTATTAATGAGTTTGTTGTAACATCACTCACGATTTTAGCCTCCAAGATCTTTTCCAAATTGCAAATATGATTTCCAACTCATAATCAAATATTCCAACTTAGAAATTCGTTGGAATAAGAAGTGACAGTTTTGCATTGGACGTTTTGGACAAATGAAGGAGAATCTAGGCAATCCGAAACATGGATTTTGTTCAGAATGGAACGAATTATTTTTGTAATAAACATTTTTCCAAAATTCGGTTTGTATTAAGAGAAACAGAAGGTTCTTTGAAGACGGTTTTCTTAGATTTGTTGTTGCAGTCATTTTCCAAATTCTTCCAATTGGAATACCAAATTCGACTTGTTCCTACTGAATGTTGATGGGAACATCTTTCAGATATGATCTTGCTGATCAATTTATTTTGTACAATCCAGTGTTTTAATGGAAATCATTTTGTAAACAACTTTGTTATAACTTCCCTTTTCTCTCTATGTATTTAAATGAAAACAAAGATCAAAGAGGAGGGGGGGTAATTTGGGGATAATGGAAGGATAATTAGGAGATAGGAGATGGACAATTCTTAGATAGGATGTAGGAGAAGAGATAAGAGATGAGAGATGGGAGATGAATAATTGTTGAATTTGAGGCAAAGCTAAGAGCTTCATTATGCTATAATTATTTCTCTCATATGTTTTAATGAAGGAAGTTATCCATTGAGTTCTACATCTGTTATTTGTAATCTGATATGAGTTATTTCTCAAGGTGGAACTGAGCCTTGGGAAATTGGGCCCACTACCTTGGACAAGGTGTTGCCTTGAACATGTAAATTAGTGTAGTTATGTGTTTGTTTATTTGAATTTCAATTGTCATTCCTTGAAGTAGATTTCCTTTCTTTTAACTAATTTGTTGTTTGCTGCATTTTCCAGATTTGTTATTTCATCCAATTTCTAGATTTCATTTAATTTATTGCTCTAGATTAGCATTTGAATTATGTTGGGTGCAATAGATTAAATTTCCAATTCAAAAATGTGTGATTTAATCTAGCAATGATTCAAGTTGTGTGATTAGCATAATTGTTTTTCCTGTCATTTACTTTCTTCTTTTTAATTTTAGTTTTATTATTCAAGTCTTACATTTTATTTCTTGTTGAATGAGCTTGATAGTATAGAACACAATCATATAGAACCATGTTATATGTTGGTATTGTTATGCATATATTTTTCTGATTGCCTTGAAATAAAAAGACACTCCTCGGGTTGATAATTAATGTCCAGGTAATTAGTTGTTTTTATTAATCAATTAATTTTCCCCAACACCTTTGATGCACGGGGACACCCAATTATATCTATTTGTAATAGATGCCCCTAAGGGTGTAAGAAGTTGTCTTCATCAACCATCAACATGTCAGCCACATCAACATTGACTTGACATGATCATTTCTTGTATGATTGTAATACTTAGTCATAGTCATCATAACAAGAATTGAATATTCCCACCTTGTATAGACACTTTTGTATAAATATTTCTTTAGAGCGTCGTTCTCTTTAGTTCTCAGTCAAATATTTCCCCTAATGATCTCTACAGTAAGTTCCTTTATCTCTCAAGAATTAGCAAGACCCTCAGTGAGTTAAAAAAATGTGATGTATTTAAGTTATACGCTTCCTCCTAACCTCATACATCAGGGGCAATTGTTATCATAGGAAAATAATACACACATCTGTATGCACTAGAAGACACTTAGAGTCATTGACCAACACATACATAAGTTATATTTTCAACTGAAAGCACCATGAAGACCAAAAAATAAAATATTTACTAAGGTTCAAGTTAAAAATTTGAACTGCGTGGGTGCAACATTGCTGCAAACTAAAAACTGTGTGAATTTTTCTTCGATAGTTGTGTGGTCGTGAAAAAGTCCAGTTAGCACCTCAGGCCACAAGTTTTCTTGAATAACAATCCAACTCTTGAAATGACGGGATGAAAAATTTGAGCCTTAAGCCCCAAGAAGCCTTAAAGGAAATTATAGGGTAGCTCTCATCTCATTTATAAGGAAAACAACCACATCGATAAGACAAAGGAGGGAAGGAATGTCCAAAAATTCTATAAATATAAGTTAACGGAGAGCAAAAAACAAGAAGAAGTAATGCATTATTATGTTGCCAAAATTACTCCCAAGCAATCTAGCATTCCATTTTGAGGAGAATTCCACCATTGAGAGAGTCTTCTATGCTTCTTTGAGAGAGAAAGAGCTTGCAAAAGAGATTGAGAAAGGGAAATCCTTGTTGAGATTTTTTTAGCACCATTGCTCAAAAAATTCTCTTCAAGTGTCTTTGATACTTCTATTGTAACTCTTCCACCACCAGCAATCAATAAAGAGGATCCTTTTCCTATGCCTTTGTTGATTTGTTTTGCTTCATTAAGCTTGTTTACATGTTATTTAGTGTAGTTTTTATTTAGTTTTGTTCATGCATTTCTACCATCACTTTCAATGCTTTGTTTATCCATGTTTTTCCACTAACAACATCCAATTGTTTGTATGTTCCTTGTAGGTAACAACCAACTCCAAGGAATGTGTTTTTGGTACTCATATGTAACAAACACACCATTACACTCACCAATCACTTCCCTCTGCCCTGCTCGCATGATCCCTAACCACACCCACCAATCCCTATATTCTCTGGTATATTGACCTTCTTCTCTATCTCCCTAGGCAACCACATGTTGATGGGTAGAATGTGACTATGGTTTGAATGCCATTGAAAAATGAAGGAAACCTGATTTAAAATACCAATTAGATTCAATGTCATTTAGGATGGCGGCCTCCAACTACTACATGTGCCCAATTGCCACTTTGAGCGTAAAGAATAATTTTGCAAGTTGTACATTGTATCTACTATAAACAGTGTTTTAATTATTTTGATTTCATTTAATAACAATTCAGTAAGGCTTGGGGAGGTTTATTAGTAGACCAAATAAAACAAAAGAAGCATTGACTACATTATTTTCTTAAAACTAATCATAGTGTAATATGATTTCAAGCTAGCTAAACTATTGATCTAATCTATAGCCATGGGAAAACAAAAAAAGTATTGCTACTAAACAATTAATTTTATATGAGCCCCAACATTCTCATAAATTTATGCAAATATACAAGACTCATATAATACAACATGAAAAACATACCTTCTATGAATGACACATATATCTGTTTGATAAGTTAGTTGTATTGATTTGTAGAATAAGGCCTTCATTACAAAATATTGCAAAAAGGGGCATTAAATAGAGGCATTTAGTCCTATAATATTCTCCCCTCTCCCTTCCTCCTCATCTATATGGAGGGTATTTATGTTTTTATATGAATAATGCAATTACAAAAGGGAATTTGGCCAATAATGCCTTAAGCATGGTGGAAATGTTAAGGACTCCAATGAATCTTGTTGTCGATGCATCTTCCGGGCATTGTGGATATCTAGGATTTCGAAAATCCAAGGTTGTTATGCCTTCCATAAGTATCATTGTCCCTTAAATTTTTGATTTGTTAGCCTCTAGACATCTATATTCATACCCCTGGTACAGAAATGGAGTATTTTCATCTCTTTAGTTTCAATGATGATGAAATTTTCAATTGATTCTTCATCTACTCTTTGGATTTGTACTATCCTAGGGATTGTCGTGGATAAAATTCTAGACATTTCTTGAATTAGTGGTCCAGTGGAGCTAGAGTTCAATAGGACTTCCAAGGTATCTAGTTTCCATTCTTCTATCATTTCGATGACCCCATCCCACATTCTTTAAGCCAATTCAATGGCTCCAGCGATTATTGTTTGTCTTTCTTCATGTTTTGATTTCCACACATTAATCATAGAAAGGTCCTTTCTCTTATGCTTTTCACCTAAAAATGGCAATGAATTAGGAGCATCAACGCCCTCCTTTTTCCATTAAATAATTTTTTTGAGAGATTTTCCAACTCCATCATAGACTTGTGATTCAACATTAATTTCATAGGTTACGTGTTCCAACTGTATAAAATAGTACTGAACCTTGTTGGGCATGGAATCCCCCCAAGGCATGTTTTGGGGTGCAAAGCCCAAGTTTTGACTTAATCTTGTTGTAAAGACTCTGCGAATTGTGGACGTGAAGCGTGAAATGTATGATAGAGTCACAGGGTTGTCCGCCCTAGTCTTGTAATGTAATGTCAGCCTACCCATGGTCCGCAGACCATGGGATTTTATAAATAGAGTGAGGCTCTAAGTGTAAAAGATAACTAACTAAGTAATAGATAAGGAAGTAGAATCAAAGAGAAATAGTCTAAGAGTCTAAATATGTCTTGGGTCGTAGAGTAGGGGAAGGCTCTGTCGCTGAGTGCGCAGAGGCCTAGTAGTCTGTAGCTGAGTGCGTGGATCCTTGCAGCTGAGTGCGCGGGGTGGAGTTGAGTCTATAACAAAGGAAGAAAATAATAAAGAGAAGTTTTATCTTAATTCTGTGTCTGTATTCTTGGGTTATTACATGTTTGATATAAATTGGAAATACACTATTTATTTACTCCACGCACTTGTATGAATGGTTTATATTGCTAAGCATACTTTAATGCATACAATTAGGCTAAGTTAATCAACTAACAATGAAATACTAGTAGAGACTTGGGTAATAACAATGTTCGGCCCCCGAGTAGGGCTGTGCGGAGGCAACATCTCACAATGCGAGGTACGGGTAAGTGCGCGTAGCGACGGGCGCACAGGGTCGAACTGCGGACCAATTGAACTCATCAGACATGTCCAGGGTGCGAAAATCTGGTTCTAGCACCCTCCCATACTACTTCGGGTGAGTCCTCAGTCTGTGCTCATGGATTGTTTCCGAAAGGGCCAGTAGTACTGGGATTTGTTTGGCTAAATCACCTCTGAACCTGTGCCAGGCCCCAACAAGCCAACAAATAGTTCCGTTGCTGGGATAGCAAGGCGAAACGACGCTTCCTCAAAGGACCATGAGGTAAGTACATTAAATATTTGAAGAATTGGATTAAAATGCTACTGTGTGAAAAGCAGGTTATGCGAATAAATTGATGTTTGGGGCTACGTGAAGTGGGAGGATCTATAGAAATGAAGGTAGCGCAGAGATAGAAACTAGCCCCTTGATTTCACCTCAGTGAGAAAGCAAGGAAGAGCTCATGAAGGTTTCACCAAGAAGTGCGATCAGTCTGATAAGGCAGCGAATTCCGCGCATACCACCCCCACCTACACCACCACCAGTTTCACCCCAATCTCCGCCCACACCACCTCTGCCACCACCACAATTCAATATGTCGAGCGCAATAAAGTTTCCGGTGTTCAAAGGGCTAGGGAACAAAGATCTAGACCAATTTTGTTTTGTGGTAAAGGCTGTATGGGAAGCACAAGGAGTCATGGATGAAAATATAAAGAAGGCAACACTGGTAAGTGCGTTGCAGGACCGCGCACTGACGTGGTACATTAAGCATTCCAATGAAAATCCAGATGTAGGGATTGCGGATATCCAAGCTGCGCTAAACAAGGAATTTAGTGGGCCAAAATCAGAGACACAGTCAATTATCAGGTTTGAGGAAATCGTGATTCTTCCAGGCAAGACCCCTTAGGAGTTGGATCAGAGACTTAAGGGTATGATTCGCGAAGCCAACATGACCTTGACAGATGGGTAGCACCGCGCATGGTTTGTAGCGTCACTAACACCACATCTAAGGACTGCGCTCTCACTATAGAAGCTATCCACCCAGGCTGAAGCCTTGGAGATTGCAGTGAGACTGCATGAGACCCCAATACAAGATCCTAGTTTGGGAGTCCAACAAATCCATGCATAGTTGAAAAACTTGTGTTTGGAGATGCAGAGTTTGAAACAGGACATGACAACTCGCTGAGAGGCGTGCGAGGAGTTATGGTGCATAAAGTGCAAAGGCCAGGGACATGAAAAGGACTATTTTCCAATCTTCACGAACTACCTGGCGAGAGCAGGACCAATGCCATTGAGACTAGAGGTGCAAGCAGGATTGAGCACGGTGCCTGCATTATGGTGCATGATTTGTCAGATAGGAGGGAAGCATGCTACAGATTAACTGCCATCTATTACAGAAGTATACGTAGACGTCCCAGTAGTTGTTCTGTAATTTATGCATATCAATAGGCCATGATGAGCGCACCTGTAGAAGTTATGAACTGATGATGGATCAGACTTCTACCTACAGAGTCAAGACCGAAACGTGAGCCCTCGATCAAAATGTAGGAATGACACACACTGGATTTCGGGGACGCAGACGAGGTCGAGGTGGAATGGGACCAGGAAGGGGACATAGACAACTGATTTTTTACAATTGCAGAGGGCCAGGGAATTATGCCTGCGATTGTACAAATTTGAGCAGAGCATCATGTTTATATTGTACCTAGTTTGATCATGAGACAAAGGACTTCCCCACACTGATAGCGAGGTTGCGCGATAAAGGAATACTCTAGCCTCCCCCGACTCAGAACCTGCAAATGATGAGGTCTGAGCCACGCGAAGAGGACCCAAATGTAAACATCGTGCTCCGAAGTGGTATCACGATAGGAGATGACAAGGGCAAGCAGCCCGAAGAAAGTGCTTGGGTTCACAAGGCTCCAACAAAGGAACCAGAGTTCGATTTTGAGCACGTGAAGGAGACATTCATGGAAGCTAAGAAGAGCTTCATGGAGGCCTCCACTTCAGGTAGTAAGGACAAACTAGAACTGGATATGGACCCATTAATGCTCACTACCTTTCATGAGACATGCATGAAGCTACCGCACGACAACAAGGCTATGAAGGGACAACAAGAACTCATCACTAGGTGCACTGAGTCAGGAGAACTGCGTGTACTCCAGAAGCTCGGGAAGCACATAACACGAAAAGGAAGGGAGATGAGATTCACTGTGAAAATCAAGGAATATGAAATGGACCAAGTGATTCTGGATCTAGGATCGGATGCAAATGTCCTACCAAAACAGACATGGGAGCGCATGGGCAGGCTCGTGTTGCAATGGTCTCCTATTCAATTGCGAATGGCGAACCAGCAAAAGATCCTACCTATGGGAAGATTATAGGGAATAACGACAGATATTGAAGGTGCGAGCGCGCTTGCAGATTTCGAAGTGATAGAGATTGTCAATGAGAACAATCCCTATCTCGCGCTACTAGGAATAGATTGGGCCACTGACATGAATGGAGTGATAAATCTAAAGAAGTGCAAGATGATTTTTGAGAAAAAGTCACTATGTGTAGTGGTACCTTTAGACCCTGTGGAAGGATCGCGCTACACAGAGCCAGTGCACGACGACGAGAGCGACAATGAACTAGACAGTATCTACAAGATAATAGCTTGGGAACAGGATTGGGTGAATCCTACAGTGGATGGTAGGACTTCATGGGAGCGCGAAATCTCCTCCACATTCGATTCAGATGAGTAAATAGAACGATGGCAGAACTAGTTACATGAGGTAACCATTCAATTGAAACATGATGGTAAGATCATTGCGTTGCATGAAAACGGAGGTAAGAGATTTGCCTATGTATGACGAGTTGACACCGGTGGATAATTTCCTCAACAAGTTTGAGAGAGAAGTGCCAAGACAGCAGTGCTTCGATGCTCTGAAATGGGTACTGCACACTACACCCGCAACGTTGTTAGGTACGCACCAGCGAAATTTTGAGGACTGGCAGGAATGTAGAAGGATGATGCGCCTACGATTTGGGAAACCGCAAATGCAGCTAACAGACATGTATGATGGACAGATGATCCACGTGCACACCTCGCGAAATGGACTGAGGTCTATGGGGAAGAGCCACAACCTAAAGGGGTGCATTTGTTCTATCATACCCTGGATATCATATCCATGAATTGGTATACCGAGATGGAGCTCGCCATGGCATGAGCAAATGGGATATCTTGCACGAAGGATTCTTGTTACCCTTCACGTTTGAAGATCATTGGTGGGATACTATTGATGATGCATTACAAGTACTAAAAGAAGCTATCTTCAAAATACCCCAAGAGCCAATGGAAGTGCTTCAGCCGGAATGGGCGACCCAACTAAGCTGTACACTGGAGTGTTGCAATGTAAATATTGAGGAGGATGATGAGGATCCATGGAAAATTAACATTCCAGAAATTGAAGGCTGTCATGAGGTTCGAGGACCATTGATTGAAGATCCTGACATCATCGCGCTGCTAAAAACGAAGTAGGTAAACATTGGGATGGAGGCTGAACCAATGTATGGAATGCTCGGTGATTATTGGGATGATGCCATGGTGGATAAGGTCGCTGAGTTACTCCGCGAGTACCAAGACTTATTCCTAACCAAGATTACGGACTTAAAAGGGATCGTTGGTGACTTAGGGATGATGAAGATCACCCTAAAACCCGACGCAAAGCCGGTCAAGCAGAGGTCTTACTGCTTGAATCCAAAGTATAAGGAAAAGGTCTGCGTAGAACTAGACAAAATGATCGCAGCCGGAATTATTGAGCCAGTGGAAGAATTCGACTGGGTGAGCCCTATGGAAGAATCTGAAGGGTGAGATAAGAATATGTGTGGAACTTAGGAAGTCGAATGATGCCTGTGTACATGACACATTCCTGACACCATTCACTTATGAAGTATTGGAAAATGTTGGCGGACAAGAAGCATACTCTTTCACGGATGGGTTCTCCGGGTACCACCAGATCAAAATTGCACCGGAAGACAGGAGCAAGACGACCTTTGCAACATAACGGGGCTGCTTTCAATACATTGTTATGCCGTTTGGGTTGAAGAATGCGCCGACCATCTTCTCATGCATCATTGTTTCCACATTCAAAGAATACATCCACAAGTTCCTAGAGGTCTATCTGGATGATTGGATTGTCTTTGGATTGGTTAAGCACCACGTAGCAAGCTTACACTTGATGCTGGATACTTGTCGATGACACCATATTGCGCTTAGCCTTAAGAAGTGCACATTCCTCGTTCCCTTTGGGAACTTGTTGGGACATGTGGTCTGCAAACAAGGACTGATGGTGGACCCCATGAAGATTGCAGTGATTCTAAATTTGGAAGCATTGCGAAGTGTTAAACAATTGCGCGCTACCTTGGGACACACAGGGTACTACAGGAAGTTCATCAAAAGCTATGCCCAAATCACCGCACCGATGGAGAAACTATTGAAAAAGGATGTCACATTTTGCTGGAATGATGATTGCATGAAGAGCCTGGATGTCCTAAAGGGGAAATTGGCCTCTGCTCCAATCCTGATCTTCCCAAAATGGGATGTGGAGTTTCATGTCCATGTTGATGCGTCGTGTATCGCGTTGGGAGCAGTGCTCACACAAGAGGGTGGAGAGGGCTTGGATCATCCTATCGTGTTTTCAAGTTATAGATTGTCCAAAGCTGAGAAGAACTATTCCACAACTGAGCGCGAGGGGTTGGCGATGGTGTACACGCTCCAAAAATATCGGCACTATTTTCTAGGAGGACATTTCAAGATGTATACAGACCATTCTGCGCTAAAGTACTTGGTCAATAAGCCTGTGTTGGGGGGGCGCATATGTAGGTGGCTCTTGTTGTTATAAGAATATGACTTTAAGGCCATGGTAAAACCTGGACGCCAGAACGCAGGACCGGATCACTTGTCGTGTATTGAGACGGGTGAGGAACCTACTAGTTTGGATGAAGAATTACTTGACGCATAACACTTTGCTGTGTGCGTCGTCGATGGGAACTATGAAGATATAATCCACTTTCCAACAACAGGGACTGCGCTGAAGGAATACTCTATCCAACAGAAGAAGGAATTGATGGTGTGCACGGCGGATTTTTCTGTCATCGCGGGGCACCTATATAAAATGGGCAATGATGAGATATTGCGAAGGTGTGTACTTGAATTTGAATGAAGTTAGATCCTCATGGAAGCACATGGGGGTGTTGCAGGAGGACACTATGTAGGACGAGCGACTGCAAAAAAGATTCGTCGAGCAGGGTTGTGGTGGCCAACCCTTCACCAGGATTCAAAAGCACACTGTAAGGCCTGAAATGTATGTCAAAGGACCGGAAAACCATCGTGGAGGGACAAGATGTCGTTGAATCCACAAATGACGTTACAGTCATTCAAGAAATGGGAAATCGACTTTGTGGGACCTATCAAACCTTAGGGAAAAACGGGCGCGTGCTACATCATCACCGTGGTGGAGTACCTGACACAATGGGCGGAAGTGCAACCGGTCAAAGATTGCACGACCGCTATGGCTGCAAATTTTTTGTTTGAAAACGTCTTGACCCAATTTGGCTATCCGAAAATCTTAATGGGTGGTCGCGGTACACATTTCTTGAATGAAACCATCAACACGCTCATAGAAGAGTTCTAGGTGTATCATCATAAAATCACACCATATCACCCACAAGCCAATGGGACAATGGAAGCATTCAACAAAATACTGGAGACTGCGCTGACAAAAGTGTGCGACATGCAACAAAGCAATTAGGACCTGCACGTACCTGCAGTGCTATGGGCTTACAGGATAACGTGCAAGAAACTGACGGGACAAACACCTTTTCGGTTAGTTTATGGTGTGGAAGCTATCATGCCAATGGAATATATCGTACCTAGTCTGCACATAACAACGCTCACAAAGATGAAAAATTGCGAAGCTCTGGAGGAAAGGCTCGTGCAATTGGAAGAACTTGAGGAGGAACAATTCTTGGCTGGTTTTCATCAGCAGGTCCAAAAGCAATGTGAAAAGGCCTGGCACAACTGCCATATCAAGTTACACACCTTCAAGGTAAATGACTTAATACTACTAAACGACAGTAAGTTTGAAAAATTTTCGGGAAAATTCAGAATGCATTGGCTAGGACCATACATGGTTAAGGAGGTTACAGACGGAGGCGCAGTCCAGCTAGTCAAACTAAATAGAGAACCCTTCCCAAGCAAAGTGAATGGTAGTCTCTTGGAGCCCTACATGGGTGGGCTACCTATCTGACTAGCCGACAGAAGCATAGTCTTCGCGCTCCCAAGAGTCGGACAAAGGCGCGGGACTATAAACATATGCAGTATATACCGGTACATATGTATGGAAGTAGTTCGGATACAAAGGTCTTAGAACAACAGATACAACAAGCAGCAGCTCAGTTCACTGCGGACCTCAGTACAGTTTGAGAACGGTTGGAGGGTCTCTACGCCAAGATCACCGCACTGACCGAGTGACTTGAGGGCGAGTCAAGATGTTTGTGTTGGGGGCTTGTTGGGCATGGAATCCCCCCAAGGCATGTTTTGGGGCCCAAAGCCCAAGTTTTGACTTAACCTTGCTGCAAAGACTTAGCAAATTGCGGACGCGAGGCGCGAAATGTATGATAGAGTCATAGGGTTGTCCGCCCTAGTCTTGTAATGTAATGTCAGCCTACCCATGGTCCGCAGACCATGGGATTGTATAAATAAAGCGAGGCTCTAAGTGTAAAAGATAACTAACTGTGTAATAGATAAGGAAGTAGAAGCAAAGAGAAAGAGTCTAAGCGTCTAAGTGTGTCTTGGGTCGTAGAGTAGGGGAAGGCTCTACAGATGAGTGCGCAGAGGCCTAGTAGTGCACAACTAAGTGCACGGACCCCTGTAGCTGAGTCTGTAGGGTGGAGTCGAGTTTGTAACCAAGGAAGAAAATAATAAAGAGAAGCTTTATCTTAATTTTGTGTATCTGTTCTTGGGTTATTACATGTTTGATATAAATTGCAAATACATTGTTTATTTACTTTGCGCACCTGTATGAATGATTTATATTGCTAAGTAAACTTTAAAGCATACAAGTAGGCTAAGTTAATCAACTATCAGCATAATACTAGTAAAGGCTCAGGTAATAACAACATTCAGCCCATGAGTAGGGTTGCGCGAAGGCAACATCTCAGGCTGCAAGGTATGGGTAAGTGCTCATAGTGACGGGTGCGCAAGGTCGAACCACGGACCAATTGAACTCATCAGACATCTCTAGGGTGTGGAAACCTAGTTCTAGCACCCTCCCATACTACTTCAAGTGAGACCTCAGTCTGTGCTCCGTGGACTGTTGCCAAAAGGGCCAGTAGTACTGGGATTGTTTAGCTAAATCACCTCTGAACCTGGGTCAGGCACTAACAAGCCAACAAACCTGTTGCAATTTTTCTATAAAATAAATTTGTATTTCGTGAAATTCATTATTGACTCTAATTATCTGGGATTTCAGTACTTGGGAGATGATTTGAATCCTTTGTTCCTATTTGATCCTTGCACTAATATCTTATTTATGACTTTCATTCAATTTCTTTAGCTCATTAAGATGAGCATCCTTGAGTTGCACTATCTATTATTTTGGTTGAGCCTTAAAGGATTTCGGTAATGCTATATGTTGTGTTTCCATCCCTTCCTATTTCTTGGATTCCAATTTATTTCTCTGGTCATTCAACTATTGGTATAACAACTTCACCATTTGACTCATAAGCTCCATGCTAATGGATAAGATTTAGGTGGTGGCTTTATTTATTGTATTGAGAGTTGTAGAATTTATATTGTCTACTATGACCTATTCATTTCTCTACCTAGATATACTCCATATTATCCTCTTCTCTAGGATTTCCTAAATAAATGCTTCCTCCTTGGTGGTTCCAATATTTCTCCTCTTTGAGACACTACCTATAATCACTCTTGTAAATTTATTGCCATAATAATCGACCAACTTAATGAATTCATTGTCGAGATCCCTAAGATGATATGAAGGAGGTGTCACACCTATTTATTTAGTGATTGATGTGATGGAGGACATTAGACTATGTGGAATAATGTTCCCTTGTACCAATGTCATTATCAGAGCATGCGACTTTGGGATTTCTTGTTGTTGATCGATTCCAGGGAAGGCTATGTCTCTTTCCCCTTATCAGTATCTCTCTCTGACATGCTTATTTTTGCTATTGGTTCATCATCTTTAATGACTATCTAACTAATAGCTGAGGCTTCAGCCTGGGCCAAACTTTGTTTCTCTACTCTCGCCTTAGCCTCAAGTATATTATTTTTGAGGGGTTCAAATTTAAGCCTTTCATCTTAATCTTAAGCCTCTCAAAGTGCCTCTATCTTAGAAGAGCACTACTCCCTTTGTTTTTATCTTTACCTTGCTTTTGGAAACTGGATAGGCAATAATTTTTCCTATTCTCTCAGTTGTATTTTCAGATTTAACTCCTCAAATACATAAGCATGTCCTAAAACACTAAGTCATCAAGGTTAGGCTCATGTTCATATTGATATGTAAGATTTCAAAATTTTCTATGCTCTTTCACCACGCCATGGGCATTATGCCTCCAAAATATTCCTATGAGGAGCTGGAGCTCCTTGATGATATCAACTTCTTATACTTCTCGGGGAAACTTCATTAGAGGATAGGGGCCTATTCTTATAGGGAAGCCTAGTAAGAGATTTTATTTTTGTTTTCCAAGGCTAATTCTACCTTTACTCCTATATTCTGATAATTGATCTTCAAGATCATAAGCCTATCCAAAACCAACTGAGGCATCAAGTGAGGAGGTACCAAATAGTCGAATATCTTGATGTAAGTGTAATGCTCCTCATAATACTAGTTTCCTATTTCTCTAATAGCATTCCTCACTTCTTCATAAACCCTACGTGTCATAAATTTGAAGAGGATATGATGGTTTTCAGCCAAGAACCAATAAAAAATTTCATAAAATAATTTGTGGTAGTGGCCTACCCATAGTTCTTGATAATAAATATGTATAGGGGAGCGTTGGAGTCCATTTCTAGTTTAGTTCAAGGAATTTGTTCACTAAGTAGAAAGAAGATAACAAATAGGTCAACATATAGAATCATAAAATTTAATTGGAACTTTAATTGTTTAGGACATTCTTTACTTTCAACAGGGCTTTCAATAAATTTCTCAACAAAATGCTCAACTAGTTAAATATATGGTCTGTGAAAATTATTCAATGGCCAAGGGAAACCACTCAATTTTGAAATGTGAAACATTGAACTCACTATAAATCCTTCTAATCATGACTCTGAGGTGGTATAATGGCACCTGTAAATTTTGTGTAGTGTACTATTTGTTTGTAGATTCCTTGAATGAATCAATATCACACCACAAACCCTCTACAATCATGATAAATTTGTGTTTGGTTACTAAGAAATTGTTTAAAAATTTCTTGTTCAGCTCGATGTCATGTTTATTTTGAGATGGTACATTTCACTAAAACCATCAACCTTCGAGAAAAGTTATGACTTCTCCTTTGTTGTTGACAATTTCCTATTGTTGTGGGTTGACTTGTGCCAGGACCCACCTTTTCATGCCATTATATGGCATCATGAGTGACTTGGTGGCAATCTAATGTATCTCAGACTTTTTAATATTACACATTACTACATATTCCTCATCTTGTGTATTGAACTGGGAATGGCATAGGCGTGATAGATTTCGCCCTAATCAAGATGTATGCCACTTCCATAAAAATATCTAGTATCCCCTTAAAATAATTGATTTACAAGAGGATATAGCATTATGGGCTAAATGATACTAAGATTTTTCCCTGTACCATTGCATGTTTTAGAAATCCTGTCAATTTAGTATCTTCGATGCCTACATGAAATAACCAATGTGAGGTTCATGATATAGAGTTCATAGATATAAAATGAATTCAAATATAATTACTTACTTGGAGTGGAATCAAATTGGGTACAAGGGAGCCTTTGATCAATAGGTGCAACCCTTAGTGTTGGGGAAAAATATCGAGTTGAAGAGTAGTGCAATTATGTAGCACTACTAGAGTGAAGGGCTAATATTGGATGAATACTTAGAAATGTTCAATGACGTAATAACTAAATGGAGAATTTAATGTTGTTCTAAGGGGTGTTAATGAAAATGGGAATGCATTGCAGAAATCAAGGCAAGCTACTATTGCGCTACGAGCATTCATGCTACCTAGGCAAGCCATGACGTGAAAGGATGAATTAATGTGAAATGTGTGTGGGGATCAATGAGGAAGATTTGAGAGATCCTAGAATTAATGTTGTAAGGCCATGTAAATAGCCATTATGGTTAAGAGTGATATATCAGATTAGAGAAAGAGGAAGAATCTTATGGCAAAAGACAATATATACCCTTTGCAAATTTTTTTAAAGAAAAAGCTTTGAGGAGCATATTCCATTTGTAGCCAAATATGGTGGTTGTGGCCAAATAATCTCAAAAATGTTAACTAGTTGTTTAAATTCAAAGATATTCCCCTATATAGTCAGCACTGGGAAAGCAAAAGGAATCAGCCTATATCACAATATTTCATAACAATTTCTTTCGAATTCTGATCTCTGATATAGGGGTATCTATGGAGGTGGGAATATTTCTCCATTGTGGCATTGGTGTTGGAGGTTCAATGAAAATATCAGACTGGTCATTTCCAAGAGGTTTTTATTTCCAACTGCTAATGTCCAATACATATTACTTTGGGAAAATAGGAGATAAAAATGTATAATACATCATTGTCATCCAGAAAACGAAGAGAATGCATTTTCAAATGATGTAAAATTTTATGATTTGGTCTACGATACAAAAGGGTAGAAGTGAGGGTAAAATATATTTGATAGGGTAGATTTAAGACTTAGGGGCCATAAAGAGCATATGTTTCATAGAGGTTCCCTTGTTGAAGGTGTTAGATAGATAAGTTGTTAACTATGGAGGGACCCCACATAAATTTAAATTTGGGAGTGGGGATTGTTAAGCACAATAATTGGTTACTTACTAGAGAACCAGTTATGTCTACCATCACTTTAATATGGTTTTCATATTAAATAATTTTTCAAGGTAAAGATGGGCCTCAACCGATTCAAGTATTTTCCCCTTTGTGTCCCACATCACCTGGTGTAAATTTTCAAGAAATATTTTTATCATAAGTTGAATTTCTAAAGGTAGACCCTTTGGGCATTATCTGAGGACAAGGTTATGGGATTAACTAGATATCACTTGACAACATCAAGTTTTACTTAATAAAGAAACCATAGTGTTCTCAAGTGATGGTGCTAATGTGTTTTCCTCGTCTCACAATTTCCATGAGAAAATCCCTCTTACCCATAGGCAAGTAATGCCCCAAATAGGGTTCCTCCTTAAACCCTTTCTAAATATACCCATTTCCGAGTCACCATATTTGTGGTGCTTTCCCAAATGCATAGATATGTTATATATATTTAAATATAGTTTCCCCTTTTTGAGTTTTTATGATATGTGGTGATATGACTCCGAGTGAGGTAAGGGGGTGTATCCAAAATCCCCTTAAATGCATAGGATGGAAAAAATTTGGAGTTTCTTTGATTTTTAGGAACCCAAGCTCATGCAACATGCTCATGAGAAAACTATTGAAAATATTTTTTTTTGTTATTTTTTATTTATATGAATTGAGGGAGGTTTCATAGATAAGAACTAAAGGGTTATGATGGTACAATGGTCTTGTTCAATAGTAATCTCCAATATTAGGTGAGAGTTCCATCGAACAATGTTACATTCTAAGAACTATCTTCAATTACTAAACATTTCCCTTTAGATATCCTTCATCAGATAATTGGGATTGTAAAATTAGTCTCACCCACAAGAGGCCCTTTCTGTGTCATGGCATGTCCTAGGAAGGGGTATATTGGAGTAACTAATAGCAGATAACTTTTCTGAAGAGATCCTACAACTATAAAAAAAAGAAAAATAAGAGACAACCTATAATGTACATAGCTACAAGACCACACTCATGGTTTTTAGAAACCAGGAAAATTCTAAGTGTTGGGGGGGGGGGGGGTGTGAATCAGTATTGTAGGAATTTTAATAATATTATTTTCACTATTAAAGGTATTAGGACACCAATAAACACTTTAGAAATTAATTCAGATGATCATACAAATAATCAACATAAGTATCACAAATAGTACACATAGATTCTTCAAACATTTTCTTCGATTCACTACACGAAGGCAAGCTTCTACATGTTGTTACAAAGTTCTCTGGCCACAACCAGAAGGAAGCTACTACTCCCTTATTTATCAACTACAATTGAAAGGAGTTATGACCCCTAGTTTATTAGCTACCACTAAAAGGAGCTCCAACCCCTAACTATTTACCAATCAATACTAGAAGGAGCTACAACCCTTGACTTGCAAACTACTACTTGCTTGACCTCAATGATTCATTGTTCATTCCATTTTCAAACTCAAACCATGAAACTTACATACACAAACAAATAAATTTGCCACTTCGAACGCTCACCACAAATACCATAAATTTACCTCGAACAATCTCTTATCACTAATCAATTCACCATCCACACCAACATCAGTCAATGAATAATTGTTTCAACCTTAATCTTGCACAAATCATTTCTGCTTATTAGAATTTGGACTGATATTTTTAGTTCTTTGATCTTTCAATCATATAGCACTTGAATTTCATTTATCAGATGTTTTGATCTTCTTAACTTCTTGTTTTCTATTTTTGGAATGTCCTCTTGATGTGCACAAATATTCTTCAAATTTTGTCGATCTGTCTCTATGAAAAAAATCTACCTTTAACTGGTGTTTTTCTCCTTTCAGGTAGGTTATAGGATTGAGCAGAGTTTTTTCTAAATTTGGTTGACTCAAAATTTATTCAATACTGCTAAGCCCACCTCCAAATGTGTCCATTTCACCATTCTAGCTGACAATTTGTTCATTCCTTTGTTTTTAAACTTTATGCACTACATGTTTGGTAGATTTTCATCAAATATGGCATAAACACAAAATTTACAAGTTGTCAACCCATGCATGCCTTAGGCTCTCACTATGTCCCATAGACACTTTGAATCAAGACTATAGAACTAGTTTGAGTCTGATCACTTTACTCATAAAACTGTCGCATATAACCTCCATTGGATGCTCCTTTATTTCCAACCCTAATGCTATAGATTTGAGGACTTCACTTTTTTTCAACTTTCCATGATCATGGCCATTTTTGTCTACATAGAACCAAGTTCTAGTGTCAGCCTTAGCCCCCGAATTTATTTCTCAGCATGCCTTTGAAAATCTTCGAGGTCTATGCTTTAGGGTTACGTGTCTGAGGGGGACCCCCTCTCCACATGCACCCTTATGATAAGACTTATACTCTAGTATTCATAAGCCACCATGTAATCCACCAGTCTCAAAGCCTCGTCAACTTGGAGAGAAATCACATATGTGACTTTGTTCTATTCTGGGGTCACTTCTCTGGGGTGATGTGTTTAGTGTGGACCCACATGTCAACTGTGATCTTCTTATTTGTCCACCACCCCTACTCCGTATGCAACCTGTACCTATCATCTGTAAGCCAGGTTGTCCTGAGTCCTAGTTAACCCAAAGAGGTATGTATCCGCACCTTATAAACCTTTTAGGATTTCCATTCTAGGGTGATGTTTCCCATGAGGATCCACCATTTCCACATGGACCAATCATGTATTATTCAGGGTGAGTTGTCATTGCCACTAGTGATTCATCATGTCCTGAAAATCTCTTTGTATGTGCACTTTTGAGATATGTAGAAATTCCTTGTAGATTCAAACTGCTAATTCTAATTTACTAAAACAATAGACTTGAATCTACTCTACTAATAAGTGGAAACAATTAAACGATCATGAAATCATGAAGCATACAAGTGAAAGAATTCAATCAACACATTACACAATGATTTCCTGGGGAAAGCCACAACAAAAAACCCTTGCTATCTGTATATTTGATTAGTCGGAAAATATGAGAATATTACATTGTTTTTCTCAAGCCCAAGCAACCTCTGCACTATCTTTATCTGTCTCGCAACTTCTTAGACAAGATTAGGCCAATACTTCACCAAATTTTGGCTTTCCAAGGTCCCTATTCCATTGTGTTGTTTCCTTGGGAGTTAGCCCCCTATTAATTAGGTAAATTCCTCAATTGGAATTGTGCAATCCTCATAGGCCTTCCTCTGAATGCATGCACCACCTATACAATTCAAATGATTATACAACTGATAATACATTGTCCCTCAAATCCAATCTCAGTTGGATAACTCTCAGATCTGACATTCATCAGTTATTTATGAGTGAATCATCAATTAACTGGTTGAACAGATGAAGCAGCACCACAATGTCTAACCTCCTACTAGTTCCTCCATCAGTTGAATCTAGTTTAACTGACTTTAACTCAGTTAAACTGAATTAACTAATTACAACTTAAAATAAACTCAACCAAGGATCCTATAATGTAGGAGACACTCTACATGACTCTAGTTATACCATCAAATTGAATTAACTGAGCCAACTAAGTCAATTTAACTTAGTTAACTCATACAAGTTGCCTTGTGATGTAGAATCACAATTTTATTCCTAAGTTAATTCAAGGACAAAATTAAATTAGGGTTTTCTTGTTGCATTTTCAACACTCCCTCTCAACAAGAAATGGATTATCTTCGACCCTGATTGTGCCTCTATGGAACTCAAATTTTTCCCTTGACATTTCCTTAGTCAAGATGTTTGCATATTGTTCCTCTGTAAGAATATATTCCAACAACATGATTCGCCTCTACACACAATCTCATAGATGATGATACTGGATATTGATATGCTTGCATGGATCATGAAAAAATAGATTTTTACGCTAGTACAAAATGACTAATTAGTTACTAAAAAAAAACTAAAATTTGCATATAAACAACCATTTTTCAGTCTGTGACCAATAGTAGCTAATTTACAGTATCTTATAACGCGACCAATTTTTAGTGATTTTTAGCTTAGTCATTAATTGCTTTCCTCAATTTTACCATCTAGTAGTATATTTAGTCATAAATTTGGTCATAAATTTTTAATTGGTTTAGTCATTAATTGTCGCAATTAATGACCAAATATACAACAAAATATATTACTATGTTAATCCTTGATAAAACCAATTAATGACCAAAGAATATGACCAAAATGTTGGTCGTGTCATAAGATACTGTAAATTAGCTACTAATAGTTATATATATGCAAATTTTAGTCATCATTTGAAACCGATTAATGACCAAATAAATATGACTAAATTTTAGTTGTGTTATAAGATACTCTAAATTAGCTACTAATAGTCGTATATATACAAAATTTGGTCATGATTTTAATACAAAAATTATCATTTGTAGTAGTCATTTATCTTCTTTTGGTATTTTCATATTCATTATATAAACAACTGATTTAGTAGTTTCTATTCATTTCATTTAATTTTATTCATAATCATTATAAACGACTAATTTAGTAGTTTTAGATTAATTTTATGTGTTCATTATTAATCAACATAAATTAATTAGTATGATTTTGCGACTAAATTTTAAAAAAAAATGTCATACAATGTGCATGTTTATCTAATATGATAACACAAAGTTACATATGTTAATTAAAATACTAAATAATATCAAGTGCTAATAAAAATAATTTCAACCATATAAATTTTATTATATTAAATATCAAGTATTACAATATGAGTTTCCAACTTAATATCAGTTGGACTACAATTTACACATGAAATATTGTTTCATCATTTCAAAACATTATCATTGTGTTGCCAAAACATTGCAAGTGAATTCACCAACTTTGAAGGCTTGACCATCAGTCTTTATGAGTGTGTCTTATGAAAGATATTGGCTCTAAGGGTATCACTAGACATATTCTCTTGTCTCTCTCATTTTGCATTTGTCGCTCCAGTGTTGTTGTTCTCCTCTTTATTCAATTGTCGCTTCTTACCATCAATATTGAGTTCCTCTCCTAAAAATGAAAGAAGATACAATGCAGAGTATAAGACATGAAAGATGATGAATACTTGAATATAAAATAAAGTAGACTATAAAAGATTTATACGAAATATACCTCAACATTCGATAGTGGCCACTATGCGACTAGATGACCTATATAAACAAAGAAAATAAAACATCACTATAGAAAATAACACCTTAGGAACTTAGTATTCAACCTTCAACAAAACCTTAGGCACAATCATACCAAGTTACATGTTAAAAATATCAGGCAATAGATAACTTGTGAAAACAAATGGAAAAAAAAGATTAGTGTAAAAAATATCCTTATTTCTTGTTCTAAAAGAGTCATGTTCCTTAAATTTGGATATTCTTTTGCCCATAGTAAAAGTTCCTCGCTATTATGACCTATGTTTTTAGGATCATGAGATTGATCCAACACCATATTGGATTGTGGAGACAAAATGATTCAACTTTCCAAGATGAGTACCTCACTTGGTTGAATGAAGGTGCTAGCTATGAGTAGTGTCAAAACCTTAGGGAAGAAGAACACTAAGGCCTAAGAAAATATATCACCACTTTTCCACTGAAAGAAAAAATTTAAATCCCACAATGGCCTATGGGAGTACATTTCGTTGGATGGATATCACACTCTGAGATATGATTGTCTAATACAATGAGAAGTGTACATATATTGTCACAATGCCCCTCACAGTCCAACCCTATAGTTGTGTCCTATAATATTAATAATATCATACTATTTAATTATAAATTATGACTATCAGTTAATTATTAGTGACTATATTATGACTATCTTATATCTTATCTTATAGTTGGTGATGGATATAGCCTTTAAAATTATGAGCCATCCTTGTCATATATTATATTTAATGATGGAAAGCTTTTAAAAGCATTAGCCTTGTTTGTTATTTTATGTATGGTCAATTTAAATGGAAGCGATCATAGTTTTATTCAATATTATCTTGTACAATTGGAAATAAAATGATGTGGGGGTGGTGTTTCTAGTGATTTTCAAACTTGTTTTAATTACCTAAATTTAGCCTATTTAAAGTAAATAGTTGCACTAACCATCTTATCTTCAAGTCAGTAACTTTGCTTGAAAGCATCTTTATGACATCCACCACCTTTGAAAATTATGAAATATTAGTAATATATTGCACTAAATAGACAATCTTGGCATAGAATATTTTATTGTGTTTTTTATGATTTCCATACTAAGACTGGATTCATCACGCCTGCTAGGATTTTTAATTGTGCACATATCATAGTTATGACTTCTAATTGTATCAAAAATAGAGAGTATGAACAATGACATGTAGTGACATGTGGGTATCTATTTTACTTAATGAAATGCTTGACTTTTTAACCCATTCCAATCCTACCACAATGAAATTAAGAGAGACAAGGACACAAGAAGGATTATCAATAAATGAAATTAGAGACTTTAGAATCCAACTCAAATTGTACTTGAATGTAACGATAAGTATTTGCAGCTGCCTAGTCACTGATGAGCATCGAATCACACTGTGAAAAATTCCTTGCATTATGAGAATTTGGTTGCACCTGCACTAATCCTCTGTAGTAGTTCCTTGACTTGCCTATAGATATAATTTTAGAAACAATCATACTCCTACAATTCTTCCCTATCTGGATCATCTTTGTCCTCCACTATTGATAGTTATTTTTCAAGGCAACATAATAGAACTCTCCAATTGCATCATCACATTTCTAAATAATGCTTGAGTATTTCCAGGTGATTGTCAAACCAGTGTCTACTAAGGTCCACGAAATCCTTGATTTGTCTTCATCGCACAAACCTCTTTTCATAACAAAACTATAAATCCCATGTTTGCATTCCTCATCCGTGACATACCAATTCTTTAAAGTGGAATACTTTATCTTTTCTCCCTCGTTGCAATAGAGATCCACTACTATGGAATGTAGATGATTGGTGTCATAAAATGGTGTAGTGTGTCCTTCAATATATGTCACAGAACTCCTCTCACCTCACAGAACTCCTCTCATCTACAACAATAAGAGTCCTCTCAAACTACTTGGTCTCCATCTCATTCATCCTAAAATAAGTGGATATTTCCATGGGTGACAAAGTGTACTTGGGGATTTAATAGAAAAAGCTATCACTAAAAAAAAAATACAATGCAACATAATAGTTATCAGCAGGAGGAAAAACCTTCCAAGATACTTCCTAAATAGATCAAGATACTCCAAAATTACCTCTTATAAACAAACAAAAGATAACCTCAACTTCCTATAGAGTCTACCTATGCATGGTAGCAATGTAAATAGTGTCAAAAACAACATCTACAACAATGTTGGTCAATATCTTCTTCTTGTGAAGGGCATGCTCAACTTTTGAAAAGTATCAAGGAGGTTAGGGTCCACCTCATCCAGGTTCCTCTTCTTCTTCTATTCTCTCTGTTTAGGTTCAGAATAATAGCAAAGGTCTTGGAAATTGATGGGTGGGTAAAAGGTATCAGACCATTTGGGTTCTTCCATTTTTAATCATTATCTGTAAGCATTGAGTATAAATTACAAAATCCATTTAGGTTCCTTCTTTTTAGTTGAAATTAACCTAATCTTTGGAGAGTTGTAAGGTTTAATGGATCTAAGTATATTATACTTAAAATTTAGTAACATGGTTTAAACCTATAGCCATTGAGATCAGAATCTAAGGATGAAACAAAAAAAAATGATGTTCATGATTACAAGAAATTTTAATTTCATGTAACAAAGTTTGAGGAAGGCCTAGTATTTTCATCCAACTAGAAAGTTTGTTTGCATCACTCGAACCCTTTGAATTGGTCATGATAGAGTCCATTACACAAAAAATCAACCACTAAAAAAAGTGAGAAGAAAAAATAAAATTTCATGCATTATGACCCTAGAAAAGTTAGGGAGGAATGGACTGATTTGTATGATAAGGACATACAAAATGCTTACTTGTCCATTGTCTTTTGATGAATTGTTGGCCACAATCAAGATTTGCATTATCATAATCATTAAACCCTTTGTACAATAAATACATGAAAAATGCTTACTTGTGCATTCTCTTTTGATGAATTGTTGGCCGCAATCAAGATTTGCATTATCATAATCATTAAACCCTCAACTATAGATGAAATTCATTCTTTGATCATATAAACCCAAGACCTGCATTATCATAATCATTAAACCCTCAACTGTATATGAAATTTATTCTTTGATCATATAAACCCAAATGCTTACTTGTCCATTGTCTTTTGATGAATTGTTGGCCGCAATCAAGATCTGCATTATCATAATCATTAAACCCTTTGTACAATAAATACATGAAAAATGCTTACTTGTGCATTCTCTTTTGATGAATTGTTGGCCGCAATCAAGATTTGCATTATCATAATCATCAAACCCTCAACTATAGATGAAATTCATTCTTTGATCATATAAACCCAAGACCTGCATTATCATAATCATTAAACCCTCAACTGTATATGAAATTTATTCTTTGATCATATAAACCCTCGAAACGGTTTACTCATAAGAACAAAATTCATTTTTAGTAAAAAGGAAGAACTCTCCAGAGTAATCATTAAACCCTCAATTGTAGATGAAATTTATGCTTTGATCATATAAACCCTCGAAATTTTTGTAAAAGAAAAAAAATTCATCTTTAGTAAAAAGGAAGAAGTCCAAATTCATACCCATGTAAAAATAGCCAAAATCTCCATGCCCAATGACCTTGCCCTTCCTCCATCTAATCGTTGATGATATCCTAAAGTGTTTCCCATGCAAACTCCATCTGATCGAATCCCATGTAATACATAAATCACATTGATGGTATTCCTTCTTCTAGCATCAAATCCCATGAAATCCAAAAATCACGTTGATGGTCTTCCTTCCTTATCCTAAGGTGTTTCCCATGCAAACTCCATCTGGAGATCGAATCCCATGAAATCCATAGATCACGTTGATGCTCTTCCTCGAATCCCATGAAATCCATAGATCACGTTGATGCTCTTCCTTCTTCTTGAATTTCCACGCAGATATCAACACGGCAGAGAAAAATGCAGTGCTACAATGTGATGTTGTAATCTATAAAATAAATATTTATAATGGACAAAAAAAATAAATATTTATAATATACAATAAAATATATAAATTGCGATTGGGTTAAATGATTTATTTTTAATATGAATTTGTTATTTTTGCGTAAGACGCTAAGTTAAAAAGAAGAAGAAGAAGGTAAAATGATATTGGGATGAGTGTAAACATTTAAATATGGCATCAATTAATAATAAAAAGTTAAATTAATAAAAATAATAAAATTAAATTTGTTATTTTTTGATTTTGCTATTAATTTCTGAATAGGCTTTGTTACAATACCATGGGCCAATACCATGGTTTATCAATACTACAAGTCCAAAAAACATAACTTATTTCACAACCAAAACGTTTTATAACAATATGACAATATTCTTAACCATGGATATTCACCCCACATTACGGTAGATATTATTAACTTGTAAAAAATAGTCTTTGTTACAATACAATGGGTCAATACCATGGATTATCAATACCACATGCCCAAAAAACATAAATTATTTTACAATCAAAATATTTTATAACCATGGATATTCACCCTCACTTTACCATGGATATTAACTTGTAAATCGGCTTTGTTACAATACCATGGGCCAATACCATGGCTTATCAATACCACATGCCAAAAAACCATAACTTAAATTATTTTACAATCAAAATATTTTATAACCATGGATATTCACCCTCACTTTACCATGGATATTAACTTGTAAATTGGATTTGTTACAATACCATGGGCCAATACCATGGATTATCAATACCACATGCCAAAAAACCATAACTTACTTCATAGTAAAAATATTTTATTTTAATTTAATTTTACAACATTTTTTTAATTGAATCTAAAAGGGAAAATGTTTCAATTTGATATATAATCTAAACCATCTATCGACTCCTAAAAATATTCCCATAGAAATTAATTAAGGTTTTAAAAAAATTAAGCTAATATGGATCTATGTCTGTTCTCCATTCTTTATATATATAACATCGACATAACTCCATCTTAGCTAAGAATCCAAGGGATGAGATCAAGCAAATTGACTAATTATAATATATTAACTAGCATTTGCACCAGATGTTGCAAAGGAAACGCTGTAAGGCATAAATATTTTATTTTTTAAATAAATGAGAAATTTATATTTAAAAATATTAATTAAAATAACATTTTAATATATTATGGAGGAGAGTATATTGATAATTAAAAAAAAATAAAAAAATTGATATCTAACATGAGAGAAAAAGTAAATAAGAGAGAATTGAAAATAAGAAAATTTTATGGAGAAAATATTTTAGTAATCCAATGTTTAAAATAAAAGAGAAGTAACATAAAATTAACATATAACGTACATTTTATCCTTGATAGATGAGACATACTTTAGAAGCTTCATAAACTTACATTTATATTCACTTACTCTCATGATGGTTCCCTTATGTAGGTCATGAAGCACATTGAGTTTTTTCATATAACAAGGCCGCATAGCTAGCGCTTAGTTTTGATTTAGTTACTAATTTACTTTGTATGGATGTGATGTAATTAGTTTTGGTTCAATGTTATTAGTCTAAATATTGGTCAAAGTATTTAGTTACTAATTTACTTTGTATGGATGTGATGTAATTAGTTTTAGTTAAATGTTATGGGTCAAAATATTGGTCAAAGTATTTAGTTACTAATTTATTTGGTATAGATGTGATGTAATTAGTTTTAGTTAAATGTTATGAGTCAAAATATTGATCAAAGTATTGTTGTTGTCATGTTGTTTTTTTTCCTAGATGTTATATAACAATCTTTCTTTTTCTTTTGATATGTCATCTACATAGCCAATTGGTTCAAGAATCTACTTCCACTCCTTGCATAAAATTATACTAGATGATTGATTGATTGATTTGCAAACACATGATGTTTATTGCTAGGAGTATTCATTACTCTGGGTGGTAAAATTCTTATGAAATTAGACTAAATTTACCCAAGTCAGGTATTGTTTTATTTGGTTGTCATAATTAAAAAATAAGACCCAACTCATTTAAGTCAATGAAAAGAAAGAAAATTAAAACCATTTTTTTTTGTTAATAAAATAAATTTAGTAAAGTGTCATTTAATTTTTGGTCCAACAACAAAAATTGTTTTTCAAATATACCTGCCAGTAACAAGATAATAAGTAAATAAAATTATCAAAAAATAAATTAGAATGTAAATCTATAAGAAATTGTTTTATAAATAACTGAACTAAATTAGTAATAAAAAATGAAAAAATTATATATATTATAATTCATTATTGACCAATAGAAAAATCTTGACATCCAGATTTTAGTTTCAAAGATTATAAAATTATGTTTACTTCCCTTCTAAGCTCTTTATCCACACAGACAACATAACTTTGTGTTCTGGAATCACGAATCTTTATTGTGATGTTTCCCTTTCTTATATATATATATGGGCTTCGTAGTTTGATAAAGTTGCTGCCAATATGGACTATTGCCCATATTAATTATACTGTAATCTGCTGCCAAAAAAAAGTTTAATTACTTGAAAAATTTTACATAGTATTATTCCTCCATACTTCATGTGATTGAACAAATGCATAATTTTCTTGGGATATTTTGTTAGATCTCCCAATTTTTCGTATGTGCATTTCTAATTAATTATCATACCCATTATGCGAGCACAGAATGGAAGCTTCCACGACGAGCTGTCAATGGATTAATATAAATATAACGTAAATGGTTTTGTAGCTATTACTGTAGCACCAACAGAATGAAGTATTGATATTCAACATTTATATGAATTGACCATTGCTGGTAAGCATCTTTATACAATAACACTTAAAATGATTTAACCAATCAAAACACACAAAAAAAATATATATAAATTATTTTAAAAATAAATTAAATTAATTTTTAATATTAATTTTAGAAAATGTTATTTAATTTTCCAATCAAACTGAGATTAATTAAATTCAATCATATTTCGAATAAGTTACACTACGAAAGGCAAGATAATAAGCAAATAAAACTTACTATATTATATGCATCGTAAAGTTAAAGAAAACCTCCCAAACATGCTACCAAAGGCAGAGCCATGTCTAGAATATTGACCTCTAATATAAGCACCACCTTTCGTCAAACTCTGTCTAGGTTGGAAATTAGACAAGATTCCCATAACATTATTTTGGGTCTAAATATCCAATTGTTTGGACCACACTTTATTGAATATTGTTGGGTATAAATTGTTCCGCACAAATAAAAGTTGAAGTTCCGCTTCAAGTTTTAATTCCTGAGCTTTTCGATTGAAAGTTAGTTTCAGTAATCTCTTGTTATAGTAGAAGTAAAATGATATATGCACCAAACCCCATTGAATATAATGGAGATGACAGTGCAAGTCGTATTTGTGGAGCAGAAGAAAGGAAAACAACATACGAACAAATGCGATTAAATCGCAGACACATTATTGTTGAACTAATTTGTGTACCTAAATTAACACAATTATTTTTTATCAATCCGGGTTGTTTATGCTTTGAGGCAAGTTCACTATATGTGAAGATCAGATGTAATCAAACCTTGAAAGATAAGTTATTCAAAAGTTTAAAGTAATACATCCTATAACTCTAATTCAATTAGTTTAAAAGAGGAAAAACATTGAAATCTTGACTCAAGAAGTCCACTTTTGCCTCAATTACCACTTAATGAATCAGAGATTAAAACAAAAAACTTAAGATGGATAAATTATTAATGAAAGAAGCTCTTAACTTAAGAGACACATAAGGTATTTCATCATAATTCATTCATCTCAATATCAAAATCTCAATAAGAAACTACTTGCATGCAAACAAAGGAAACTAGTTTTAATTCATCATTTTAGTAGAAGGGATGCTCAACTTGAAAACTTGTTTTTCCAACTTGATAAAGTGATGAATAAGCTAAGAACTAATGAAATCAATCACTATGCATGAACCATAAAGCAATCTGAAATAAAGCTTTGAAAAACCAATTCTACAATAACCAGATTACAAGGAAATAAAACTAGTTAACAAGGAAGTGTACTTAGCTTGGAATGGGGGCCCTCCACCCTTGCCTTGCACACTTGAGAGGTGATATCAGAAGCTTAAATTCAGTCACACATCCATAGCATTGAACAACAAAATAATAATAACACAAGTCTTCAAATTAACTCTTCAATCCAAAGGTGTCACAGCATAAAAGTATAATAAGTCAATACATAAGCCATCAAAGTTTTGGCTTTTAAATAAGAAGTCTCATGAAACAAACTGATCTATATTCACTGAAACAAACCCATCTACTCTCATCCACCTATCTAAGTCAAATTCATTACTCCCATCCCAAGAAATATGATCAATCCTATAGAATCTCAAAACTGCCCTATTTCTATGGGATTTCTGAATGACTAGTCATGATTGACTAGCACCAAATGGGCCTAATAAAGCTTGTTCTGTTCGAACTAAGCATAGCTGGCTTAGTCCTAGTTCCCAAGCTATCCATCCGTGCATTCAATTCATGCCCAAGTGTCCTGCAACCATATCAACCATAAAGCTATTACGAGAATTTCTGAATCTGCCAATTTTGCACTAAAAATCAAACTTTCATAAAAACTTTAGAAATTGAGAAATTAAAATTAAATACTTGAATGGATATCAAATATACATCAAAATGGGATAAATGAAGGGAAAATGGATGGCAAATAGATTGATTAGTAAGTTTCTTAGAGCAAAAATAAGACCAAAACTAAGGCCCAACAATTATTTTGTAAGGTCGATTAGGTCGATTATTTTGTGAGATGGTTTTACTGTGCAGGTCTAGCCAAAGATTTTGTTGCCTCCCGGCGCCCTTTTCTAGAATTGTGAGGCGAGTGTGGCTTACAATCACGGCTGCTCCTCTGGTTCTGGAGTCTTTGTTTCAGTTTTAACTGTACTTTCCTACCGCCTCTGACACTGTTCAACCTAGAGAGATCAACAAAGTTATTCAGCAGAAACACAAGAAACATAATTAACTTTCTATATATATGTATTATTTCCTGTTGATCTGCCATTTTCATCTTCTTTTTCATCCGCTTTTCCAGTCTCTCTCTCCCACTTCTGCAGAATATAATAATATTAGAGTTCACATCATACGAAGAAAAGTCAATTAACAAGTTAAAGTTTGAAATGAGAAATGATTATATACATAACCTGTATAAAAACATTTTCGGCTAGTGCTTTCACTGTCGTCCAACAGTGTGCCCTTATCGTAAGTAAAGGAGGAGGCTCGGTCGCTCTTTCCCTATTGTTGAATAGCCTGCCCTTATTGTAAGTAAAGAAGGAGGCTTGCCATGCCTGATTTTCCATTGCCACAACGCGTTGCGTAGACAATTTCAATGTCAAGCTCCCCCTGGCCATCGCCATCGTCATGATTACTGCAACACAGCCTTAAAACTTGAAAGATCAAACCTGCACGCAAATACAATTTTAGTGTCAATCTCCCCTTGGCCATTGCCATCATCATGATTACTGCAACACAGCCTTAAAACTTGAAAGATCAAACCTGCACACAAATACAATTTCAGTGTCAAGCTCCCCCTGGCCATCGCCATCATCATGATCACTGCAACACAACCTTAAAACTTGAAAGATCAAACTTGCACGCAAACTTTTGTGTTGCTCCATAACATGATGAATTCAACATACCACGCTGTAATCCGTTATGCTCACCACTCGATAGCGTGATGAATTCAACATACCACGCCGTAATCAGTTATGCTCACCAGTCTCCAAACAGTTAAGGTGACGAATTTGTAACCATTTTGATCAAACGGCTAAATTTTTTGGAATCGTCTAACATATAATCCTATGGATTACAAAGATGACAGATGGGCAGAGAAGGTAGTTGATTTCAGAGGGGAATGCTTTACGACGTAAATATAGTGAATGATTTTTTAAAGTTTTTCATTATTTTATTTTCTTTGACATGATTGATCCAAAATATAGGTTTAATATTTTACAACCAATTAGGTTTTTTTAATTTAGATCATTTCTTAAACATAATACAATGTGTTCAAATTTAAGAGAGAGTTGGGGAGGGGGCAAAGAGAGTGAGGGAGATAGTCAAAAAGTTGGAGGGAATAGAGAGAGAGAAAGAGAGAGTGATGGGGGGGGGGAGAGAGTGATGGGGGTGGGGGGGGGAGAGAGGAAGGAAGAGAGAGGAGAGAGAGAGAGAGAGATGGAGTTGGAGTGGGAGAGAGAGGGAGGAAAGAATAAAGACATAAAGAGATAGAGGTGGAGAGAGAGAGGAATGAGAAGGGAGAGACTGAGGGAGAGAGGAGAGGAGGGAAGATAAAGAAGAAGAGAGGACAGAGATAGGGCAAGAAGGGGAAGGGAGAGAGATGGAGAAGGACAGAGAGGGGCGGAGATAGTGATAGAGTTGGACGAAAGAGAGAGAGAGAGGGAGAGTGATTTGGGGGGAGAGATAAAGGGAGGTTGGAGATAATGGATAGAGATGAAGGAATATAGAGATGAGGAGAGAGAGATGGAATTGGAGTGGGAAAGAGAGGGAGGTAACATGAAAAACATAGAGGGAGAAAGGTGGAGAGAGAGGGGTGACAAGGGAGTCATGGAGAGAGAGTGAGAGAGAGAGGAGAGCGGGAGGGAATAGAGAGAAGGATATATATAGAGAGGGAGAGAAGGGGAAGAGAGGGAGAGAAGGGGAAGAGAGAGATAGACAGAGAAGGGTAAGAGAGGGAGAGCGAGTGTGTGTATTTTTGGGGGGTGAGGTAGAGAGAGGGAATAACAAAGAGACACAAATACAAATATAGATATTATATAGTATTATATAACCAACCTAGATCCATATTAACCCTATAACTATGAAGTGTTGAGAGGGATCCAATCTCTTGAGGTGTAAACATTTCCTTAAGTTTTTCACTAGAAAAAAAAGTTTTCACCTCGAGAGATTGGATCCCTCTCGGCGCTTGATAGATCTAGGGTTAAGATGGATCTAGGTCGGTTAATATGAAATTAAAGTAGTTTTTATTTGATATTATAGTCTTAAAAATTAAAATTTCTCTTCAAATTAATTTCAAATTGGAACTAGATCTAATTAGATTCAATGAAAAGATTTAAAAAAAATACATAAAATATTTTTTTTATTAAAAATATATTTTTAAAATTACAAATTATTAGAGATAAATAATGCAAAGTTGGCTCACCTATACACCATGTGAGGATGAAGAAGTGTTTAAGGAAGGATAACCTTTCAACCAATCTTTAATAGCCTTTCAAACCCCTATCACTTGTAATTTTATATTGCTTGACACAATTAGGATGACTAACATAAAAAATGGATTCATATAATTGTAGTACTTGTTAGGTAGTTGTATTTTTGTTCTTAGACTAAATTAGTCATTCATGTTAGTCATTTTAGTTGTATTACTTATTAGATAGTCACATCTTTTAACCCATGACTAAATTAGTAATCTATGTTAGTCATTTTTAGTTCGGTCACTTAAGATTTCTCATTTTTGGTAGTATTTCGCTTGGAAATGCTGCGGTGACTAACATTTTTAGTCACCTAGTCACTAATTTCTCATTTTATACTAGTGTTAGAGAGTTTGATACAACTATGATTGTCATAGTAAATCAAAGTGGGATTCGTCATCTGACCAAATAGGCCAACAAGAATCTTCCTCATCCAAATATCTTATCAAGTTTCTTGACTAGCAACCATGTACTCTGCTTCTGTTGAACTGAGTGCAACTAGTATCTGCTTCTTGTTGTACCAAGAAACTACTATTGACCCAATACTGAAGACTCCTCCTCAAGTGCTCTTTTGATATGATGGACTACCTTCCCAATCTACACCCGTGAAACCTTGAAGCTTCACTCCCTCTGTATGTATGTACGAAATGCTATATTTAGTAGAGCCTCTAAGGTATCTCAACACATGTTTGGTTTCCTTCCAATAAATTTTAGTTGGATTAACCATTGCTTGACTAAGCTATTTAACTGCATAACACAAATCTTGTCATGTGTTCAACAAATACATAAGTGAACCCACAAGTTTCCTGTAAATAGTGGCCTCCACCTCCTCACCTGAAGTGGCATCCTTTTTCCTCCAACTTCCTGCTAGAGGAGTGTCCATGGGTTTTCTACTCTCCATGTGGAACTTATTCAGTATCACGTGGGCATACTTTCCCTGACATACAAACAGTTCCCCATATACTTGCCATACTTCCAAACTGAGGAAATAATGATGATTCCCATGTCCTTCATCTCGAATTCTCTCACAAGATCCTCTTTACAAGACTTGATCAACTTCTCGTCACCGGTTAGAATTAAATCATCGACATATAATACTATAATCAATAATTTACCTTCAAAAACAATATGGTAAATTTTTACATGTTCTTCACTTTTGGTGAAGCTCAACCTGATGAAATAGTTGTCGATCCTGGTGTACCAAGCATGGGGTGCTTGTTTCAATACATATAGTGCTCACTTGAGTCTACACATATGTGACTCTCTTTCGAAGGTCTCAAATCATTATGGATGGTCAATGTACAACTCTTCCTCAATCACTCCATTGAGGAATGTTGTTTTCACATCCATTTGATGGATTTTCCATCCCATTTGCGCTGCAAGAGCTACAATTGATCTGATTGAAGAGCACCTTGCAACTAGAGCGAAGGTATCCTCATAGTCAATTCCCTCCACCTGAGAGAACCCCTTGGCCACAAATCTAGCCTTGTGTTTCTCAATACTTACATTGGCTATTTGCCTCACCTTGTAGATCCACCTGGAACCTACCACTGACCCTTTCTTTGGTCTTGGGACAACTTCCCAAAGACTATTTCTAAATATGTAATCATATTCCTCTACCATGGCATCAACCCATACTAGCTTATGCAATGCTTCCTCAAATAAAAATGGTTATGTCTCAACTAGCTCACTCATCATAGCCATATACCTAGTGTACCGATCTGGTGACCTCCTTTTCCTGCGCTATGATGTGGGTTCTCCCACATTCTCTCTAGCATCATGCAATAATATTTTAGCTTCCCTCGTGCACTTCCTTCCATATTTGGATGTATCTGGATGAGTGGGTGCTCTCACTCTCTACTCTTCTTTTGGCTTCTCCACAACATCCTAAGGTTCCTCCTTTAGAGCTAAAATCTCCTCATCTACATGCAACTGAAGCTCCTTTTCAATGGAACATCTCATGGAATTCTCTTCATCTAACTTCACATCTCTGTGAACCACTTTCATCCTCTGAGATGGTATGTACACACAATAGTTATGAGGTGTATAAGTGTACCCCACAAATATTCCCAACTTAGCTGTTGGGTCTAGCTTTTTCCTTGTAACCTTGGTAACATGACAATAAACTGATGAACCAAACATCCTAAAGTGTGCCACATATGGTTTCTTACATGAAAAATATTCTTCTGGTGTACTCATCCTGAGAATCCGACGAGGACTCCTATTTTGCACATATACAACTATGTTGCATGCGTCTTCCAACAAGTGCAACAGTGGGCCCTGGTCATGTAACATTTCCAAGGCATCTCCCACAATACTTCTATTGTTCATTTCAACCACCCCATTCTATTTTGGGTTATGGGGTGCTATTAACTCTCATCAAATGCCTCCTAATACATATAAGTGCTTGAATTCATTTTACACATATTATCCACTGTTATCACTCCTAAGAGGCTTCAATTTTCTTCTAGTGTCTTTCTCAACAAGTGCTTTAATTTCAAAAAATTTAGAGAATGCCTGATCTTTCTTCTGCATGATGAAAATGTATCACTTACATGAGAAATCATCTACAAATATTACATAATACCTATGCTTGGCTGTGGAGGTTGTTGAGAATGGTCCAAATACATCTAAGTGAACTCTATCATGGATCGCTTACACCCAACTATCCTTATCATGAAAGGTGGATTTGGTGTACTTCCCCATTGTACACCATTTTCATGTATCTCTCTACTCTAGTGTACCCTTGGGAATTCTTGTAGACATTTGCTGCATGATATTTAAATCTCTGTGGTGTAAGTGGCCCAATATTATATGCCACAATTCACTGATGTCTCGGCTCTACACCTTCTCTGCTTTTGTGCTCAAAGTAGCATAGTCTTTTACATCCAATTTGTAGAGATTCTTTAACTGAACTCCAATCTCCTTCACTTTTCCTAAGGCTATGTGACAAAGGAAAGCCTTTCCTTTTCTAAATATCACATTGTATCCATGGTCCTAAAACATAGAAACTAAAACCAAATTCTTCATCAGACCTAGAACATACATGACATCTTTTAATGTGATAGGATAACTAGACTCCCTAAAACAATTAACAGTACCGATGTGAGTTGCACTATACCTTCCATCATCTCTCATTTCGATGTGCATTTGGAGGTCCTTTTCCTCCAAGTCATTGAACAATTGCTAATTTCTGGTCATATGGAATGAGGTTCCACTATCTAGATACCACACACTACCCATAATTTATGTCAACATGAAAACAATGAGGGTGAAATCCAACTCAAATTGTGAAGTAAGAGCTTCACTTGCCACTCCTCCTGAGAGCTTCTTGTCAGTATTCTTGTGCGGACACTTCGTGGCATAGTGTCCCAGCTTGTGACAGTGAAAAAATTTAATCTTCGACAAGTTCTTGTTTTCTCCATGATTGGAATCTGATTTGGAATGGGATGACTTCCCCTTCCCTTTATTTTCCTTTCCATCTAAGGCACAATTCTCCTCATCATCATGCTTGGATGAAGAACCATCTTTGTTGTTTCGTTGAATCTCTCTTGCACCAAGTCAGACCACAAATGCTCCCACTCTGGTAGCTTCTCCCTCCCATTTACTGAATCCTGGTAGTTGTGCCAGCTCTTGGGAAGGCCTAGAAGTGTTAGGTTGACCAGATCATCTTCAACAACTATAACACCAACACTTCCAAGCTCATCCCGACATTGGGTGAACTTGGTCAAGTACTTTGGTATTATGTCACCCTTCTCCATCTTGATTTTCCTGAGCTTGTCCTTCAGTGCCAACTTCCTATGGTCACTATTGTTCTAAAATAGGTCTGTCAAGGCCTTCCACATTACATATGGAGTCTCCTTCCCATGGAGGTTCGAGACAATATGATATCGAACTCCTTCTAGTATGATCATTTTCTCCTTTGCAACACATTTCCTCCACTCTACCAGATCTTGAGCATCAGTTGTTGGAGGCTCTTTTGCATTTTCATAGTAGGAGTCCCATATTGTAAATGTTTCATCGCTCCATTAGGTCATGATATATGGATCCACTGATGGTTGTTTTCTCTTCAGGTTCTCCCTCATAGACTATACTTGTTGATCCTCCTTCATATTATTTTCAGTCATTGTTCATAAACAATCTGTAGTCCATTTCATCAGGTCCTAGGGTTTGATCTCATTAGGTCCAGGGTTTCATTACCAAGGTCAAGAAATTGATGTTCAAATGCAAATAAAGGTTAGCAAGGGTATGAGGATGATAAATAAATCAAGCATGATGGCTTGGAAGTCATAACCTATTGAAAATATTATTTTTGTAACCTAATGTAATTTTCACCTCAAAAACATGTTTTTGAGGTGAAAACAGAGTATTTTGAATTTATTGTATTTCTTATGTAATTTTAAGTTTCTATATGTAATAATGGATCCCAGCTGCACCTAAGCACTTCTCCTTGCTGCATGACAAAGACACTGCAAAAGAAATCAAGTCAGTTTGAGCATTTATCCACCTACAAAGACACAATGAGAAAAGGCATTAAAAAACAGAGTTTTGAAGAAAGACAAGAAACATTAGAAAGTGGGTTTTTCAAAGTGAAAAATCAAATGTACTCCTATTTAAACTCTCATATTTCATTTTCAAAAAATCATTATGTCATCTAACAAGAAAAGAGTCCAAAAGTAAGAAGAAGAGGCGAATTTGAGTGAGTTTGGGTGAAAGGAAGCTTGGCGTTGCGCATTGGCTGAGAGGCGCTGCGCTTCTGGGAAAAACAGGTCAGCGCTACACGTAGGAGACAAGGTGCTGCACATAGAGCCAGGCACTGTGTGTCTGGAAAAGTTCTGCAGTTCAAATTAACACAGGCACTGCACATAGAGCTAGGCACTGCACGTCTGGGCAAAGGTGCTGCGCGTTGAGCAGAAAGCCTCCAAACCCTCCATAACTTCAAAAAATCATCAAATTGTCTGCTCTTTTCCTCTTTCCAAGTAAGTTACCCTCCTCTCCTTCATTTTTGCTTGCACATGAAAGTCACAAGTGCCATTCTTCATGATTAAAATTAAACCCTAGTTTGCTCTATTTTACAAAACCCTAAACCCCTTTGTTTTTTCCCATCACCTATCATTAGAGCTAGAAAACCCCTCTTTACATCACTACTTGTCCCCTCATCTATATTCCTTCATTATATCCCTCATCCTAAAACCCCCTTCCCTCACTCTCATAATCTACCCTTCATTGTCTAATCTACCCTAGTACATCCCTTCACTCCTAGAAGATTCCCATTCATTCCCTTTATCCCTTCCTAGGAGTGTGCCACCAAAAACCTTGCAAACATGGATAGAGAAGACTATGATTACGAGGAGGAAAACACAGCTAGTGACAGCTCAGCAGACAGAGCTAGGCAGCACAAAAAACCTCATAAGGGAGGCAGAATTACAAGAGAAGAGCCATCAAACCTTAAGGAATTGCAGGCTTCTCAGTTGGCTGTTTCATGTTTTAGATATCAGGGATGCTATGAATTTTGTGAACAAGTGGAGAGAGTCCAATATCACCCAGAGCTCACCAGACTCTTTGTAGCTCATCTTCAAAACAACAAAGTGACTCTTGCTGGGGTAACTTTCACAGTTTCACCATCCATCATTTCAGATGCCACCAAGATTCCTAATGTTGGTGAGAAGTGGTATAAGGCCCAGGATCTTGATGAACATTATTATGAGCCTTACATTAAACCTCAGTATAGAAATCAGGTGAAGAGGCTCTTTCCTTTCAAATTTCTTGAGAACAAGTATGTCCCCTTGATGAGAATCATCATCAAATATTTCACTTGTGAAGGCAGATTCTCCAGGCTGTACACTTATCACATCAGGCTCCTCATGCATTTTACCAGGGTGAAGATGTTAAACCTCCCATACTTTTTGTTCAGGAACATTGAGAAGATGGCTTATCTTGTGCAGAAGAAGCCATACCCTCAGCAGATGAGCAGCCTCTACCACTACTCCTTGATCAAAATTCTTGTTCTTCATCATCTCAGTCTCCTCAACATCCCTTGGGAGACATTTATTGCTCATGACATATTTAGGGGTCCTCAAGTTCCTTCACCAGTGTCTCAAGAAGCAGGGGGACCTTCCAGTCAAGTGGAAATGGGAGAAGAGATCAAGGAGACAAGAACTGCTGAGGTGCCAATTTACTTGACCTATCAGAGGGGCACAAGGAGATTATTTGCAGCTGCTAGGCAAGTGTTTGCTCCACGGGATGTGGAAGGGACCTTGCCTTCTTCATCAGTCCATAAGAAAATGCTAACTCCATAAGATGTGGAAGGGGCTTTGCCTTCTTCATCGACACAGTAGGTACAGGTACAACAATTGTACAAGGGAAAAGAAAAGATTCCAGATGATGATGAGGAGGAAAGGGACTTTGACTTGGCAGAACATGATGAACCTGAACAGCCTGACATTGACACCATTGATTTAGAGGCTCAGGAGAGGGAAACAATAAAGGACATCATCATACAGGAAAAGGAAGCTCAAATACAAGCTTTTATGGACAACCTAGAGAGGGCCAAGTATGTATTCACATACTTAGAGTAGGAAAACAAACAGTGGAGTGACAAACAAGTCCTCATGGAACTGGAAGTGCTCAAAGCAAAAACACAAAGTGGCAAAGAGGCACAAGTCACATTGACTCCTATTAAGCAGGGGATTGAAAACGATAGGGAGACTTGGCTTGAGAGAGTCAACCTACACCTCGAGGAACTGCTACAAAAGGCCAACAGAGATAATCAGATGCTTAGACACATGGCTTATCATTACAGGACTCGCAATAGGATTTGCAACATAAGAATCAAGAAGCTGAAAACTAGGTTAAGGCGGGCCTTGAATGGAAAGAAAGAGGAGAATAGACTTAGAATGTTGGTTGAGGCTTCCCTAGCTCATCAAAGCACAAGATGGTGGTGCTTCACACAAATTTTGGGCAAGTTTTGGGCAAATTTTGAATTTTAATACACAGGAAAACTGCCCAGAAGCGCAGTGCCACTGGCATTGCACTTTTTCTAGGGGCATCCAATGGAGAAATGGCTTACAGTTTTGGATTCAGGGCAGTGAGAACATGCACCCTAGCAAGTTTCAAAAGTTTTGGAGCAGAATTGGTCCACCAAAAGGTCTAAAAAAACCCTAAAAATGACCTTTCTGCCACTTTTTGGACACACAAAATCAATCTTGGGAGAATCCAGTTTTGAGGGGCAAATGAGCTCCAAATGAAAAAATTCTAGATGTTCTAGAAGATAGACTTGAAGAAGTTTCCAGTGAGCTATCATGGGCGCAATGTGGATGCCGGGACGGTCTCCAAAAGGGGCCTGAAAGTGGCGCTACGCATTGAGCCAGTGGCGCTCCGCATAGAGCAAATTTTGCTCAGGGTGCCTATTTTTCTAGTTTTCGACTATGATCATGGATTCTCTCTCATGGTGGATGATTTACTATTGTAAATGATGTCACGACTTGTAAATATGATGGTTAAAAAGTTGTAGAGGGTAGATTCATTGCTTTAGGAGTTAGTTTGAAGTCAAATGAATTAGTTTTTCACTTTTGGAGGCAAGTTGTTGATAATGCCTATATTCCTGTTCCTTGTTTAGTATCAGTTAGATCAGCTCCTCTTCTCATGGATTCGACCCTTGAGGCTAGAGTGAGTTTTTTTGATGCCTATATCATGTGTTTTCTTAGTCATTTGTAGAGGTTGGACTCACTTGGATGCTCAGAGCTTGATTGTAAATCATTGTAAGCAGTTTGGCAAGGAGATTAATCAGATTTGCAGCTATTTTTATGGGATCCCTGTCGTATGGATTTTATATCATTTGTTTTCATGTATTATGTATGTTGTCATCCATTTCATTGCTTCTTATTGAATTTTATCAAGTTTGATACGTAGAATCCATTGTAACAGTGCTCTACCTTGGGAAATCATTCAATATTTTATTTTTTCTACTGTTTGAGAAGGATCCATGATTGTCACATGCTCTCCTCAGCTCCTCATTAGTCTTAAACACCTCACACCATTAAGCTTAGAGTGTTAAAGCCTATGCCTACTTTGTCCCATAGAACACCCTGCATTTTTGACCTAATTTCCCAGACCTAAACTGCCCAGCTCCATTTGATCCAACAAAACACCAACAAATTCAATCAAAACCTTTCGAGCTACTATACCTAGCCTAAAATCCTTACCTAATCTAGTCATCTCGACTGAGATTCTAAAGGAGAGAGCCCTCTCCCGGCCTGGTAGGGCTAGCTACCAGGCTAAGCTTGGTTTGTGGTTACCCTTGAATTGCCTTCCTTCAGCCTGAGGTCAATTGAGGTGATAACAAATACCTCCATTCTGTCTCTCCAAGAAATATAGTTCAAACTAGTACCCTCAAGGGAATATTTGAGCCTCAATTCGTAGAATGACATTCTACTGGATTTGAATAATGATAATCCAAATTCGATTTCACCTGCAAAAGACAAACTCATATTCTCCTCTTCTACAGTGATTTCTACTCTAAGACCATGTAGAAATTCCTTGTAGATTCAAACTGCTAATTGTAATTTACTAAAACAATAGACTTGAATATACTCTACTCATCAGCGGAAATAATTAAATGATCATGGAATCACAAAGAATACAAGAGAAAGAATTCAATCAACACATTACTGATCTAAAATTGGAGGAGAACTTATCCTTCCTAAAAATTGACCGTCCTCTGACACTTTTCAAGTAAAATGGGTCTTATGTAAAAACAAGTTTTATGGTCTCTTCAAGGATAATGATTTAGTTTTCATGTGAACTTTAAACAAGAAACATATCATCATGAAACTCATGAAGAAAAACAAGAAGAGACACAAAACAAAATTTCATGGTAGAGTTCACCCCTCATAGGCTACATCTCTGGGCCTGCTAACATAGCTTGACCGCTCCATAGATTCCACTGATAAAAGAGTACATGAAATGTGTTGAAAAATCAGTGGCTAGTTTCCCCTTCAAGAAAACATTATCCTACAAAGAAATCTCACTCTAAAAAGTATGACCACCTATAGTAAGTCATGAAACAGTTAACAAGAAAATGAATCTCACATCAAGACCTTGTATTCCATCTAAAAATTAGCATAAGTGTACAACAAATCCACATTGAAGTACTAAAAGAGATATTTCCTAAAAAATACATCACGGGAAAAGGCAAACATGAGCTACACCATAGATGTCACAGCTGCTACAAATAACATATGAAGGATGGAAAACCCCTACAAGTTCCTCTCCATGCTAAAAATCCTTCAAAAATTGCTTCAACCTACTGATTGATCATGACGCCCATAGACTCAAACCTGCAAAATGTCTCTTCAGAAGTGCTCCAATTAGTGAAAAGAGGCTTCCATTAGATTCAACATGTCCAAAAACCCTTACCTGGACTCTTGAGCAACAAAAGGCTAAAAACACATCAAGTTATGGCTCTCCCAAGTTTTTTGCTACCATTCCTCCTCCAAATTGGATGAACCTGCTAACCGAGTGACAAATCCCCCTTAAATTTTCTTAGGAGGCAACAATTTCACCAGCATCCAGTGTAAATTTTTGGATAGTTAATTTTTCAAATGAACCTTAGTCGCAATATCAGGGCCACATGGGCACCATAAGGCTGAGGGTCGGGCCAATGACCTGCCCCTGCTGGCTTAGACCCCAAATTTGTTGGGTTGTTGGTCATGTGGACTTTAATGTGGCTAAGGGTCATGGATAACTACTCACCCCCACCACGCTAGTCATTGAAATGATTCACTGATAGTCCCGTCAGGTGCAATACGACCAAGGGCTAGGGCTAGTCCCTAAGCCCTCTCCCCTTAGTGCTCAAATGTCTTCTTCCAGGGTCATATGGCTAGCACCATGACCAAGGGCTGGCCCCTTAGTCATTAGATCCCTTCGTGACTATGTTAGGGTTATGTGGTTCCATAGAACCTGGGCTAAGGTGCAACTCCCATCAGCACTCCATTGTTGACTACCGGTGGTCATGTGCAAGACCTGTGACTGGGGGTTAGGCTTAATCCCTATCCCCTCTTCATTGCACCATCGAGCTTATGGGGTTGTAGGTGACTGGGGCTCGGGGCTCACTGCCCAACCCCTCTCCCAAAATGTGCCTCCAATGAAACTTTAACAATAACCCATCAACTATACAAGTTAAGTAACAAGCGCATGGTGCAGTGGTAAGCCTTAGTAGTTGGATGAGGCCAGTCATGGGTTTATTCCTTCCTGGCCTATGAAGCCAATATAAAAAATTTATCCAACCATGAGGTGCCACGTGGCGGCCTCTAGTTTGTCCATGTGGCATCCTCCAATTGGACCATGAAAATCCAAAATCGACTAATGAGAACGTGTCATCCTACACCTATACGAGGCTGTCACTTGGAAACACATGATTGGTCCCATATGTGCCTAGTAAGCATGTTGACATCAGCGGTACGGACTACCCAGTCAGGTCACCTGTAATTTTTTTAGTTGTTGAGCCAAACGATCAAGATATCATAACTTTGTCATACGACATTAGATTGAGGAAATTAAAGTGTCATTGGAATTAGAACGATGAGCACTATGACTTGATGTTGGTTTCAAAATATTCTGGGCACTTTCATTTTTGAGTTAAATTTTGATCTCCAAATCATACCTCCCCACTAGGAACTTTTGGAATCCAAAAGTTTAGCTTCTCCTAGTAAAAAAAATGAGGCAAAAACTCAAAACTTTCCCAAACTCAATCCTTAATGTTCTATTTTTAATTGGTGCCTTCAAGCTCCAATCAAGGTACTCCACCTATCCTCTGTGTGAAGACCTTACCTTCCTATTAAGAATTAATCCATAATTCTTAAACCATGTAGGAACAAAAACATTGATGGATGGAATCTAAACATTCTCTCCAAAACCATCTTTCATGGTTCAAACAACTTCATTTGGAAGTTCCATTGTTGAAGACAAATTTGACTTTCCATCTTGGAAATTAGAAGAAATTCAATGCTTTCCATGTATTGATTCAAACTCTTCTTTACTTCCCTCAAGCTATCCTTGTACACAAAAGTACTCTCGCTGCAATAATTCAATGACACATTTGGCTTTGTCCACAAAAACATAGTCATTTCTTGTACAATATTTATCAAATATTTCATTCACAACAAGCTTCATCTTGAACACTTGTATCGGTGAGTACATGATGCAATTGTAGACAAACTGGATGATAAACATTGTTCATCCCAAAAGTCCTTAAACATTTGGACTCATAAACAAGCCAACATAACATGTCATGTCAATGAAAAACATACTTGTTGCAAATAGTGATTATTCTTGTTTCACTTTACAAAGTACCCAAAAACAGGTAATGACAACAACAAGTATTTACATTTTACAAAGCAACAAACTATACAAACAGTCTACCCAATCTTTGCCTCTCCTAGGCTTATGGGTTCTCTTTCTGCATATATTCTGATTTGAAGGTTGCCTTAGGAACTATGCCAGTATCCTCTTTTCCACATATTTATTTCCTTGCATTGGTTTACATAACCTCTTTATCCTTCTTGGGAAGAATTTTTGGATGAAGTTTCCAACACCTTTCATTCCCCTGCCAATGCATGTTACAATTGGTGCAAAATTACTTTCTCTTTCCCATCAATAAGGAAGTTTTCAAATTTGAGGGAGATTCTTAATGCTTGATTCCAAGAATTTGGTCCATTCTTTTGACCATCACCTTGTGTTGCTCACAATTAGCCACACAATGGTCAACTGCATCACAAAAAGTGCAAGGATACATGTCCCACAAATAATCAAAATTACCAACATTTGGAAAATTCCCATGACATTTATACCTGTCCCTTGGGTTGTAACTTTGATGATGTGGACTAGACGATGACATGAAAATTCCTTTGAAGCATTCATCTCCCTTAGGAGACAAATTGACATTATCACTACCATCTTGGTGTGACATATCATCATCTGATGATTTATTTGCCTCAAATAGTTTAGAACACTCTCCAAACTCTTTATGACCATATCCCAATCCTTGATATCTTGGTCTCTCTTTCACCATGATAGGATTAGTGATTCCTTGGCCATTGATTCCAAGGCCTGCTCCTTTATAACCCATCTGAGATAACAACTTTATACCAATGACTTTAGTATGGTTTTCAAAGGCTACAAAAGATGTGTTATATACATAAATTGAAGGATTTGAACTAGATATTTTGATTGCCTCCTTGCATTTGCCACCCATATTTTCTGCTTCAGACGCTGATGACAGATTTGAAGATGACTCAAGCCACCTGTTATCACTTAGATTTTGCTTAGAAGTCATTGAAAGAAGGAAAGGATCTAAGGTAACTACAAACCAACTTTTAGACTTAGGTGCTAGCCCACCTAGTCCAGAGAGGGCTCTCTCTTTATGATTTAGCTATGTTTGAAAAGATTTTAGGCTAGTATTAATGTTCAGGGAGGTTGTTTTGTTTGAGATTGGTGGAGTTTTGAAACAAATGGGCAAACTAGGCTTTAGGCCATTGGGCTATGGAGTCAATCAGGGATAATTCACTGGATTAAGTCAAATTTCTGAGGTATGAGTTCAACAGGCAGGATAACAGAGTAAAAACAAACTTTGGGGCTTGAATGGATGATAGTTCTTCTCAAAACTAGAGGGCAATCAAGAATCCTCAAGTTAGGATTAGAAAGAGGAAAGGAAGATAGGTCAACTAGCAGAGGGCAATTAAGAATCCCATACCAGGGATTTATTAAAGAAAAACTACAGGGATAGAGGAGCAATTAAGAATTCCTTTATCAAAATAGTTTAGAAGAAAACATATAAATGGTAGACTGTTGATAGCAGAGAGCAATAAAGCTAATTCTGATATACTTTGACTATTTTACCATTTAGATTTAAGATGCATGAAACATTGAAACATATAGAAAACACATAAAATCACAAGGATAGAATACTTATTTGCAATTATACTGCACGAGAATCTGATGAAATGTCCTCAACTTTCATTCATTTTCCAGCAAAAATCAAACTTTGAGTACAAAAGCTTTCTCAACTTGATAGCATATATTTACAGAGATGTTATAGAATCCACCCTCAATACTTCGAATGGAGAAGTATTTATAAAAAAATTACATCAAAAATATCTCATAACTACATGAGATTTATTCTAGGGAATACAAAATATCTTTTACAAAAATATAGAGACAGATGTAAAATTGATTGCTGCTGTCCCTTTATTTATGGAAGAGTTGGAGGTTGAAACTCGAATTTGCCTCTTGTTGTTGCTTTATTAATTGTGTGCTGGATCCTTGCTTACTTTTCCCTACTGATACTTTTTATTTGTTCCTGATACTCTTTACCTGTTTACCAAACTTCACCTCTTTACCAGCCTTTACCTCAGTAAATATCCTTTATTTACCTCAGAATTACCATAGTAAATTATAGGACATCAAGCATATTGGTCCACCATTCTTCATTTGGTATCTTCATCCTCATCAATTTTCTGTACACTTTGTCAGCTTTAGTATACCTTGCAAAATTTGGTTGGACTGTGAACATGTGTTTTACTTCATTCTCAATATAGAAAAGATTTTCCAAACCATCATACAACAATTTTCCTATAGGTAGTGCTTTCACTGTGGAAGAACTGGCTTGACTCTTGGCTTGTTTGTGTAGTATTTCAATGTAGTCATCATGAGTCATCAGCTTGTCGTTTATGACCAATAGGTTTGGAAGTCCTTTATCCCTTAGAATGTTATATTTTACCATAAACTCATTTATGTCTTCTTGAATACTTTGACATCTTCTTTCCAGGTTAAGCATTAAGTTCTTTTTGGTCAGAACTTTCTTAATTTCAAGGATAGTACCAGTTCGATCTTCGATATCCCATTGTTCCAGCTGTTGCCTGTTTTGGCTATTCAAGAAGTTGATTAATTGGGTTGCCTCTTCAGGTTTCTCCCCCAATTCTTCCCTAGTCTTCTGTATAGCTTCTGTAGCTAGTTTCATTAACTTAGTCTATTAAAAAATGATCTGAATAGCAGACCAAATATCATTGATAGAATCAATGATATTGGTCCATAGAATCTCTCTGATATCTTTCAATGGCTTTTCCAATGTTAAGTCATTCTCTAATATTTTAATTCTTTCAGCCATCCTTCTATTCTTTCTCTCTTCTTCAGTGTAATTGATCTGTGATAGCTCACAATTGTTTTCCAAGCTGGTAATCTTTTCTTTTAGTTTCTTTATTTCAGTTGCTTGGATTTTCATTTCTTCCATGGACTTTATTAAGTCCTCTATTTGTTTTTTTGAAGTTGTTGTTGCTTCTAATGTACTTCTTGTTGTTGTTACTAGCAAACCTATTGGTGGAGGAATGTTGGGTGCCAAAGATGTTGCAATAGTAGATGGCACTACTGTAGAAATTATGGGTATTACAGTCTGAGGCATGGTGGTCGACTCACCCTGTTTGGACTGCAAAGCTTTTTCTAGTTCTTGCTCTGTTTCTTTCAACTGCTCATTCAACTTAAGGATCAAGTCCATAAGTTCTTCCTCATTTTGTTTCTCAATTACTTCTGCAATTTGTGGATGTATGAGGGGAGGGAGTTTGAGTTGTTTCCTGAGTGCAACAATGTCATCATTCTTTTTCTTTATCAAACTTTTAGCTGCTTTAACATCTTTGGGATCATGTCCCAACTCAATCACCAGATCTTCTAGTGATTTTATCCTTGTGTCCTTAGCCTAAGAAGAGGCTTTTCCAACTATAACTGTGTTGTAGTATTATTCAGAGAATTTTGCAATTGGTGTGCAATGATGGCTTTACTGGTCAATGTGGAATAAACCATCTCACTCGTTTGCTTATGGAGCTCAATATGATCAATTGGGTGGATGTCTCTGGAAAGAACTTCAAAATCTATTTTTAAATAATCAGCCATGGACTTTGGCTATTGTACTGTTGGCTTCAAAAAGCTCATCTGCATCTTTCCCTCTTTGATGTCAAAGGCTGACATCAACCTTGTTTGATTTGTAGGAGCCATTTTCAGATATTTGGCATAGGTTTGAGCTTTGAGCTTCTCATTCCTAGCTTTAATCTCTTTGTACTTTTCTTTCAAATCCTGGCTCTGCTCTGAAGTTGTCCTTAGTGATGACACTTCTACACTTTGCTGCCTGCTTAGTGCCTGTGTTTGAGAGGTAGCTGGTGTCTCCCCTACTAGTGTTGTCTGCACTGTGTCACTTCTTGTCTCTTCATATTCCTGTTCAGACAAAGGATTCAATCTCTGTCTCTTTACATATACCTAGTCCAATGGCACTATAGAGGGGCTAGTCTCATTCCTACTTCTTTTTTGAATTCGCTCCTCATTAAGAGGGGTCTGCAATACTGGAGGGTTGCCCATGTTTGTATCAGTTTGGGTCAACTCCTCAGAAATGCTCTGTGATCCTGAATCTTTTCTCTGTCCTGAAGTCTCTGGTTGTCCTGATGTCTGTGCACTATGCTCCTATGTTGGTCTTTGTGAAGATTCTCCAGGCACCTGTACAAAGGAATCCAGATCAAGTTGTCTTTCCAAATCTTTCATAACATTTTCTACTTCAACTTGTGTACTATCTTGTTCTATAAGTGTTCCCTCCACCCATTCATTTTGATTTGCATATTGTTCTATCTCTGGAATACTATGATGGATGTAGGGGGATAGTTTATGCTTTTGCCTTCTGTCACAGATGAAGCTATGAGGATCATAAGGCTAGATGAAACTCTTTTTCAATCTCATTCTCTCAAGGATTTCCTCTACCTCTTTCCCTACTTTTCCGTTGCTGCAAATAAATGGTCCTAGGTGATCGTTTATCCTTAATTGAGCTTTCTTATTAGCTTTCATAAAGTGGATTTCATCGGAATTGATCATTTGCCTATAGTACTCCAGGGAAAATAATCTCATGGGGAGGTATTTAGGCAGTTTAAAGGGAGGCAGCTCACACCCATAAATCCTAATCTCGGTATGGTTCTGGTACAAGTACTAGTCTCCCACCTTGTATTTCTTGGATAATTGAAGAATTCTCTTAATATCATCATTGATTCTAGGAGGGGGACTTCCTATCAACATAGTAGTTACTGGATGCAAAAATTGATCAATAAAATGTGTATAAGGATAGGGAGAAGAAGGTGAATTGTGAAAAATGGAAGTCCAGAAGATGACTGACCTGGGGTTCCCTCTGGATTTAAGCTTTTGTATGGAGAAAGGGAATTTATCAGCTTGGTAGTAAAGGAAAAGATGATACAGGACTGAAGAATATTTAAATACCCTCTCATTCTCTAATCTCATGAATTGGTCATGCATCTTATCAGTAATGAATGTAGCATAGTCAAATTTGGCTGCAGGAGGTTGACCAGGGGTGAAAATAGACATGTAGGCTAAGGTCAACTCATCTGCATACTCACTAGTAGTAAAACCCAAAATGCAACCAACCATGGTGATGATATCCTGGCCCAGACTTGTAAAAAAGCTTGACATATAAGGAGGGGGTTCTTTTGGCCTGTATTTTTCTTCCATGAAGGTTTGATAGACTTGGTTAATTTTGGAACTGGACAGCCTTGAAGATTTATCAAGTAAATCAACAATTGAAAGAGGAGTGAGGTTCTGGCCAAGCTGTAGTTGCAACATTTCATTTATAAACTCAATTGTAATGGTGAAAAGAATTTCCTGGTTAGGGGACATTACAGCTCTCAGATTGGGGTTGTAGTTTGCATGGCATTGGTGGACAATATCTGGGAAAATATGGACAGTGGGGAACTGATATTTAGGGAGATTTGACTCCCAAAGACCTATTTTATCAGCGTTGTTCAGATAATTGTCCCGATACCTGCAGTACAACTTCAAGGGGGTTTCATCAAAAGTAAGGTCCTTAATTTGAAAATCTTTATCAGCCAAGGGAAGGTAGTCCAAATCCCTGTGGGGAGTAGTGATTGGTGCGACATTTAGGGTGATAGGAGCTTCCATCCTTGGTTCTTGTGTATTCAAGGAAGAAAGTTGGGGTTTTCAAGGATTTCAGATAACATAGGTACTTGGGGAAGACTTGGGACTAGGAAACAACGTAATTGTATTGAATTATTTGAGTTTAGAGAAATTTAGTGGAAGTTCAGTATAAAAATAGGGTTTCTGAGAAGGAAATGCAGTAAATGCCTGTTTATGGTTGATTGTCGAGACAATGGCTATGGTGAAGGTTTTGCAAGGTGCGCACAGTAGTCTGTAGTGGCTTGGAGTTCAACAATTGATAGTGGTTGGGAGTTGGGAATAATTTGCTGGTCTGGACGTACTTTGTGCATGCATGGAAGCAGAACTTTCTTTTTTTGGTAAAAAGAGAAAACCATGAATATTTTTGTTTTATGTACAAAGTCAATCACTTTTTGGAATATGGTGGGTGAATGGAGAACGACAATTGGAGTTAACTGATTGATGGGACACTTTGTTGTTTAGTGAAAGCTATAAGAGGGAGAGATAATGGTTTTCATTGCACAGCTTTTTGGAGGTTGGTAGTTTTGGCGGAGGGTCGCACGATGCCACAAATGGGATGACACGTAGCATCGGCGAAAATTCAAAACAAATTTCATCGCGTGGTTAATGTCCAACCAAAAGGCTCACGTGATATGAGCGAGAGTCGTCAAATGAGGGAGGGCAGATCGAACGGTAATTGATGGCGGAAAGCATTAGGGAGTTAATGGAGGGGGCCCGATGACATAATTAACATAATTAAATTGACTTTAATTATATCGGGGATGATATGATTGGATGAATGGAGGTTTAATAACTTTAATGATATCAGGAGTGATGGTATTGGTGGAGAGGCTATTAATTAATCCAGGTGATTAATTAATTCCTTTTTAATGCGTCGGGGGTTTTGGCTCTTAATTATTCGTGATTCGATTAACTAATCCAATTAATCAATTTTATTTATGGTTTATTTTTTAAACCATTGGGAAGGGATATTTATTTATTTTGGGATTTTTATTACTAATACGGGAAAGGGTAATGTGTTTTGGGAGTTAAATAATAAGAGTTAAAAGTTAATATGACCATGGAAAAAGAAAATGCGCTAAGTAAATGTTTCCGAAAATATGTTCATCATCCAACATTATGACTTAGGCTAACATGTGTTTGGGGGGGTTTTTATAAAGAACTATTTATTTTTCCTAAGTAAAAAAGTGATTTTACCTTAGGAAAAGGATTTGAAGGAAATGAATGAATTATGAAGGGGGTGACTTTTGATGAAGGGGTTTTAGCACTTAGGCCTTACAAGTTATTGGGCCAAGGGTCCGATCCCTCCAGAAGTCAGAGAAATGCTTTGAGCCCCTTTAACTTTCAGGTTGTTGGTGCCTTTAGTACTGATGGGAAATTAGTAAAATTTAGGGAAAAAATGAGTGAGGAAGTTAATTAGTTTGACTTTTATCCATGATGTAAATGTTCCCATTGTCATCCATATCTTTAAGTGCTTTTGATGATGAAATATATGACTTGATATTTAGATAATCATTCATCATGCATAATTCTGCAACCAATCTTCTACTTACCCTACCTACTTATCCTACCATTTTTTCTTCTTTTATCAGCGTGCACTTAAACTGGAAAACCCTTATCAAAACCTTTTCTTTTCTTTTACAATGGTATTCTAACTAAGTCTAACCTTATAACATCCAAGGGCTTAGATTAAACTATTGAGCATCCTTTTATTCAATCTACCTATCTACTTATCTGCCAAGATTAAACAGTTTGGTCAGATTTTATTCTCTATCTCTAAGCATGAACTTGAAAACATGGAATAACCAAGATTAAACTATTTGGTTACCATGGATTGTCACATAAGTAACAAGTTGCACACAATTATTTATATAAAAAGTGAAATAGTAGTGGCATTTGGGCTTGCACACTTTCATGGTCTTTTTATTTTTCTTTGGGGTTCATTTTCTTTCATTTTTTGACCTTTTCTTTATTCTTTTTGCCCTTTGATTTTTCTTTTAGGGCATACCCTCTTTACATTTTTTAATTTTTTACACATATGGAAAACATTTGCAACAAGCAAAAATATGTACATATTTTAGAACTAAACCAAGTCAATCATGATATATGATACCTATTGGTATAGGAACATAACAATGGCTCCACTTGGGGATGGCTTTTCCTGGTGGAAAGTCAAGAACTGTAGATTAATGGCCTCTGAAAAACTTTGATTGTCCTCTGCAAATCTCCTTCTCCCTACTGCTTTATTTGTATGTATGACAGTAATATTTTTGAAGCTTAGGGCCTTCTCTTCGGGCTTCAACTTCAAAGCATTTACCATCCAACCAACACTGACATTATGAAGGATATATTATGTACAACTGAACTGGTGAAATTAGTAAATTGAGTCAATGTAGTGCTTTAAAATTCGACCATTGACTGGTCCTCCTTCAATATCTACACCATTCAATTCTTTGAGAAAATATGAATTATTTCCTCTGAAGGCATAGATAATGTATGGTCCTTTCCATAGGAAGTAAAACTTCCCATGTTTCCCTTTGTCCTCTCTTATTGAATCCCACTTTAACACTTTGTCTCCCATATAGAAGTCTTCTGCTTTGGTCCTTTTGTCAAAAATCTTCTTAAGTTTTTCTTGCAGCCTATTGTATACTTCCTCCCTGGTTTGCTATAAATGGATAGTTTGGTTAATTCTCCTCTATATATCATTTGGTTCCACTTGGGTTTGTTGAAGTAATTTCATGACTAGAACTCCTAAAGATGAGGGGAAAACTGCCTCCATTCCATACACTAGATCATAGGGACTGGTTCCAATTGATTTCTTAGTTGTAAGCCTATCTGCCCACAAAGCATTGGTTAATTTCTTGTTCCAAGTTTTCTTATTGTCTTCCAATAGTTTTTTGATAATATTCATTAGACTTTTATTGGAGGATTCTGCAAGTCCATTCCCTTGAGGATAGTAAGTTGTGGAATGACCAAGTGTTATATGATACTTGTGACAGAAATCAATCATTTTCTTTGACTTGAAGGTTGCAGCATTATCTATGATAATTTTGTCAGGACAACCAAACCTAGACAGAATATTAGCCTCTAGAAAACCTATTATTACAGTATCAGTGGCTTTTCTAGAGGGAATAGCTTCTATCCATTTGGTAAAGTAATCAATTGTAGTGAGTATCCATTTATGTTGAGTAGAAGAGGGTGGATGGATTTCTCCAATGAAGTCAAGACCCCATTGTTGAAAAGGTTTTTTTGTGGAAATAGGTTTCAAAGGCAAGGGTAAGAGTTTTCTTTTTCCTTCAAAGATCTAACACTTGTGGCAGGAAGTTACAAATTTTTTAACATCTGAAAACAAGGTTGACCAGTAAAATCCAGCTCTTAGAATTTTGTCAGCAGTTGACTTCCAGTAGAGATGTCCACCACAATCCCCTGCATGAAATTCTTGGAGTACTTTGTCAGATTCTTCTTTTAATAAATAGTTTAACAAAATGCCTTCATGATTTTTCCAAAATAAAGTATTATCCATAATGCAAAATTTCAAAGCTTTCATTTTCAAAAACCTACTTTTAGTTCTGGATAACCCTGGAGGAGCCTGCAGGTTTTGTAGAACATATATTATATCAACATACCAAGGTGAGTCTAAAAAGGGCTGGTTGATCTGTGGAGTCACCATCTCTTGTTCGTTATCCAGTTTTGCAATAAGATTTATGTCTAGGGCTTGGAAATTTGTTTCTGCCATAAGTTTGGCCAACCCCTGACCTTTAATTAACTTGGTAGGTTTTATCTCTATATCATATTCTAAAATAGTAGCTATCCATTTTCCCCTCTTGCCATCAACTCCATCCTATGTCAGGATATCTTTGACTACAACATTGGGAACATAAGCTACTACATGAGAATACAAAATATACACTCTGAAATATTTAATAGCTTTTACCAAAGCAAAAGCTTGTTTCTCCATTATTTTATACTTTAATGAGGCATCTCTAAGAGCTTTACTAAAAAAGGCTATTGGTTTTTCACATCCTTGATCATCCTTTTGTAGTAAAACTGCAGCTATGGTGTGTTCTGATGCAAAGGAAAAGATAATGAAGTCTCTGTCAAATTTTGGGCTTGTAAGGACTGGTGTTCGAGTTAAGGCTAATTTTATTTCTTCGAATGATTGTTTAGCCTCTACTGTCCACTTAATAGTCAAATCTTTTTTCAACATGTTATTCAATAATCTAATTAGTTCAGCTAAATTAGAGATGAATCTTCTTAAAAAATTTATTTTTCCTAAAAATGCCTGAAGTTCTTTAATGTTTCTTGGGTGAGGTATTTGCAAAATAGCTTCAATCCTAGTTGGGTCAATCTGGATTCCATATTTAGAGATAATGTGGCCTACTAATTTTCCTTCTTCCAACCCAAATAAAGATTTCTTTGGGTTTAGAGAGATGCCAAATTTTCTGCATTTAAGAAAAACTTGCCTGAAATGATCTAGGTTTTGTTGATCTGACTTAGAAAAAACTGTTATATCATCAAGGTATATAACTAGGAAATCATGGATTTCCTTTGCAAAGGCAATATCCATTGCCCTTTGAAAGGTGGCCCCTGCATTTCTCAATCCAAAGGGCATTTTGACATACATGAAGGTGCCCCATGGTGTTCTGAATGCAGTCTTTGCTTGGTTATCAGGATGGACTAAAATTTGGTTGTAACCCGAGAATCCATCTAAAAGTGAAATCCTTGTAGAACCCACTACCCTTTGCGTATGTGATCCATTTTGGGTAAGGGATAGTTATCTTTGAGTGAGACTTTGTTCAAATTTCTAAGGTCAACACATAGTTTGATTTCTCCTGTTTTCTTTCTTGTAGGGGCAAGATTAGATACCCAATCTGAAAACCTAATGGGGGAAATGATTCCTGCTTCATACATTCGTTTGATCTCCTTTTCAATGGAAGGTAATAAAATAGGATTAATTCTTCTTATCTTTTGCCTAAAAGGTTTCTGATCTTCTTTCAAAGGGATAGTGCATTGTATAATACTGGTATCATAGGATTTTAAGTCTTTGTAACTCCAGGCAAAAACATCATAGAATTCTTTCATTAGCTCAATGCATTTCATCAGGGGGTAATGATTTAGACAATTTTATCAATTTAGGATTCTCTTGAGTTCCTATGTTGCATTATTCAATGTCTGCTTTCAAGGGGTCCATCTTAGGCTTTTTAGGAATATCATTAGAGTCAAATAAGTCCTCCAAAGGAGTCAATCCCTTGGGTAATTGGTTTTCTTTGAGATTTATGACTTCGGTTTCATCATCAATTATTTCATCAATATCCATTTGCTTTAAATCCTGAATATTTGTTTTCATGAATTTAGTAGGGTGACACATGTTTATTGAGTTTTCTTCCAATTTGTTAATGTCTAACTCATTAGTGTGATCAAAATCTGAAACTATGTCTACATCTATATTAATGCTAGCAAATTCTTCATCTAATGTCAAAAAGTGATTAATCTGCTTATCGTTTTCAAAAACTTGCCAGTTCTTAAGATTATCAGGTATAGCTGGCCTATGCCTAACCTCAATAGTATACTGGTGATTGGGCTGGAAAGGAAATTTGCAAGTGCTGGCAAACATAGCCAGGCTATGAGCTTGCATGTTATGTTTTCTAGGAATAGTTGCAAGCTTGGTTTCTAAAAAAGTGTTAAGGATTTCTACAACTGTACCTCTGTAAAGTCCTAATCTAGGGTCTCTAGTTATGTAAACTCCATTAATCTGTTTAACTATTAGTTCAGAATCTCCCATGATTGATACCCTTATAGCTCCTAATCCTTTGACTAACTTGAGGCCTAGTAGGAGTGCTTCATATTCTGCCATATTGTTTGTACATTTGAAATTTAACCTATAGGCGTGTCCTTCTGCATGATCATTTTCTAAGTTATAGATCCATACCCTTGCACCTGCACCTAGTTTGTTTACTGAACCATCAAACTCTAAATGCCATAAGATTTCATGTTCATAATTTGTATCAGGAGTAATGGGATCTTTCTTAGCTAAGGTATCTGGATTTTCTTTTTCATCTGATATCTCTTGAATTTGGACAGTTGACTTTTCTTTTACAATTTCTTTTGGTTCTGCTACTATACCATTTGGAATATCATCTAAATCAGTTTCTACATTATAGAGAATAAAGGAATCCATATCAGAATGCACTGAGTAAATAGGAAAGTTTTGAGGCTTCTCCTGACTACTCACTACATACTTCATTAAAGTTTCTCTATATAGCTTCTTTGGTTGTCCAAAAACAGATATGGTAGCGTATGACATGTCTAATTGTAGAGACCCCTGAATTTTGGCACCCCAGGATCTAGACAACAGCATGCCATACTTGGGTGGAATGTTTGCTACCACTATGTCCATGAGTATAGTTTTGGTAGGGTATTGGACCAACGAAACACATAAATCCTTTATAAGCCCTAAACACCTCACTTGACTGGAATCAAAGGAAAATAAATCCTTATAGGGTCTAGTGATGTCTAAGTTAAGTTTCTCCATAACAGACTTGGGCATGAGATTGTGCGAAGCACCAGAGTCGAACATGGCATTATGAAAAATCTTATCATGGATATTGAGACTAACATAGAAAGGTGGTATCCCTCCTTCTAGTGGTTTCCCATTTACTTCAGGGCCAAAAATCAACTCGGGCTAGTCATCAAAGAGATTTACAGAATCTGCATTTTCAATGATATTTAATGATTTGTTTATCTGAGACCTGTAAATATCATGTTTTACCAGTTCTGTCAAAGGAACTGAAATTTTAAGCTTGGCTACCTCTGCTCCAAGATTAAAGGGCAAGATTACTTTGTCTGTTTGAACTTTTGGATTTCTAGCAGCAACATTTTCTATGTTTTCTTCTCTTTTAGGATTTTGGACATTCTTTATTGATTTTTCTAATCCGATCTTCGGAGACTCTTCCACTATTTCCTTGGAGGGAAGTGAAGTGGAAGGTTGTTCATTATCGGGCTGATTATCAGAAACATCTTCTATGGTGGGGCTGGAGGGATTTTGATTTGTTCTTGAAAGGATCTGAAGTGTTTTTGTCACTGGAACTATTTTACGCTTTTTAGGTTGATCAAGACTTGTTTTCTGGTTTGTTTATGGGGCATCAGTACTTTTTCTGCTTCTTAAATTATACTGCTTATGTACCTCAAAAATAGCAGAGTCATATCCCTATCTGAAATCAAATGACTCTCCTGTTTTGGTTTTGAATTGTTGCAGTATGTGGGACTCTTGGTCATCCTGAGTTAGGAAGACATCTTCCTTGTCGTCTAGACCCATTAGACTTATATAGTGTCATGTTCAGGGTCCTCTAAGTGGGAGGCCTCTGCATAGTTTTCTTGGAAAGGTGGTCTGATATTCTAGTCAGGAATATTCTTTCCAGCATTTGGGTTCTGATTTTTCCTAAAATTAGGATTTCTCCCTATATTAGCTTGTTGGCCATCCCAAGGAGATTTTCTTTCAATAACTTCAACTCTGTCTATCAATCTATCCATTCCTTTAACTATAGCATCTAAATTTTGTTCAAAGGGTGTATTTTCTTCTTTTAAAGGTATTCTCCTCTCATTCCTGGCTTTGGATCTTTTGGAGAGCAGGTTGGATTCAACACTTACTCCCACGCTCTGCATTTCTTCCAGAGTGGGGGGATTTCTTTCTCTCAACTGAAAAGCAATATCTGAATCAAATCCATCAGGAAATTTGATCAGGGCTAAACTAGCTGGGGGTCTAAGGTCGAGTGGAATGGCACTATAAACACTATTGAATCTAGTGCAACAGTCCTAAACGGTTTCATGAGGTCCCCTTTTAAGGTTTTCATATTCAGACAAAATCTGAAGGGGGTCTTTCCTTTTCTCCCATCTATTCAAGAATTGCTAGTAGAGGGTTCTTAGACTATCTATGCTTTGGGCGGTTAAAGATCTAAACCAGGTTCTAACTTCCCCAGACAAACTTTGAACAAAAATTCTCATTTGAACATCAGCTGTGTCTATCTCATATATCTCAAAGTAGTCAGTTCTTTTCCTAACGTGTTGCTGAGCTGTATAGGTTCCAGTGCCATCAAAGGTTGTAATTTTACTCTGATTGTTTTAAGGCATTGCACCTAGATTAGTAGGCAGCATAAGGGGAGCATACCTATTGGCCATTGTTCTAGGTTGGGTAGGAGTAGAAACAGGAGTTGGGGTAACAAGAGGTGTTTTGGTTGTAGAATAAGAACTAGAGGTAGTTGTGGGATGTTGGGTGATGATTGGTGGGAGAGGAAGTGAAGGGATGAAGGGAGGAGTGGAATGGATTTCAGAAGAGTGAGGGAATAATGATGAACTAGCAGAAAGAGAAGTAGTTTCAGAAAGCTCAGGTGTTCTATCGGTGGTAAGAGATGACTGAGTGGAATTCTGCAGATATCAATCAATTGACAAATTGGCTCATTGGATTTCAAGTTCTCTAAGGAATTCTGGATCTTGGACTAGGTCCAATAATTCACTGTCAGATGTGGTTCTAAACAAAGAGAGTTCAAAGTGTTCATCAAAAGAAAGATCTTCTAGGAAAAGCCGCTTAACATGACATGAATGTGATCTGAACAAAGGTCTAAGGTTTAATGAACTTTCTTGTCTTTTGATGATTCTAGGAATCAGGTTAGGATTTTCAAACACAGGGGGTGGATTAGGATCAAGATTAGCCCTAGTGTAATGAGTCCTTTCTGAAGCCAGATTTCAAATTTTTATATGCTTTCTTATATGAATGTTCAAAATAACTTCTAAAAATACTTTAAGATGCTTTAAATCAAACTTTCAAGTTTCTTAAAGGTTTATTTCAACTGAGGAATTGTTCATTCCCCAGTATGGTCGCCACTATGTTATCACTCAGATTTTCCTTAGAAGTTATTGAAAGAAGGAAAGGATCCAAGGTAACTACAAACCAACTTTTAGACTTAGGTGCTAGCCCACCTAGTCCAGAGAGGGCTCTCTCTTTATGATTTAGCTATGTTTGAAAAGATTTTAGGCTAGTATTAATGTTCAGGGAGGTTGTTTTGTTTGAGATTGGTGGAGTTCTGAAACAAATGGGCAAACTAGGCTTTAGGCCATTGGGATATGGAGTCAATCAGGGATAATTCACTGGATTAAGTCAAATTGCCAAGGTATGAGTTCAATAGGCTGGATAACAAAGTAAAAACAAACTTTGGGGCTTGAATGGATGATAGTTCTTCTCAAAACTAGAGGGCAATCAAGAATCCTCGAGTTAGGATTAGAATGAGGAAAGGAAGATAGGTCAACTAGCAGAGGGAAATTAAGAATCCTATACCAGGGGTTTATTAAAGAAAAACTACAGCGATAGATGAGCAACTAAGAATTCCTTTATCAAAATAGTTTAGAAGAAAACATATAAATGGTAGACTGTTGATAGCAGAGAGTAATAAAGCTAATTCTGATATACTTTGACTATTTTACCATTTAGATTTAAGATGCATGAAACATTGAAACATATAGAAAGCACATAAAAACACAAGGATAGAATACTTATTTTCAATTATACTGCACGAGAATCCGATGAAATGTCCCCAACTTTCATTCCTTTTCCAGTAAAAATCCAATTTTGAGTACAAAAGCTTTCTCAGTTTGATAGCATAGATTTACAGAGATGTTATAGAATCCACCCTCAATACTTCGAATGGAGAAGTATTTATACAAAAATTACATCAAAAATATCTCATAACTACATGAGATTTATTCTAGGGAATACAAAATATCCTTTACAAAAATATAGAGACAGATGTAAAACTGATTACTGTTGTCCCTTTATTTATGGAAGAGCTGGAGGTTGAAACTTGAATTTGCCTCTTGCTGTTGCTTTAGTAATTGTGTGTTAGATCCTTGCTTACTTTTCCTTATTGATACTCTTTATCTGTTCCTGATACTCTTTACCTATTTACCAGACTTCACCTCTTTACCAGCCTTTACCTCAGTAAATATCCTTATTTACTTCAGAATTGCCATAGTAAATTATAGGATATCAAGCATATTGGTTCACCATTCTTCATTTGGTATCTTCATCCTCATCAAATTTTTGTACACTTCATCAGCTTCAGTATACTTTCAAAATTGGGCTGGACTGTGAACATGTGTTTTACTTCATGCTCAATATAGAAAATATTTTTCAAACCATCATACAACAATTTTCCTATAGGTAGTGCTTTCACTGTGGAAGAACTGGCTTGAATCTTGGCTTGTTTGTATAGTATTTCTATGTAGTCATCATGAGTCATCAGCTTGTCGTTTATGACCAATAGGTTTGGAAGTTCTTTATCCCTTAGAATGTTATATTTTACTCTAAACTCATTTATGCCTTCTTGAATACTTTGACATCTTCTTTCCAGGTTAAGAATTAAGTTATTTTTGGTCAGAACTTTCTTAATTTCAAGGATAGTACCAGTTCGATCTTCGATATCCCATTGTTCTAGCTGTTGCCTATTTTGGCTATTCAAGAAGTTGATTAATTGGGTTGCCTCTTCAAGTTTCTCCCCCAATTCTTCCCTGGTCTTCTGTATAGCTTCTGTAGCTAGTTTCATTAACTCAGTCTGTTAAAAAATGATCTGAATAGCAGACCAAATATCATTGATAGAATCAATGATATTGGTCCATAGAATCTCTATGATATCTTTCAATGGCTTTTCCAATGTTAAGTCATTCTCTAATATTTTAATTCTTTCAGCCATCCTTATATTCTTTCTCTCTTCTTCAGTGTAATTGATGTGTGATAGCTCACAATTATTTTCCAAACTGGTAATCTTTTCTTTTAGTTTCTTTATTTTAGTTGCTTGGATTTTCATTTCTTCCATGTACTTTATTAAGTCCTTTGTTTGCTTTGTTGAAGTTGTTGCTGCTTCTGATGTACTTGCTGTTGTTGTTATTGGCAGAGTTGTTGCTGGAGGAATGTTTGGTGCCAAAGATGCTACAATAGTAGATGGCATTACTGTAGAAATTATGGGTATTAAATTCTGAGGCATGGTGGTCGACTCACTCTGTTTGGACTGCAAAGCTTTTTCTAGTTCCTGCTTTGTTTCTTTCAACTGCTCATTCAACTTAAGGATTAATTCCATAAGTTCTTCCTCGTTTTTTTTCTCAATTACTTCCGCAGTTTGTGGATGTATGAGGGGAGGGAGTTTGAGTTGTTTCCTGAGTGCAACAATGTCATCATTCTTTTTCTTTATCAAACTTTCAGCTACTTTAACATCTTTGGGATCATGTCCCAACTCAATCACTAGATCTTCTAGTGATTTTATCCTTGTGTCCTTAGCCTGAGAAGAGGCTTTTTCCAACTGTAACTGTGATGTAGTATTATTCAGAGAATTCTGCAATTGGTGTGCAATGATGGCTTTACTGGTCAATGTGGAATAGACCATCTCACCCGTTTGCTTATGGAGCTCAATTTGATCAAATGGGTGGATGTCTCTGGCAAGAACTTCAAAATTTGTTTTTAAATCATCTGCCATGGACTTTGGATGTTGTACTATTGGCTTCAAAAATCTCATCTACATCTTTCCCTCTTTGATGTCAAAGGCTAACATCAACCTTCTCTGATTTGGAGGAGCCATTTTCAGATATTTGGCATAGGTTTGAGCTTTGAGCTACTCATTCCTAGCTTTAATCTCTTTGTACTTTTCTTTCAAATCCCGGCTCTGCTCTGAAGCTATCCTTAGTGATGACACTTCTACACTTTGCTGCCTGCTTAGTGCTTGTGTTTGAGAGGTAGCTAGTGTCTCTCCTGCTAGTGTTTTTTGCACTGTGTCACTTCTTGTCTCTTCATATTCCTATTTAGACAAAGGATTCAATCTCTGTCTCTTTATATATACCTAGTCCAATGGCACTATAGAGGGGCTAGTCTTATTCCTACTTCTTTTTTTAATTCGCTCTTCATTAAGAGGGTTTTGCAATACTGGAGGGTTGACCATGTTTGTATCAATTTGGGTCAACTCCTCAAAAATGCTCTGTGATCTTGGATCTTTTCTCTGTCTTGAAGTCTCTGGCTATTCTGATGACTGTGCACTATGCTGCTGTGGTGGTCTCTGTGAAGATTCTCCAGGCACCTGTACAAAGGAATTCAGATCAAGTTGTCTTTCCAAATCTTTCATAACATTTTCTACTTCAACTTGTGTACTATCTTGTTCTATAAGTATTTCCTCTACCCATTCATTTTGATTTGCATATTGTTCTATCTCTGGAATACTATGATGGATGTAGGGGGATAGTTTATGCTTCTTCCTTCTGTCACAGATGAAGCTATGAGGATCATAAGGCCAAATGAAACTCTTTTTCAATCTCATTCTCTCAAGGATTTCCTCTACCTCTTTCCTTGCTTTTGTTTTGTTGCAAATAAATGGTCCTAGGTGATCCTTTATCCTTAACTGAGCTTTCTTCTTAGCTTTCATAAAGTGGATTTCATCAGAATTGATCATTTGCATGTAGTACTCCAGGGAAAATAATCTCATGGGGAGGTATTTAGGCAGTTTAAAGGGAGGCAACTCACACCCATAAATCCTGATCTCGGTATGGTTTTGGTACAAATACTAGTCTCCCACCTTGTATTGCTTGGATAACTGAAGAATTCTCTTAATATCATCACTGATTCTAGGAGGGGGACTTCGTATCAACATAGTAGTTACTGGATGCACAAATTGATCAATAAAATGTGTATAAGGATAGGGAGAAGAAGGTGAATTGTGAAAAATGGAATTCCAGAAGATGACTAACCTAGTGTTCCCTCTAGTGTCAAGCTTTTGTACGGAGAAAGGGAATTTATCAGCTTGGTAGTAAAGGAAAAGATGATATAGGACTAAAGAATATTTAAACACCCTCTCATTCTCTGATCTCATGAATTGGTCATGTATCTTATCAGCAATGAATGTAGCATAGTCACATTTGGTTGCAGGAGGTTGACCAGGGGTGAAAATAGACATGTAGGCTAAGGTCAACTCATCTACATACTCACTAGTAGTAAAACCCAAAATGCAAGCAATCATGGTGATGATATCCTGGCGCAAACTTGTAAAAAAGCTTGACATATAAGGAGGGGGTTCTTTTGGCCTGTATTTTTCTTCCATGAAGGTCTGATAGACTTGGTTAATTTCGGAACTAGACAAACTTGAAGATTTATCAAGTAAATCAGCAATTGAAAGAGGATTGAGGTTCTGGCCAGGCTGTAATTGCAACATTTCGTTTATAGACTTAGCTGTAATGGTGAAAAGAATTTTTTGGTTAGGGGCATTACAGCTCTCAGATTGGGGTTGCAGTTTGCATGGCATTGGTGGAAAACATCTGGGAAAATATGGACAGTGGGGAACTGATATTTAGGGAGATTTGACTCCCAAAGACCTGTTTTATCAGCGTTGTTCAGATAATTGTCCCGATACCTACAGTACAACTTTAAGGGGGTTTCATCAAAAGTAAGGTCCTTTATTTGAAAATCTTTATCGGCCAAGGGAAGGTAGCCCAAACACCTGTGGGGAGTAGTGATTGGTGCAACATTTAGGGTGAAAGGAGCTTCGATCCTTGGTTTTTGTGTATTCAAGGAAGAAAGTTGGGGTTTTCAAGGATTTCAGATAAAACAGGTACTTGGGGAAGTCTTGGGACTAGGAAACAACTTAATTGTACTGAATTATTTGAGTTTAGAGCAATTTAGTGGAAGTTCAGTACAAAAACAGGGTTTCTGAGAAGGAAATGTGGTAAATACCTGTTTATGGTTGACTGTTGGGACAAATGGCTATGGTGAAGGTTTTGTAGGGTGCGCACAGTAGTCTGCAGTGGCCTGGAGTTCAGCAACTGATAGTGGTTGGCAGTTGGGAATAATTTGCTGGTCTGGACGTACTCTGTGCATGCATGGAAGCAGAACTTTCTTTTTTCGGTAAAAAGAGAAAACCATGAATATTTTTGTTTTATGTACAAAGTCAATGACTTTTTGGAATTTGGCGGGTGAATGGAAAATGACAGTTGGAGTTAACTGATTGATGGGACACTTTGTCGTTTAGCGAAAGCTGTAAGCAGGAGCAGTAATGGTTTTCATCGCACAACTTTTGGGAGGTTGGTGGTTTTGGCGGAGGGTCGCACGATGCCACAAATGGGATGACACATAGCATCGGTGAAAAGTCAAAACAACTTTCATCGCGTGGTTAACATTCGACCAAAAGGCCCGTGTGATATGAGCGAGAGTCGTTGGATGAGGGAGGGCAGATCGAACGATAGTCGATGACGGAAAGTGTTAGGGAGTTAATGGAGGGGGCCCGATGGCATAATTAATATAATTAAATTGACTTTAATTATATCGGGGATGATATGATTGGATGAATGGAGGTTTAATAACTTTAATGATATCGGGAGTGATGGTATTGGCTGAGAGGCTATTAATTAATCCAGGTGATTAATTAATTCCTTTTTAACGCGTCTGGGGTTTTGGCTCTTAATTAATCACGATTCGATTAACTAATCCAATTAATCAATTTTATTTATGGTTTATTTTTCAAACCATCGGGAAGGGATATTTATTGATTTTGGGATTTTTATTACTAATACAGGAAAGGATAATGTGTTTTGGGATTTAAATAATAAGAGTTAAAAGTTAATATGACCATGGAAAAAGAAAATGCGCTAAGTAAATGTTTCCGAAAATATGTTCATCATCCAACATTATGACTTAGGCCAAAATGTGTTTGAGGGGGCTTTTATAAAGAACTATTTATTTTTCCTAAGTAAAAGAGTGATTTTACCTTAGGAAAAGGATTTGAAGGAAATGAATGAATTATGAAGGGGGTGACTTTTGATGAAGGGGTTTTAGCACTTAGGCCTTACAAGTTATTGGGCCAAGGGTCCGGTCCCTCCAGAAGTCAGAGAAATTCTCTGAGCCCCTTTAACTTTCAGGTTGTTGGTGCCTTTAGTACTTATGTGAAATTAGTAAAATTTAGGGAAAAAATGAGTGAGGAAGTTAATTAGTTTGACTTTTGTCCATGATGTAAATGTTTCCATTGTCATCCATATCTTTAAGTGCTTTTGATGATGAAATTATATGACTTGATATTTGGATAATCATTCATCATGCATAATTCTGCAACCAATCATCTACTTACCCTACCTACTTATCCTATCATTTTTTCTTCTTTTATTAGGGTGCACTTAAACTGGAAAACCCTTATCAAAACCTTTTCTTTTCTTTTACAATGGTATTCTAACTAAGTCTAACCTTATTACATCCAAGGGCTCAGATTAAACTGTTGAGAATCCTTTTATTCACTCTACCTATCTACTTATCTGCCAAGGTGAAACAGTTTGGTTAGATTTTATTCTTTATCTCTAAGCATGAAATTGAAAACATGGAATAACCAAGATTAAACTATTTGGTTACCATGGATTGTGGCATAAGTAACAAGTTGCACACAATTATTTATACAAAAAGTGAAATAGTAGTGGCATTTGGGCTTGGACACTTTCATGGTCTTTTTATTTTTCTTTGGGGTTCATTTTCTTTCATTTTTTGACCTTTTCTTTATTCTTTTTGCCATTTGATTTTTCTTTTAGGGCATACCCTCTTTACTTTTTTTAAATTATTGACTTTTACAAATATGGAAAAAATTTGCAACAAGCAAAGGTATGTACATATTTTAGAACTAAACCAAGTCAATCATGATATATGATACCTATTGGTATAGGAACATAACACCACCCACTTTTACCATTAGGCATATAATGAGAATCTTTGAGATGCTGACAAAAATCAGAAGCATCATTCTTCACATAGAGTCCATAACCTGTGTTCGGACCATTCCCACAAATTGGTTTCACTTTGGACGTATTCTTTTCTTCTTCTGGAGTGGAACTCTCACCAACTTGTTCCTCAATCACATGCTACACCTGAAGGTGCATATGCCTCTTCTCCTCTTCAGCAAATTTAGGTATTCTCCTCAATTAAACAATCTCCATTTGAAGAAACAATTTCATCTCCTATAGCTCTTGGAGACTTTCAAGCTTCTTGCCCATACCTACAACTTGGTTAGAATCAACTCTGATACCAAATGATATAAAATTGGAGGATAACTTATCCCTCCTAAAAATTGACCATCCTCTAGTGCTTTGCAAGTAAAAATGGGTCTTATGTAAACATAAGTTTTATGGTCTCTTCAAGGATAATGAGTTAGTTTTCATGTGAAATTTACACAAGCAACATATCATCATGAAACTCATAAAGGAAAACAAGAGGAGAGACAAAATAGAATTTGGTGATGGAGTTCACCCCTTTTGTTGGCTTTGTTTGGCCTGACCCAGGTTTAGCGTTAGTTAGCCAAACAAATCCCTACACTACTGGCCCTTTCGGCATCAGCCCATGGAGCGCGGACCGAAGTCTCACCCGAAGCAGTATGGAGGGATGTTGGAACCAAGTTTCCGCACCCTAAGATGGTCATGATATCGATGTATACCCTCTGTTCCTAATTTCATGCAAGTCACTAAGCTTTAGGGCTCTATCAGTCTAGCCCTTTATTCTGCCCTTCAGTACCTTCGCGAAGGTGTACGATTAACCTTCGTGCAGCCTTAACTCGCAGCCCAAGTACTTTCGCGCTGCTATGACAGCGTATTATACAGGTTCCCAAGTTATCTTAAGTGTTTACTTATCTTACTAAACAATCACAGTTAGCACCACGTAAACTGATATTCTTACTTGCATTCAATTAACCAATATAATCACATATATTCACGCATCACATAAACATTGTACACTAAACCCAAAACACAATATATCTAGATGCATTAACAAGAAATAAATACACAAAATTTGTAGAATACTTCTCTTTCTTGATATCTTCGGTTTGATACAAACTCTATCTGCCCTGTGCACACAGTCGTAGGGGTCCGTGCACTCAGCTGCAGACTTCTACCCTAGGCCTCTGTGCACTCAGCTATAGAGCCTCTACCTACGCTAAGACCCAAAACACTTAGACTCCTCTACCAAGACACTTCATTGTTATCTTCTCCACAAAGTTAAGACTACTTAGAGCTTACTTACTTAGCTCTTTTTATACAATCCCATGGTCCGCGGACCATGGGTGGATCTTTACAACTGACTTTACACTTTACAAAATAAGGGCGGACAACCCTTTATGACTCTTGACACCTTCGTGCTCTGTGACCATAAAATGTGGAGACTTTACTACTTTATTACAAAATTGACCCAAAACATGGGATTTTAGCCCCAAAAGTAGCCTTAGGGGAACCCGTTCCCAATAGGCCCCCAACACAAACATGGTGACTCGCCCACGAGTCACTCTGTAGGCATGGAGATCTTGGCATGAAGACCTCCTAACTCGACCTGTATGACTGCAACCTCGGGAGTGCACTGTGCGGCCACTTGCTTCACTTCTTCAACCAACTGCTCGGTTGTTGGTCCTTAACTGTCAGCCTGAAGCTTCTGCTAAGTTGCTTATAGATTCGCAAGCTTAACTTCAATATAGGCTATGACCGCATAAGCCTCATCCAAGCAGGGCTTCAAACGCACCTTCAACACTGCCTCCTTGTGCTGCGCAGCATCTACCTGTTGCTTCAATTGCCTGGCCTCCTGCAGCTTCACCAGTCTCTACATGAGAGTGACGGTTCACGTTGTACCTTTTACTTCGTCATAGCGCTTCTGTAGTTCTTGTGCTTCTTGTCTTCAGCTACTGTACATTAGGGTCCTTCTGCAGGCTCTTCAGGACCTCGAACGACTATTCAAAAAGTTGTGTGCAGTCTTCTACTGCAGTGTCTACCGCCACTATTGCTTCTGTGACAGCGGTTGCATGCTTCTCTTTTACTTCTAGTGGAGTTGAAGGTTGGGCCTTCAACTGTAATTCTGTAATTTATAGGTTCAACTCCAAATGAACCCTAGCCAACTATGTGCGAGCGTCGCGCACCCCTATAGTAATCTTGCAGACATGCACTTTGACTATTATTCCTTAGGAATGGCCAACTCCAGGACCATTCGGCATGCCTCCTCCATGTTCTGAACTAGGCACTTGTTTCTTTCAGTTACCTCCGTCACAATGACGATGGTAGAGTCTCGTTGTAGGGCCATCTATTTATTATTAATCCTCTGCTTGTTGATCACCTATAAAGCACGATGTTCATGGGCCCTTAGCTCCGCGATCACTCCATCCTGTAATAGGTGGAGCGCCTTGCCAGGGAATGTTGCCAAGTTCATCCCTACTCCCTTGAGGGCACTGATAGTGGGTCTATTAGCTTCATTCTCTATGGTCAGTGCTCCATCCGGAAACATTATCATGTTGGAGACCTTTGCACGTAGCATCTCGGTAGCTTCTGAAGTGCCGATAGTGAGGCTGGTCGACACTGTGCCAGCCTGTGATGCACGGGTCTGCAACTACTGCAGACCTGTCTGGATGGCCCCGAATAGTAGTTGTTGATGCTGCTCAAATTGCTGTAGGGACATCCTGCATCATGTCTCCAATGTCATGAAAATCACCCTATGTGAGGGTGATTGGGTCCAGTGATGCCTTAGTGGCCTTGGATTTCCTCCTTGACCCTCCTTTCTCTTATTCCCTTGGATGCTTGATGTGGGTGGACATCACCTGCAGGTCCGCATCATGCTACTTTGTTTTCTCGTCCGATGCTTCCTTTGTCTTAGGCGAAGGCAACCTCGCGCCTTTATTAGAGCCCCGCTCTGTTCCACCTATCTGATGGGTGGCATCACGCTCCGCTTGGGCCTTGTCAGTGGCCTCCTTCTTCCTCTTCTCAGCCAGCTACGCCATCTTGAGCTTGGCTTCCTCCTTCTTGCGCTACGTGGCAGAATTGCTCACCCCCACTACCAAGTCTGAGGTAGTGTGCCACTCTGTTGGCCAACAATCAAGGACTGCATCAATGTCATCATCCATTGCCAAGTAAGGCAAGTCACACCATGTCTGCGCAGGGTCCTTCTGCGCCCTGACCGACACATGGTGAAAATCTACCTTGAACTCCGCGTACCCCTGCAGGTTGGAAAACACAGTAGGCGACAACTGCGGTTTGTGATTGACGGCCATGCAGGTGTTCACCTCCATCAAGATCTAGAAGATCTTGATATCTTTGATGCGTTGAGCATCCTTGGTCACCCATAGCAAAGCGTACTTCACTGCTTCTCATAGGTCCAGCGCGACCGAGGGGAATTGACTATCTTACGGTATCTCCCATGCTACAACCACAATAGATAGCAAGAGCCACGTATAGTAGAAGGTCTTGTTGAGCTCCTATGCCTCGCGGCAGTTCACAAGGAACTCACCACATAGATAGTGCGCCCAATTGAACTAGACTCCTTCGGTGCATTGGGCTGCAAGAGCAACAACTGGTGTTGGCACTTCATCTGCGCGACACTTCCTCATAACCTTTCTTGCCAAAATCTGTGTGGCCACCTTGACTGCAGGGTCACTGATACTTGAGATGGCATAGCCTTGCGGTTTCTTCACAAGCTTGAATTTCTCCTTCATGGCCTCTGCGAGGGCCTGCTCTCCACCTTTTCTGCCAAACATCATGCCTAATTTTCTCCTGTGTAGGTAACCGTGTGATCCTATGGATCAATCTGTCGGTGATGGGTATTGGCTCCTCCAGCCACAGACACCCATCGTGCACCAAGCATAGCAGCTTCTTGATGACCAATACTATAATGGGGGTGCGGTTGTAGTGCGGCACCCATAGTAGGTTGAGTAGACTGCCTTGTCTACTCCCTTGAGCTACTTCCATGGTTCCAATGCAGTCATCCCGGTGGTTGTATTAGTAATGCGGCGCATTAGCTTCTCTGTCGCTAAGTGCAGGAACTTCTCATGGTCAGCTAAGTCCCAATCTTCCAGTTTTAATAGAGGAACTCGCCCCAAGCCCGGTCCTTCAAAGACAATCTCGTCTGGTAGTAGAGAGGTTTGTAAGGGGACCCTGCTCTCATCAATGTCCTTTGGCACCTTAGTCTTTTGCTTGCGTGGAGGGACATACTCGGGTAACTAAGTGATAGGGTCAACATCCTGGACTTCAGCTTCCTCCACTTCACCCCCAAGTCCTTATCATCCATCGAGATGTCCTCAATTTCTTCCTCCTCCTGCTCCAGGTCTTTTTCCTGTGCAGTGGGCTTGTCCTTCCGTGGGTTTCTTCTCGGCAACACACGCACCAGTATCACAACCTACTTTTCCTTTTTTTCCTACGCACTCTCCTTGCTTGGGGTCATCTTCGTTCTAGGCGTCTGCAGTGATTTGGGAAATTCAGCTAATATCTCGGCAACCTCTAAAGTAGCTGCCTCTGCCTCCCTAACAACTTTCGACACAACCACCTTGGCTGTCACTGCTTCGGTGTCCATAGCTTCTGTGGGTGTCTACGTGATGCTATTTAACAGTTCTTGTGTCTCCTTTGGTAATTGCTCAAAAGCCGAACTCGCTACCAGAGCTTCAAAGAATTCACAATTCATCTGCGCTTGAGAGATCAACATCTCAGTTATCAAAATTCTAATTGTTTTTCGCTGGCCAGCCACCTGTAATTTATAGGGCATTTTGAATTCAAATCTGACCGTTACCCCCACATTCGGTTCATTAATTCCAGATTGGCAGTAGATTTCCAAGGATATTACCCATAAAGTTTGTCTTAAATGTCGCTCGCCCACTCCGTTTTGCCGCACTTCTACTGTCAAATCATGAATAGTGACTTTAACGGTCACTTTTCGGCTGACCTGCGTGATTTCTCCCTGGGTAGCGCAGCTCCCTTTGCGCAATCGCAAACCCTATGACATTTCCTCACTCCGTACAATCCTCCAATCGCATAGTCCCCCAACCTGAGCAATGTAGTTTATAGTCCTACACCTCCTTTCAGCTTCCTGGAGCACTAAGTCTATGCTACCCTCATATAGTCACCTGGCCAGATCACTAGTGTATGGCTTCAATCGAATACCATTCACCTTTCCTAGGAAGGGATCTCCATTTAATTTAACCAACTTGACTGCTCCACCATCGGTAATCTCCTTAATGACATAGAGCCCTCACCAGTGCATTTTGAATTTCACTGGAAATTTTTCAAACTTGTTTTCATATAACAAAACTAGATCATTTACCTTAAAGATGTGCAGCTTAATGTGCCGATCATGCCATACTTTTTTGGGCTGCTTTTGGAATTGTTGGTGAAATCTAGCTAGAAATATCTCTTCCTCAAGCTCAGCTAGCTATGCGAGCCTCTCTTCCAGGGCTCCACGATCCGTCATAACCATGAGTGTTGCTATGTGCAGACTAGGCATAATGTGTTCCATGGGCATCATTTCTTCAATGCCATATACTAGCCTAAAGGGTGTTTTTCCAGTCAACTTTTTTCATGTCATCTGATGGGCCCATAGAACTACGGGTATGCGTAGGTCCCAATCACTTCGCTAAGCATTGCAAACATTGGTTAGCACATTCTCTAGTACCTTATTTCATGCTTCCACCATCCCGTTAGCTTGTGGGTGATAAGGCGTGCTTTTTTGGTGATATACTTGAAATTCCTTCGTCAGCACGCTGATCGTCTCGTTGAGAAAGTGCATACCACAATAACTCATCAGAATCTTTGGACACCCAAAGTGCATCAGTACATACTCAAAGAGGAACTTCGTAATGGTCGCACCTGTCTAGTGCTTCATAGGTTGTGCCTTCAACCATTGAGTCAAATACTCATTCACAGTGATAATGTATCGCGCTCCTGTCTTCTTCCCTTGGGGATGAATGGGTCCCACAAAGTCTATTGCCCATTTCTCAAAAGGTTGTAACATCATCTGTGGGTTCAGAGGCAGATCATGTCTTCGCGATGGCTTGCCAGTACTTTGACACACATCAGACACCTTGCAGTGAGCTTTTGAATCCTAATGGAGGGTTGGCCACCACAACCCTGCACGTAGAATCTTCTGTGCAGTTTCTCTTCTTGAATAATGGCCTCCTGTGGCACCCCCATGAGAATCTGCGAGGATACTACTCCTTTCAAACTCCAGTACATATCATCATAATACTTCATCAGACCCAATTTTTCATAGATGCATGGCAATGATAGAAAAATCTACCGCGTGCACCACTAACTCCTTTTTCTACTGGATAATGTAGCCTTCTAGGGTGGTTCCTATTGTTAGGAAGTGTATGATGTCTTCAAAGTGACCATCCGTGACGTGCAATGCAAATAGCTATGCGTTAGGCAATCCCTCCTCCAAATTAGTGGGCTCTTACCCTGTTTCGATGCACGATAGATGGTCTGGTCCCACGTTCAGTCTTCCAGGCTTCACAATAATCTCAAAATCATCCTCTTAGAACAATAACAACCACCTACAGATTCTCCTCCCAACACAGGCTTATTGACCAGGTATTTCAATGTGGAATGATCTGTATACATCTTAAAATGTCTACCCAACAAACAGTGTCTAAAGTTCTGGAGCGTGTATACCATGGCTAACCCTTCCCGCTCAATGGTGGAATAGTTCTTCTCAGCTTTGGATAACCTCCTGCTTGTGAATGCTATAGGATGGTCCAATTCTCCTCTGCCAGCCTGTGTCAGTACTACTCCCAGTGCTATACATGACGCATCTACATGTACATGAAACTCCTTCTTCCAAACTGGGAAGACTAAAATTGACGCGGTGACCATTTTTTCTTTCAATACATCCAATATTTTCTTACAGTCCCATTCCAACAAAACGTGACATCCTTTTTAAACAACTTATCCATAGGCGCGGTGAGTTGGGAAAAGCCATTCATAAACTTCCTGTAATACCCCGTATGTCCTGAGGTTGCGTGCAGCTATTTCACACTCCTCGGTGCCTCCAAGTTAAGTATCACTGCGATTTTCACGAGATCTACCATCAGTCCCTATCTACAAACCACATGACCCAGCAGTGTCCCAAAAGGAACACAAAATAGGAATTTCTTCAAATTGAGCACAATCTGGTACCTTCAACAATTATCTAGCATCAAGTGAAAACTTGCTACATGGTGTTTTACCAACCCAAACATAGTCCAATCATCAAAGTACACCTCCAGAAACTTATGAATAAATTCCTTGAATGCAGCAACGACTACGCGCAAAAAAATCATAGGCACATTCTTCAATCCAAAATGCATCACAGTGTATTGAAAACATCCCCATTCAGTCGCAAAGGTCGTCTTTCTTCTATCCTTCGACACGATTTTGATCTAATGGTACCCAGAGAACCCATCAGTGAAGGAGTACACTTCCTGACCACCTACATTATCCAATACCTCATCAGTGAATGAAGTCTTGGAAGGATCATGTATGCAAGCGTCATTCAACTTCCTGAGATCTACGCATATCCTTATTTCATCCTTCTGCTTCTTTTCTTGTACCACCATTGGACTTGCCCAATTAGATTCTTCTCTAGGCTCGAAGATGCCTGCCGTGAGCATCTTGTCTAGCTCTAAGTGGACCTTCTCCTTATACTTTGGATTGAGATGGTAAGGCCTTTTCTTAACTGGCTTCGTGTCGGGATTTAATGTGATCTTCATAATGCCCAGGTCTCCTATTATCCCCTTTAGCTCTGTAAACTTGGTAGGGAACAAATCCTGGTATTTGCGGAGAAATTCAGTGACTTTATCTACTGTAGCATCATCCCAGTAATCTCCAATCTTCACGAATTTGGGCTCAGCTTCCATACCAATATTTACCTGTTTCATTTTCAATGGCGCTGTTATATCATGATTCTTAATCTGTTGTCCCTCGACCTCGCGGTGACCCTCTATTTCAAGGATAATAATTTTTCGTGGATCCTCGTCTTCTTCTTCAGCAATCAGGTTATAGCATTCCAATGCATGGCTTAGCTGGGTAGTCCAATCAGGTTGAATTAGATCCAAAGGATCTTGTAGTATCCTAAAGATTGTTGCTTTAACTTCTTGTAGTGCTTCGTCAATATAGTCAAACCCATCTTCGAAGCTGAACGTCATTATGAATCCTTTGTGCAGAATATCCCATTCACCTGTAGCATGGCAGAGCTCTGTCTCCAAGTACCAGTTCGTCTAGATGACATCCAAGGTATGATAGAACAAGTGCACCCATTCAGGTTGGGGCTTCACTCCATAAGCCTTAGCCCATTTGGCTAAGTGTGCACACGGGTCTTCCTTTCCGTCATATTTTCTATCATTCGTACCTTCGGCTTCTTAAAGCATGTTCTCATCATCCTCCTACACTCACGCCAATCATCAAAGCTACACTTGTGTGTACCCCACCCTCTTTTCAATGTAGCATGCAGTGCCTAGTCCAAAGCCTAGAAGCACTGCTTTTCTGGTACCTCCCTCTCAAATGCATCCAAAAATACATCTACATCATTCATGCCATTGTAAGTGGGCAGATTTCTTACCTTTGACGATACACACCGCAACGACCGGGTCATCATGTTACAGCTCAGCATGGTTACTTCATGTAGCTGATTCTGCCAACGCTCTAATTCTTCATTAGAGTCTAAGGCGCATGGACTCTCGCAATCCCATGTAATTCATCCATCCGTTGTTGGATTCACCCAATCTTGGTCTTGCACTGTTATCTTATATATGCAGTCCAAATCGTCATTGCTCTAATAATTGCGATCTGGTTCAGTATAGCATGATCCTTCAACAGGATCTAGGGTTACTATTACGTGGAGAGATTCCTTCTCAACTATCATCTTTTGCTTATTTAGTTTGATTACCCCGTTCATGTCAGTAGCCCAATCAATGCCAAGGAGCACAAGGTAGGGGTTGTTGTCATCCACAATTTCTATCACTTCAAAGTCAGCCAATGCACTTGCACCTTCAATATCTATAAGTCACTCCTTGCACTCGTCCCATGGGGATGATCTTATGCTGATTTTCCATCCTTAATGGAATCAGAGACCACTGCACCGTGGGTCTTCCCATTCACTCCCAAGTCTGCTTTGGTAAGTCATTCGCATCTGACCCTAGATCCAAAATAACTTGATCAATTTCATATTCTCCTATCTGCACGCTCAATCTCATCTCATGCCCTGTCCTTGCTTTATGCTTACCAATCTTCCGTACAACACGCAATTCACTTGGAGTGTTCCTGACGCATCTATTTATAAGTTCCTCTAACCCTTTCACAGCTTTTCTGTCACGCAACAACTTCATGTAGGTTTCTAGAAAGGTCGTAAGCATAGAAGGGTCCATTTCTTGAGCAGGCTTATCCTTGCTCCCTGAGGTAGAGGCCTTAGCGAATCTCTTCTTTGCTTCCATGAACGATTCACATGCACGCTCCAAATCAAATTCAACCTCCTTCATTGGAGCTTTTTGAACCCATGCGCTGTCTTTAGGTTGTTTCCCCTTATCATCACCCATTGCAGTTCCACTTCGGAGCACTATATTCACATTCGGATCCTCTTCATGAGGCTCATACCTCATCATCTGTAGGTTCTGAGTCGGCTGCGGTGGTAGCACCCCTTTGTCGTGTATCCTCGCTATCAGTGTAGGATAGTCTTCTGTATCATGATCAAAATGAGTACAATATTTACCCGACGGTCGCATTGGGTTAGTGTAATCATGGGCATAGTGTCCTGGTCCTCCATAGTTGTATTAGATTAGCTGTCCTCGACCTCTGCCTCGGCCTTGTTTGTGCCCTTGAAATCCTATTCGCACCATCCCAACACTCTGGTCAGGGGGCCATGTTTTACCTGAAACCTATAGGTAGGTGTTTTGTCCATTATCAATTCATAGCTTTGGCAGTTGCATTTTTCATGCCCTACCAACCTACAGAAGTTGCAGAACAATTGTTGTGGTGTTTGTACAAAATTTTGCAACAAATGAGAATTATTCGTCTCATGTTTCCCTGCTATCTGACATATGGCGCACCACAACGCAGGCCCCGCGCTCAGTCTGGCTTGGGCCTTCGGCCTCAAAGGCATCGGTCCTTCTCCTTCAATAAAGTTTGCGAAGACCAGGAAATGGTCTTTTTCATGCCCCTGACCTTTACATTTCAGGCACCATACCTCTTCACGCACCTCTGGTCAAACTGTTCTGTCCAGCTTTAAACTTTTCATTTCAAGGAAAATATTTTGCAACTGCGCATGGATTTGCTCAACCCCCAGATTCAGATACTGCATCGATGTTTCATGCAAACTCATTGCAATCTCCAAGGCCTCTGCCTAAGTCGTAATCTTCTGTTGTGACAGTGCAACCCTTAGGTGAGGCAGGTGCGAAGCCACGAACCATTCGTGGTGCTATCCATCTGTTAAGTTCATATTAGCTTCACGGATTTTACACTTCAACCTCTGATCCAATTTCGAAGGTGTCTCACCTAGTTTCATCGTGATTTCCTTGAACCCCTCAATCGACTGTGCCTCATATTTAGGCCTACTGAACTCTTTATTCAACTCGGTCTGGATCTCTGCTAATCCAGCATTTGGGTTATCATTAGTGTACTTGATGTACCAAGTTAGTGCACGATCCTACAAAGCACTAACCAATGTTGCCTTCTTCATGTGATCATCTGTAACGCCCTGAGCTTCCCATACAACTTTCACGATGATCCAAAACTGGTCCAGGTCGTCATTTCCCAAGCCTTTAAACAAAGGCAGATTTACTAAATTTGCCATGATGAGTTGTGGTGGAGGTGGTGGTGGTATGGGTGAAGTGGTAGGTGATGGTGGTGTAGGTGGAGGTGAAAATTGTGGGAATCCCTATCTTATTAATTGAACTACACTTTGTAGAGAAGCTTGTGCTACTCCCTCTTCATCACCTAATGGAGTCGAAATCAGTGGGCTATATTGAGGACCCTTTCTTCCTTCATTTCTATAAGTCTTTCCACTTCGCGTAGCTTCGAACACCAAGGTAGCTGCATAACCCGTTTTTCGCATAATAACATCTTAATTCAGGTCTTTAAAGACTTCAAGTACTTACCTCGTGGACCTTTGAAAAAGTGTCGTTCCACCTCATTATAACTAACCGAGGTATCAACTGTAAATTCAGTCATAAATCCTCCTATGATGCGATTGAGCCAATGATCAACAACACGGGGGATCTTATCCTCAGAGGTTTCCAGTCTCTGTACTAACTTTGGGGTCCAAACAATAGGACCGTCAAGTCTCCACCTTCCTTGGCTATCTGCTAGCTTCACGATCCACTCGTATAACTCAACTGGAAAGGAACAAGAAAATATCTCGTGGATTTATGTATATAGGTACCTATCCAGCCATTGTTCCTTTGTCAGCCGTCGATTTCTATTCTCCTATGTCATGGATCTTCCTATCCAACTAGTCTTCGATGTCTTTCTTAGTTAGATTACAGTGATATGACATCACACATCTCTCATGCAAATTCCGGCCTTGGCAATGGAACCATTTGTTTGCTTTGTGGGGCTTGACCCAGGTTCATCGTTAGTTAGCCAAACAAATCCCTACACTACGGGCCCTTTCGGCATCAGCCCGTGGAGCACGGACTGAAGTCTCACCCGAAGCAGTATGGTGGGATCCTGAAACAAAGTTTCCGCACCCTAAGATGGTTGTGATGTCGATTTATACCCTCTATTCCTACTTTCACGTAGGTCACTAAGCTTTAGGGCTCTATCAGTCTAACCCTTTATTCTTCCCTTCAATACCTCTACAAAGGTGTACAACTGACCTTCTCGCAGCCTTAACCCATGGCCCAGGTACTTTCGTGATGCTATGACAACGTATTGTATAGGTTCTCAAGTTATCTTAAGTGTCTACTTATCTTAGTAAACAATCACAGTTAGCGCCACGTAAACTGATCTTCTTACTTGCATTCAATTAAACAATATAATCACATATATTCGCGCATCACATAAACATTGTACATTAAACCCAAAATGCAATATAACGAGATGCATTAATATGAAATAAATACACAGAATTTGTAGAATAATTCTCTTTATTGATATCTTCGGTTTGATACAGACTCTATCCGCCCTACGCACACAGCTGTAGGGGTCTGCACACTCAACTGCGGACTTTTACCCTAGGCCTCTGCGCACTCAGCTGCAGAGCCTCTACCTACGCTAAGACTCGAAACACTTAGACTCCTCTACCAAGACTATTCACTGCTATCTTCTCCAAAAACATAAGACTACTTAGAGCTTACTTAGCTCTTTTTATACAATCCCATGGTCTGCGGACCATGGGTGGATCTTTACAGCCGACTTTACACTTTACAAAATAAGGGTGGACAACCCTTTATGACTCTTGACACCTTCATGCTCCGCGACCACAAAATGCGGAGACTTTACTACTTTATTACAAAATTGACACAAAATATGGGCTTTTAGCCCCAAAACTGTCCTTAGGGGAACCCATTCCCAACACCTTTTCAGCAACATCTCCAAGCCCGCTAACACAGCTAGACGGCTCCATAGATTTCAGTGATAAAAAAGTACATGAAATGTGTTGACAAATGAGTGGCTAGTTTCCCCTTCAAGGAAACATTCTCCTACAAAGAACTCTCACTCTAAAAATCATGACCACCTACAGTTAGTCATGAAACAGTCAACAAGAAAAGGGCTCTCACATCAAGACCCTGTACTCCATCTAAAAATGAGCATAAATGTACAACAACTCCACATTGAAGTACTAAAAGAGAGTTTTCCTCAAAAAGACATAATGAGAAAATAAAAACATGAGTTGCACCATATATGTCACTATTGTTGCAGATAACGTATGAAGGCTGGAAAACCCCTACCAGGTCCTCTCCATGGTCAAAATCCTTCAAAACCTGCTTCATCCCATTGATTGATCCTGGCACCCATAGACTCAAACCTACCCAGAAGTGCTCCAATCAGTGAAAAAAGACTTCCATTGGATTCAGAATGTCCAAAAACCCCTTTTAAAAATCTTCTTGAGCTCCAAAAGGCCAAAAAATCATCAAGTTATGGCCTTCCCAAGCTTTTTGTTGTTATTCATCCTTCAAATTGGATGAACCCACTAACCAAATGACAAATCCACCATTAAATCCACCCGGGAAGCGTTAAGTTCACCTGCATCGGATGAAAATTGTCACACAATTAATTTTTCTAATGACCCTTGGGAACAATATCAGGGCCATATGGTTGAGGGTTGGGCCAAAGACCCACCCCCGCTGACCTAGGCCCCAAATCTGTCAAGATGTTGGTCATGTGTGCATTAATGTGGCCAGTGGTCAAGGCTAATTGTCCACCCCTTTTTTCGGAGCTCTTAGTGTGGTCACATCGCCATAAATGTGGTCGATGGCTGAGGCTAATGCCCGCCCCCACCGTGTTGGCCCTTCGAACAATCCACCGACGGTCTCGTGGGGTGCAATACGACCAAGTGCTGGGGCTAGTCCCTAAGCCCTCTCCCCACAATGCTCGAAGGTCTTATGCCAAGTTTGTGTGGCTACCATAGTGACCAAGGGTTGGCCCCTTAATCATTAGCTCCCTTCACAACTATGCCAAGGTCATGTGGTTCCATAGGACCTGGGTTAGGGCTGAACTCCCATCAGTGCTCCATTGTTCATTGTTTGTGCTCATGTGGAGAACCTATGACCGGGGGTTGGGATTAATGCCTATCCTATCTTCATTACACCATCAGTCTTATGGGGTTGCAAGTGACCGAGGGTCGGGACTCACTGCTTGACCCCTCTCCCACAATGCGCATGGAATGAAATTTTAACAATAACCCGTCACATATATAGGTTAACTAACAAGCACATGGTACAATGGTAAGGCTCGAAATTTGGATGAAGTAGGTCATGGGTTTAATACCACTAGGCCTATGAAGCCAATATAAAATTTTTATTCAACCATGAGGTGCCATGTGGAGGCCTTCGATTGGGCCATGTGGCATCCTCCAATTGGACCATGCAAATCCAAAATCGACCAATGAGAATGCGCCATCCTACACTTGTATGAGGCTGCCACTTGGCAAGCCATGATTGCTCTCGTACGCACCCAGTAGGCATGCTAACATTAGTGGTACACACTACCCATTCAACAACCCTCTCAGCTCACCTACAATTTTTTTAGGTGTTGAGCCAAATGATCAAGACATCATAACTTTTTCATATGACATCAGATCTAGGCGATTGAAGTGTCATTGGAATTAGAATGATGAATACTACAACGATGTTGGTTTCAAAATATTCTGGGCACTTTCATTTTTGAGATACATTTTGATATCTATATCAATTACATAATGATTTCCCAGGGAAAGCCACAACTAAAAACCCATGCAATTTGTATATTAACTTAATCAGAAAATATGAGAAGATTATAATGCTTTTCTCAAGCCCGAGCAGCCTCTGCACTATCTCTATCTATCTCACAACTTCCTAGACAAGACCAGGCTAATACTTAACCAAATTTTGGCTTTCCCAAGTCACTATTTCATTAAGTTGTTTCCTTTGGAATTATCCCCCTATTAATTAGCGAAATTCCTCAATTGGAATTGAGCAACCCTCATAGGCCTTCCTCTGACTGCATGCAACACCTGTACAATTTAGATGATGATACAACTGATATTATAATGTCCCTAAACTCCAATCTCAACTGGGTAACTCTCAGAGCTGACATGCATGAGTTATTTATGAGTGAATCATTAGTTAATTGGTTGAACACATGAAGCAAAACCCCATTATCTAACCTCCTACTAGCTCCTCCATCAATTGGAACTAGTTTAACTTACTTTACCTTAATTAAACTAAATTAATTAATTACAACTCAAAATAAACTCAACTAGGGCTCCTATAATGTAGGAGACACTCTACATGACTCTAGTTAGACCCTCAACTCGAATTAATTGAGCCAACTAAGTCAATTTAACTTAGTTAACTCATAAAAGTTGTCTTGTTATGTGGAATTACAATTTTTGTTCCTAATTTAACTCAAGGACAAAATTAAAGTAGGATTTTCTTGTTGCATTTTCAACAAAATATTTTAGGATTCTTCATATGGGGTGACACATTATAGATAATTGTCTACCAACTTTTCCAGGGTGCCACATGTCACTCACTAAGTGGTGCCTCAATTCACTCATTTTAGGCCTACTTAGCCACCCATAAATTTTGAATCCGTATACTACATGTCACCCTCTCATTAGTGCCACAACAATCTGACATTATACTTCCATTGTATCACCACATGTGCTTTCACGTCACCTCTATGAGCCAATGGAAAACTACCATGTGTCAACTTTTGGTTGGTCCATGATGTCAACTTGTTTGGCAGAAGAGGGGTCTCGGTATTCATTTTTCATTGATTTTATTTATAAAAATAAAATACTGGAAATGATAATTACATGGTCATGGGTCGGGGGTTGGGCGTCAAAGAAAATTATTTTTTGTGCACCCACACTTGCTATGAATTTTGACTAGGATAAATACCCAACTAGGTCAAGATTGAGGCATATCGAGGTCTAACTCGAATCTTGAGAACTTGGAACCTTGACTTGTTTGAATCTTTTCATCTATTTAACTCCTGATCTTTGTCCCGCAATAACATTTTATCCAGGAGGCTATTTGAAAACTTCTATATACGATTGGAAATATATTTTTGAGATCTATCCATTTGAGTGGGTCCCAAGTACACTTGAGTTGATATGATAAACTAAAAATGGCTTCAAAGTCTCTACACCTTGACCACATTTTCCTTTTCCATACTTGAGCTTGTCTTGTTCTTTGATCATTCTACCTACAATCATCTCTTCCTTTTCCATCATATTATTTTCCTTTTCCATCAATGAAAACATATTTCTAACATTCTCCCCCTTTGGGATTGATATCAACTACAAATTTCTATTAGTTATGCCTCTTTTAAAGCGACATTTGAGAAAATAACTATCCAACTTGAAATACCAAGCTCGTGGTGCTTTCTTAAGACCATGCAAGGCCTTCTTTAGCTTGTAAATGTAATCATGTTGATCTAACAACTAAATACAATATGCATGCTCAATCTAAATGTCTTCTTGCAACTCTTGATTCAAGAAGGCATATTTGGCATCCATATGATAGATATTGAATTTCTTGAAACCATCAAAAGACAAAAACATTCATATTAACTCTAATCGAGCGACAAGAGCAAAGGCTTCATCAAAGTCCAAACCTTCAATTTGTGCATATCCTTTTAAAACTAATCTTTCCTTGTTTCTCACCACTTCACCACACTCATTTAATTTGTTCTTGAAGGCCCACTTCGTGCCAATAATGATTCTTGTTCATTGGTCTAGGAACAAGTTCCCAAGTATAAATTTTCTCGATCTGATCAAGATCTTCATGCATGGATTTTAACCAATTATCATCTTGGTTGGCCTGAGAAAAATACTATGGTTCCATCAAAAATTGGAGAGCTACATGTGCTTGTGTAGGGGGATTTAAAAATATTCTTTTTATTTGCACACCTGAATTTAAATCACCAACAATTTGGTTAGCTGGGTGGTGTTTTTGCACACACCTTTTAGGGTTTTTATCTCTAGGACTGAGAGATTATTCATTGTCTTCATCTAAAAGTGGCTCATCATCCTTCTCATCATTGGAACTATTATTTACTGGATGATTGAGTTTAGATTTGATGTGCTCATCCACTTTAACATCAATGAAGTCAACTATCCTATTTGTATTCTTACTTTAGCATCTACACCCTTTGTCATTATGAGAGTATCCAAGAAAAAAACCTTCATCAACTCTTTCATCAAACTTATCCAACATTTCATTATTCCTTTTGATGTAACACTTTCTTCTGAGCACTTTGAAATGCTTGATTGTCGCAGGTCTACCATACCAGAGATTGTATGTAGTTTTTTCAAAATTTGGTTTGAAGTGTTCTTTATTTAGAATCACCATTTTTGTGTGAGTGACTTCAAACCAAAATATATGCTGAATATATCTTTCTCCCATCATAGCTCTGGCCAACTGCTGAACAGATCTATTGGCTCTTTCTACTACACCAATTTTTTGTGGAATATTTGATATGTTAAACTACCTTTTGATGCCATGTTTCTTTCAAAAGTCATAAAATTATTTTAAGGTAAGCTCACCACCATTATCAGACCTTATGCACTTTATTTTATAGTTTGTCTCATTTTCATCCATGGCTTTAAAATCTTTAAACCTCTCAAACCCCTCTAGTTTTTATCTAATGAATGCAACCCATATCATTTTGCTGATATCATCAATGATAAGCATGAGATATAATTCACCTTAAGGTGTATGGGTTGTTGAAGGACCATATAATTCCATATGTATCAATTGCAATGGCCTGGTTGATGAGTTCTCCTTGGACTTGAATGGTACTCGAACTTGTTTTCTGACCTAATAGAACTTGCAAATAGGATTCTCTAGCTTTAAGATGTTTGGTAGATCTCTAACAACATTTTTTTTGCCCAAATTTAAAATGTTATCAAAATTCAAATGTATAAGTCCTCTATACAACAACTAGCTCTCATCAATTTTTGACGAAGAGCACCTCTTTGTCTTCTCTTTTAGGGTATAGACATTATTGTTTGTTCTTACAACTTCAACTAATATTTCTCAAGTGCCTATAGATTTGATTTGACAAATTTTATCTTTGAAAAACACATCATAGCCTTGCTCACACATCTGAGACACACTAAGAAAATTATGCTTCAACCCATCAAAAAACAACACATTCTTGGTTTTGCCTTTACCAATTGCTAGACTGGAAATTCCTTTACCAACAATCTTACCAAGTGCATTATTTCCAAAAGCGACATTACCTTTCTAAACTGGTTTCCATGATAAGAGATTAATTTTGTCTTCTGACATGTTGATGGCTTAAGGGGGCTTGGACCCAGCTTCAGAGTTTGTTGCGCTAACCAACAAAACCCTACACTACTGGCCCTTTCAGCAACAACCCACATAGTGCAGGCTACAGTCTCACATGAGGCGGTATTGGGGGATGCTAGAACCAGGTTTTTGCATCTAGAGGGCTATATGATGTGTTTTCTACGGATGTTAGGGCTTACCTTGACCTTCGTGAACCCTAACCCTTGACACCTAGAACATACAGTAATTAACAGTTAACAAATTTATGTCCTTCGTGGTTGCGCTAAACATGCATAACATCATACAAGTAAGCAAATATACGCCTCCACGAATCTATTAATTACTTTTCCTAATTAAATGCATTCAACAATTCATAAATGAAACAACTCCAGAAATAAATAATAATACACATTTACACAGATATCAATTAAAAATATGTCTTTATTATGCTTCAGATTCTCAAATACAAACTCTTTCCAAGCCTGCGCACACAGTTGCAGTCGCCCACGCACTCAACTGCGGACTTACCAAGGTCTCCGCACACATAGCTACAAGAGCCTTCCCCTTTTCCTAAGTACTGAATAGATAAATTCAAACTTAACTCATGCACTTCCTATATCGTAGCTTCCTATGACTCTACTATGACTTCCTTTTATATTCTTCTTCATTAGAATAACATTGTCTACGAAGCATGGGTGGGTCTCAAAACAACTTGAATTTAACAAACTAAGGGTCTTTGACCTTCTAAATCCCCATTGACTCCTATTAACCTGCGCTACTCATGCACTACTCCTCAAAATGCGAAGATTTTATAACAAATTTACAAAAATTAACAAAATCTGACCCAGGGGACCCCATCCCAACAAGCCCCCAACACAAAGTCGTGGCTCGTCCCAAGTCACCCTATTGGTGTGGCCTCAACCTTTGTTTGTAGGCCACTGAATTTGATCTTCAATGCTTAAAGATATGATGTTCCCTGCGTGGCCTCCTGACAAACTTCTTTGACCAATTTCTCCGTTGTTGGACCTTCAGTTGCAAGGCCCATGGTCCTCTGTGTTTACTGAAGGGCCTTTAACTTGCTCTGGATGTTATGCAATAGTTGGCTTGCTTTGTTGGCCCAGGGTTGTGTCCTTTTAGAAATGATAGCGACCTTCTAATGTAGCTCATAAATCTGAGTCTGTATGAATTTCCATTCTTAGAGTCTAGTGAACCTCTGCATAGGTGCTAAGGTTTGTGATGTCACCATGATCTCATCAAACTACAGTTCCTTTTCATAGATGTCAGCTTTGATCATCTACAAGTGTGGGTCCTCCTGTAGTGAGGCCCACATTTCCATTGTCTTCTCAAATAAATGGTTGTAGTCCTTGACTGTAGCGGTAAGAGTTGTCATATCTGCTTAAATGGAAGCTTCACACTACTCTCTGACCCCGAAAGATGTGGTTGGATATAGCTTTAGTTTAAGCTCTAAAATATGCAACTTCAACTCAAACCGAACCTTTCTGATTTCCTCCTTGGATTCCTTCACTACTACAGCTAAATTATGAATTTTTTTCCAAGAGGCCACCTCGACTGGAATTTGGAGCTTAGGGAGCTCGCTGCACACTTGGGTAAGGGCTACTTCTAGCTTCTAATGGTGTTGCATCACCTCGTCACAGGCCTGCAAGGCCTACGCTTTCTCTGCAAACATATGTTGGTTGTTAGTCTTTACTTCATCAATCATCAATAGATCTCTTTTCTCCCAGATGTGGAGCTCGTCGGAAATACCTTGGGGCAGCTCGTGCAAGGTCTGGATAGGTAGTGGTGCAAGGTTAATACTCATGTTGGTCATATGCAGCAACCTAGCCTAATCTTCAACTATTTTTACATGTAGGGAACCCTCCGGCAACATTATTGCATGAAGGTCTCTAGTCAACTCTGCTTTTGATATCCCGCTCGCCTAACTTGCACTCGCTTGACCCGTGGTCACTTGTCCCATGCTCACTTGGATCACTCATGTCTAGACCTAGAATTCCTTCAGGCCCTGTTGTACTTTGTCCAGTACCTGGTGATACTGGTACTTGATGTGTCCCCATATGTTTTCACAGGGCGAGTGGACAACATCATTTATCTCATCAAGGTCCCCTTCCATGAGTACCAATAGTGTAGTATTCACAGACTTATCAGAATTGTGCTTCTTGCAAGGTCCCATCGAACTTAACTTTTGTCGCTTCCTGATCCTGAAGGGGGACTCTAAGTCCTCCAATCTGACATAGGGATTTTTGCCCCTTCCTCTTCATGTGGCGTTTCTACTTCAACATCTATGCGCTCTGTCCCATGTTCTTCGAAGTCAATGGAAACATGCGTTTTTGTTTCTTGCGCATCTTTTTCCTTATGCACTTCCTTCTCTTTCTTAGAAGCCTTCTATGCTTCTTTCCCCTTGTCTTTCATGGCCTCTATTGCAGCTATTGTTTTTCCCGTTTCTACTTCTGCGGCCTTACTTGTTCCTGGGGCTTCGCCAGATGGGGTGATCCAATCGCTTGGCCATCAGACGATGACCCCCATCATATCATCGTCCACGACTAAATAAGGAAACTTGTGCCATGTTCCTACGGCATCCTTCTTCGCATGCATGGACATATTGTGAAAATTTGCTTTAAAGTCTGTTATATTTTTATACTACACATGTATACTGGGTGACAACCATGGTCGTTGTTTGATCACCATTCGCAACTCTGATTCAGACAATACCCAGAACATCTTAGTTTCAATGATGCAGACAAGGTCATTCATTTCCCAGAGCAAGGCGAATTTTGCAGCCTCGCATAAGTTAGGTTTCGACGTTGGGAACTACCTATCCTCAGGCTTACTCCAAGCTACCAGCCTCATCAATAATAGTAACCATGTGTAGTGGAACACTTTTCTGTCCTCCTGGGCCTCGTGGAAATCATCCAAGAATTATTGGTAGAGGTACTTTGCCCAATTAAATTGGACCCCCTTGCTGCATTGTGCAGCTAAAGATACCACTCATGCTAGCACTTCATTGACACGACACTTCTGCATTATTTTTCCTACCAAAATCTATGCAGCAAACCACACACCTCCATCTGATATAGAGTTAATGATGTAGCCTCACAACTTCTTGACCAACCCAAAGTCGCTCTTCATTAGATCTACGGGCTTTTTCTCCTGTGATTTCCCCACAAAATCATCTGTGGGGTTCACACCTTAATAAGGTAGCACTGTGATTCAGTGGACCAACATCGTCAATGGGGATGGGCCCTCCCATCTAGAGGCACCCATCATGAACCAACGCCAACAATTAACACACACATATGGTATTAATGATGTTGCATCTAAAATGTGGAACATACAACATGTTGAGCAACCTTGTGCACTGAATACTAACTGCCCAATTCATTGTTGTAAGCCTTGTGATTCTCGTCTCCTTGCAGTAGACCGATTTCAAGAATTTATTGGGTTCTAACTATGGAAACTTCGCATGATTGCTCAAATACCAATCCTCCATCATCATAAATGGTACCCGAGCCAACAAGTCACCCTCAACAGGTACTTCCTTTGGGAACAATGGCATGAATACCTTGTATTTCAATGAGTCAAGGTCCTTAGTGACTTTGGCAGTTGATTTTCTAGGGGGTATATATGGCAGTAGCCGAGTAATTGGCTCTATTTCCTCTATGCTGATATTTTCAATACCCATAGTCATCTCTTCTTAATCCAGGTCTTGGGGTTCTGTCGACTACTTATTTTTATCTATACGAACCTTCTCTCTAATCTCAGTTGGGATTTTGCGCATCGATTGCTGAGCCAAGGCTTGCTGTGGTTTTTTCTGCTTTTTATTTCCTACCGCAGAGGCAGTGTGTTTTGGCCTTGGTGACCTAGGTGCTGTGGTAGTGACTAGTGGTGTTGCAGTCATCTTGTCAAGGCTCTCCCAAAATATTTTCTTCTAATCAGACAAATTTGCCTCAAACTCAAGCCCCTTCTGTGAAAACTCCCGCTCGTCTAGACATACAACAACCTTCTATTCTTAAACTTAGGCACAATATCTCAAGAAAATCTCTTTCAAAGAAAAGTGTTTGAATGTGGAGTGGAATTTTGTATTTATAGCCCTTTTTGAATTCAAATCTATCGATTCCCTCCAGATCTCCCTCATTAATGCTCTTTAGGTGGTAGATTTCCAAATACATGCTCCTTAAATTATTTTCCCCCACTCCCTTTAATGGAAAAATATCCATTCAATCATATAAAGTGCCAATAATGGTCACTTTATGGCCAGGCTGTGTGGGACCCACCTTGGTAGCCCAATTCCTTCATCGCAGCTCCCATCTGCACCTTTCTCCTATCTGCTCACAACCCAATCTCTTCGCCAAAATTTTCTCGTGGCAGAGTAGTTTATATTCCTGTACTTCATCCTAACTGCCTAAAGTACTAAGACTATCCTACTTCCATGTAGTCATCGCACAGGGGTGGGATCGCCCCTATAAAACTTCAACTGGCTCCCATTGATTCTTCCTAGAATAGCTCCCCATTTAGCTTTGCAAGATGAACTGCACCTCCATCCGTATTCTCCTTGACGATGTATGGTCCCCACCAATGCATCTGAAACTTTTCTTGGAACTTAGTAAAATTGCTATCATACATCAACACTAAATATCCACTTTTAAAGGTGCGGTACTTAATGTGGCGATCATGCCATGCCTTTTCTCTATCCTTCTGCACCTGCTAATGAAAACCTGCCAAGAACCTATCTTCTTCTAACTCAAGTATTTGCGTGAGTTATTCTTCCATTATATCCCGATCTTCCATCTTCGTGACTACAACAATCCTTCTTGTCCATAAACTAGTTGGAATGGTGTCTATCCAGTCAACTTCTTACAGGTAGTTCTATATGCCCAAATAACAACTGGTATGCATGAATCCCAATCATTCCTATTCACGTTACAGAACTTCGTCAAAGCGTTCCCCAAGATCTTATTGAAAGCTTCAATTGTTCCACTTGCTTGATGATGGTATGGCGTGCTTTTCTGATGATACATATGGAATTCTTCGAGAAAAGAAGCAATCGTTTCATTCAAGAAATGCAAACCCCTGTTGCTCATCAAAATATTAAGACAACCAAACCGAGATAGAATGTACTCAAATACAAACTTTGTAGCTATAGCTGCTCTGTAATCCTTCACAGGGTGTGCCTCAGCCCACCTGGTCAAGTATTCTGTCGTGATGATGATGTAGCACGCTCTTATCTTCCTTCATGGTGGCTGAATAGGTCCCACAAAATCTATTGCCCATTTATCGAATGCCTGTAATGAGACTTGTGGGTTCATAGGCAGTTCATCCCTTCACAATGGCTTCCTGACAACATAACCATTTGTTAGCTTAATGGGGTTGGACCTAGCTTCGAAGTTAGTTGCGCTAAGAAAAAAAACCCTACACTACCGACCCTTTCGACAACAACCTGCATAGTGAAGGCTGCAGTCTCACCCGACGCAATTCTAGAACCAGGTTTCTGCATCGAGAGGGCTATGTGTAGTGTTTCTTGTGGATCTTAGGGTTCACCTTGACCTTTGTGAACCCTAACCCTTGACACCCAGAACATACAATAATTAATAGTTAACATATTTATGTCCTTCGTCGGTTGCACTAAACATGCATAACATCATACAAATAAGAAGATCTATGCCTTCGCGAATCTATTAAGTACTTTTCCTGATTAAATGCATTCAATAGTTCATAAATATAGTAACTTCATAAATAAAAAATAATACACATTTACATAGATATCGCTTCAAAATATGCCTTTATTATGCTTCAGATTCTCATATACAAACTCATTCCAACCCTGCGCACACAGTTGTAGGGGCCCATGCACTCAGTTGTGGACTTACCAAGGTCCCCGCGCACACAAATGCAGGAGCCTTCCCCTTCGCCTAAGTAAAGAATAGATAAATTTAGACTTAACTCATGCAATTCCTATGTCTTAGTTTCCTATGACTCTTTTATGACTTCCTTTTATATTCTTCTTCATTACAATACCATGGTCTGCGAACCATGGGCAGGTCTCAAAACAACTTGAATTTAATAAAATAATGGGATTTGACCCTCCTAAAGACCCTTTAACTCCTATTGACCTGTGGTACTCAAGCTTTGCTCCTCAAAATGTGGAGACTTTACAAAACATTTACAAAAAATAACAAAATCTGACCTAGGGGATCCCATCCCAATACTCGTGCTTGGAACAACCATTATCAATGTACCAATGACTACCTTCATTCTGAGCATATAGGACAATATTACATCGCTCTATATTTTCATTTTCCTTCTAGAATTTGGGTTCCTGGCTTGGTTTCTTAATAATTGGATTAGGATTTTTATTCATAAGGTTGCAATCAACTGCTATATGGAAAACATTCTAACAATTATAACAATGAATCAAATTGTTCAAAGGAGTAAATTGATTGTTGTACATGGGTTTTCTCATCCTTTTCCTGACAAGTTGATTAGTTTTTTAATGTTTTCTTCTTTATGGCTTGATTTGTCTATAATATTAATTCGCCTTGAAATTTGATGCCTTGTGCCTATAATTTATGCAAGTAAAACAATATCCTAAAAATATGTGTTCATACCTAGGAGAAAATTGATTTATGAAATATTGCTTGGGTGCCCTATGGTAAATTCAATTTGCCTCTCCAACATTTATCTTGCCTTGCTATGTGGGATTCGACCTAATGTTTCAATTTCCCTTCTTATTTTTCTCTTGTTGATTTGTCTTTTACTACAAATTGGGTTGCATACTTCCTTTTTCACTCAAATGTTGTGTTGAATATCCTTTTGCTATTGTGTTGTCTCCAAGTTTGGTTGCATGCACAAAGGTAATTTCTTTATTTCCCTTTAAATCAATTGTTGAGTTTGTCTCAACCTTGAATCTGTTATGCAACCAGCTCACAAAATAGAAGAAGAGATAGATCAATGACTTCAAAATTATCCTCTTCGAGTGGGCAACCTCCTTTACATTACACAAATGAATAATTATTGGATGATTCAAATCAAAAAACCTCCTTTCCATATATGGGAGTCTAAGGGGTCACACTATAATCAGAGTCGACATAACAATAATAAGTAAGGGCACACAAATAACAATAGTGGGCTTGTATGGGGCACATTAATAACAATATGGGGATTACATGGGCACAACAATAACAATAAGGGGGCTACATTGACAATAACAATGAGGGAATACACTAGTATTATAGGGACCTAACATGCCCCTCTCCTTCAAAAAAGTGTTGTCCTCAACACTTGAGTAGTTCTGGATGATTTTGTATAAAATCCTCATCCTCCCATGGAGAATCTTTAGTGAGTAAGTTCTTCCAGTTGATGAGATACTTTGAAATTGATCGATTCCGTAACTGTTGAGTTCTTGTTCCATGAATACTTCAGGTTCCAATATGATTTTTCGTTCCTCGTAAGGTTCTAGAAATATTGTTTGAACTGGGAGCTTTTCATCTATAACCTTCTTTAAGCATGAAACGTGGAAAACCGGGTGCACTTAGGAAGATGCAGGAAGCTCCAATTTGTATGCCATAATACCAATATTTTGCAACATCTTGTAAGGACCATAATACTTTGGTGATAATTTATTATCCTTCTTATCTTGCTTTAGGGACATTTGTTTGTATGGTTGTGGTCGTAAAAATACCCAGTCACCTACATTAAAACTTATTTTGTTGTGATGTTGATCTGCCCGTTGTTTTTTTTTATTCTACACAAAAATGAGGTTATCCTTTAATATTTGGAGAACTTGTTGTTGATGCTCGATGTGATCTTCCACTGAATTAACCTTATAATGATTATCCAAGAATTTTTGGAGATCTGGAGAAATAGAAGCTTTTGATGTTTGAACCTCTAGTGAACATAATTGTGCAATTATGCCCTGTTCCTGTTTATATAGAATATTTTTCATGCAAATAGAGATGATTATCTTTCTTGTTTTCCCTACAATACCCCTTAATTCAATTTCCTTTCCTTCCCAAAAAAAATTCAAGAAAAATTATTGAAAATTAAAAGCTATCATACCCAAAGATTGTAACCGTTGGACTCTTAGTACAACAACAACACAACTCATTGGAATGGAAAGCATTGGGATATGCAATACATATTATCCCATGGATATCTTGATAGTATGGCACTTTCCAGAGTAATTTATGGTTCCTCCATTTGCAATCATCATTTGAAACTCTGGTGCTGGATATAGGAAGCAATTCAATTCCATGGCTATCTTACAACAAATAAAATTATGTGTACTACCCGAATCAATCAACACTATTACCTTTTTCTTATTGATATTTCCTTCTATCTTGGGAGTTTAAGGAATGGTAATTCTGGCCAATGCATTACAAGATATGGTCAGATTCATTTCTTCTTTCTCTGGGGTTGTTTCCTGGTGTATATTCTCTTCTTTTGACGTTTCTTATTCCTTTTCTTTCTCCTCTTCACAATCTATGTAAATTAATTTCTTCTCAGCACACTTATGACCTTTAGTGTATTTTCTATCACCACTATAACAAATCCCTTTTGCTATTTTTTCTTCCAATTGTTGTGGTGTCAACCTTGCAGGTTGTGGAAGGTTAGGAGAAACAAAACTTCCATCTTTATAGTTGAGAGTGGTAGGCTTTCTTGTTGCCATAATTTTGCCTTATATTTTTCTTTCCAACCTGAATGCCTTTTCCAATGAATCAGGTTCCCAAAGGCAAACCTCATGTTGGATGTTATCCTTTAAAATCCCTATGAAGAAATCAATCCCATGCTCCTCTGGATATCATTTACACTTATATTGAATTTTTGGAAGTCATCAATGTGTTCTGCCATTGAACCCTTTTGTTTGAGATTTATCAATTGGCTAGAGAAGGTGTTGCTCTTTGTATCCTCAAAATGTGTTATCATCTACTCCATAAAAATTGACCAAGTGATAAGTGGTTTACGAGAAAAAATCCATTGATACCATACAAACTAGTTGGGTTGTTATCAGGAAATCTAGTGTCTATTCAGAGCTGCTAGTCCCACTAAGACTAGTAGCTATCTTAGAAACAAACAAACTAAAACTACTTTTGTTTTCCTTTATGGGAAGTAGATAAGAGGGGAACAAAGGAGACCAACCTCTGTCTTGCGCTTGGTTCCTTGCTTGATTCCTCTCCCTTCTGATAGATCTTCGCCACTCGCTTCCTCATCTACCCAGCTTCAAAGAGCACATGTGGAATCAAAGCAGCATAACACTATCCAAGAACAGAGATCTACTATCATAAACAATATAGGACCAGATATATATTGACCACACAAATGGATATATCATCAATCATACAAGAATGTGGAGGAAAACTTGAATAGCTTTATTAATATCAAGAATAGCAAAGAGGATTACAACCAATTGTTCTGACCCAGCGTCATCCTCTCAGCAAGAAAGCCCTTCTTCACCTCATGAAAAGCTTATATCACCCAACACTATGATGTTACACCAAGAAACCAGTAGCACTTCCTTACAAGATACAAAATTCCAGCCTCTGGATCTCTGGGATGAGGGATCCATATATAGATGTTTGCAAGGGGGGTGAGTCAGCTTCTGAGATTTGATTAGTGTCCTCTCTCTGATAGTTCTTGATTCCACTTGGAGATTGATGATCTCTTACTCATCCCTGGGCGAATGCAGAGAGGCAAGTGTCACAGGAGAAGTTTCTGGAAGATTCCATGATCATCCACCTCACAAATTGACTCTGCCATTTGTCCACTCTCACCCATCGCACCCCATAGAAGGGCTTTTCAGTATGCATCGCACCTCCCATGTGCATTTAGGTGGGATGCAGCACACTTTGACCATGGAGCAGGTGAGATGGTCCAGTTTTGACCAGTTCTGAGTAGTTTTTTCATGGAGAACTTCTAGGAGATGATGTAATCAGTTGACCTTGTTATTTTAGGGGTTGGAACAACACTTTTAGGAACTTAGGAGCCCTTGGTCTATGGACATGTTTGATTGGGGTTGCAGTGCCCAAAAATGTCTATACAGTTGCCCCCTAAAGCATGAGGTCATTAATCTTTTGATGTCGGGTGAAATGCTTTATCATGAGGATCCGAAGTTTTTTCGAGCTGGAAGGCGACCTGTAATAAGATACAATACAATACATTATCTTCATAATATTTTAATGATCTAGCTAAGGCGGGCATTCGCATGCTCAGCTTTATAAATTCATTTTTATGTACATAAGACAGACAATCGTCTATGTGCAGACTGATGATTCTGGTAGAGCCATCATCCCTTTGATTGGATGATTAACTGTGTAGCAATGATGTACATTTGATGTTTTTATTTTCCTGAATATATATCGCAGCTCGGATGGATGAAACTAGATCCGGGGTCTTCAATCTCATTCGATCTTCACTCAAAGTACAAGTCGATCTATGTGAGAGATGTTCTGGAGTCGAACAGGGAAAGACATCGCCTGATTACCAGCCAATGATGTAAGCTGTTAACAGGCATGAGAGGAATCACCGATAATGATGATGACCCTTAAGGTACTATAGTACAATTCACGTGGTGTGAATAAGGGACTTGGCATCGAAAACCACGCAAAATATTTTGGTCGAAGGCCATTGATGTAAACCTATCGCCGGAAGTGAGAAACTTGCCATTGAGGCATGCAAGCTTCAAAGTACTGAAAGGGTTGTCCCTAAGTCGACTTCTTGGATAATGAGCTGATGTCGACAAGAAGTGACCCGCCATAGGAGGGCCTTAATGAATCCCACATCTATGGCACAAAACAGAGTAAATGATTTTGGAGGTGAAATCGGTATAATGATACAGGGTTCAGGGTGGTGGTCATGAAAGAATGGAGCGTGAATGTATTGCAGTGGATGAGACACAGGTGAATTCTCTGAGCGACTTCTCTTGAACATACTGGCGACATTGACATGATGGATTGGTAGCTTTAACCCCAAATATGGATGGTGTGATGGACCAATGGTGATATGACTAGTGAACGGAACAACCCAACTCGACTCAGATGGGGAGTGAAAGTGTCATGTTCAAGAGTGACTTGCTACCAATAAATTTTCTTCAAGTTTTCTTCCCAATTTTTCCCCAGTCATTGCTGACCAGTACCTCTTTATTTTTGTCAAGCTTGAGGAGGATAACATATGCTTGTTCTATAATTTTCCCTTCGGGCAAACCCATCGCTATGTTTTAATGAGCCTAGCGATAGTGAAACTCGTTCTTGTCGATATGGACAAGTTTGTCGCTATTCGGTTTTAACGAGTTTAACGACAAAGATAACTCAGTCCTTTTCAATTTTAGAGAGTCTGAAAGGGATGTAAAGCAAAATCCAACAATACTTTTTCGTCATATAATCCCTTAAGTCTGAAAAAGTATAAAATAATACAAAAGGGATGAATTTTTGGTAATTTTAACGAGCCGAACAAACAAGCACTCGATCTTTTTGTGTAATAATCCCTCAGGTCCAAAAAGATTAAAATCTAAAGGAGGGATAGCACTTCCGGTCACTTTAACGAGCTGGAGAGGCCAATTACTCGGCAATCTTTTCATATTTTATGAGTCACATGAAAAGAGCTTAAAGGAGACTCGTTTTTCGAGGAATGAGTGATAAATTCGGGTAGCAGCTAATTCCAGGTAAGGTTTAGAAATTTTCAATCACGGCAGTTTCACAAGGATGGCTAACAGGATCACTCTTCACAACTGTTCCTCAAAAGGGTAAACAATCAAATGGAGGTGAATGATCGGCCAATACAGAGTGGAGGTGATGATGAGAACACGACCAAGGCTTCATAGGATGATGATAATACATTCACGATGGTTATTTACCGGAAATTGGTTCATTTTTTAATGAATGAGCTTAAACTCTAGGGAAACATTTGCTCACTGCTTATGTTTAATTATTAATGAGCTTGAACTCCACATAAAAATTGCTCGATATAATGGTCATTGATTACCTTGATTTTACCATTGACAACTTTGTTCCTTCAAAGGTTGTACTGCCTATTCAATTGCTTCATCAAACTAGTTAGAAACGAATAATATATGCTTGAAAAATGAGTCAAAACACTAATATTTTACTTGAATTACATGAAAATTAATTTAAAAGTGGTTTTTACCTCTCATTTTACCATTTCATTTGAAATTTGGTTTGTTGGAGCTTTGGAGGTGCTTTCCCCTTGATTTTCACTAGCTAATTCCGGGAGATTCTGTGGATGATTCTTGGCGCCATCTGGACTAGGTAAGAGCTAAACCTGAGCTCTTCAGTTTCATTCTTTCCTTTTTGAATTCTGAGCATGTTTCCTGGTTTTTCTGAGCCCCTGGGGTTTGAAGAATTCGCCCTGGCTCCATCACACCTTTCCTATATCGAAAGGTGCGATGCATGCTGGCTTGGCCATTGGCCAGTCAGCATGCATCCCACCCAGTACACTACTGGGGGTGCGATGGGCGCAAGGAGGGAAACTTGTGCACAGTTTTTCATGGAAATTTTTGCCTGTTTTTCACCAAATCAGGATCCTGACTCTTCTCTTGTTTGTTTTCAGAGATTTATTGGAGAAAAATGCCTGTTACATGGCAAGAACATGAGCATGAAGAAGAGGACATGCTTGCTTTACATGATCTGGTTACGGTAAATGCACTGCGGAACTGTGGCCTGTTCAAGTTTTTCCGCATCTCTAGCATGAGGCAACAAATCAACTTGTTGCAATATTTTCTCGATGCATGGGATCCTACCAACTAGGTGTTCCAGATTAGGGGAAAATCCATCCCTTTGACTGTTGTGGACATCTATTTTTTGACCGGCTTATTGAGGCGTGGTGCCCCTATCTCATTATCAGGTTCGGCCCGTGGGGGTGAATCTGTGAGAGATTATATTCGTCGGTACTGCAGAGAGGGATCTCAGCCGAGTAAGGACGGAAAGATCAATATCTGGGATGTCACTGACAGGTCTTTGAGGACCATTCTATTCACTTTTGCTAGACTGGCTGGTAGTGTGGCTCTTCATGTGGCCAACAGGTCTTATATGCAGTATGCCTTGGAATGCCTTGAACCAAAGGTGTTCAACTAGTGTGATGCAGTACTCTCTATGATGAAAGAACAACTGACCAAGGTAAAAAACGGAAGATTGAAGAACTTTGGTTATGGTTCTATTTTGACCGCTTTTGCCTTGGAAAAGATCCCGCTGATGCAGCCGCAGTACGTTTCACTTGGTTTACCTCCACCGACTGAGCCACGGATGCAGAGATGGGTCGACCTTATGGCCAGACATGCTGGTCAGTCCCAGGTTTCCTTTTCTGATACCTTTTTCAAGTGGTTCAATCATCAGGAGATGGTTTTTTCCGAGTATCCATATGCTGGTATGGATTTCTGGGGTGACCCGGATTTAGTGCTGCCGACTGGCGAACAGTGGGGTGCCATTGGTAAATTCTCTGACCATATCTCTGTTTATCGTTTCTTTTTATAATGTTCTTGTGCTTTCTTCTATCAGGACTAATCAAAACTCATGTTCTCATGCAAATGTTGGACCAGTTCAGCCAGTAGTACGCCTGAAAGTGCCAGCTGCCGCTCCAACAGGAGAGGCTGTGGGAAGGGCTATCCTTCGCGACCTTGATGTGGCCGAGACTCTTTCAGCATTGCAAGATTAGATCAAGGGCCTCACTCTTAGTATTCTGGATATGAGGACTGACGAGCTGCCTCTGAGGTTGCAACGACATACTACCGGCGTGCCGAGTCGATGGACTAGGCTTTTATGCATGATTGCACAGGCGGTGACTTGTTATCACCAACATCATTAGACTAGGGTGCCCCCTAGTGTTTTGATTTTTGGGTCATCTGACCAATTTTTTCCTAGTTACAGAGCATTATGCGTAAACCATAAATAGTTATATATATATATTTTTGATTTTCGGAGTTTTATTTTGGTTAAGTTACATGATCTTGATGCAAATATTGATGAAATGCCTCTTTTTATAAATGTTGCAAATGTCTATCTAACACATAATTTGCCAATGAGTCTGTTAATGTGTTTGAATTTCTAGAAATATGCTGATATTGAATAGAATCAAACTGCCTTTCCAAAATCTTGACCCTTAGGAACATGCGATATATAGCTGGATTTCGGACGAAGTAGATACCAGTGAGTTGTAGGATGACGAGTTGTGAGTCTAGCCTGATGACAAGTCGGCATATGCCATGTGTGATGGCATCAGAGAGGAGTTCTATCAACGCGCTATATTCAGCGATGTTATTTGTTGACCGACCAATACATACCCCTCTGAAACTTACTAACTCACCGCTTGGATAAAAAATGGCCCAGGCCACAGAAGATAGGTTCCGCGAACTACGACTCGCTCCGTCGGCATATCCAACAAATGATTCCAATAGGTTCGACATTTGCAACAAATGTAAAAAGTGGATTACTTGACCAAAACAATTACCCTTAGCAAAAACAAAAATGTAACAAAAGCATAGGGGTTACTACACTGAATCATGCGTAGTAACGCTTAAGGTACAACCTGTTACGGGGTTGCACCAGTGGAATCCCATCATAATCCACTAACTCGTAGGCCCCTTTTGCTAATACACGTTTAACAATATAGGGGCCCATCCACAAAGACTTGAATTTACCTGCTCCCAATTTATCAGATTCCTGGTCATAAAGTAAGACCAAGTCACCTTCTAAGAAGACATGGGGTTTGACATTCTTATCGAACTAAGCCTTGACTCATTTCTTATGGGCTTCGTTAGTCAAAGCGGAATCACGACGGGTTTCATCCAATTGGATTAGTTCTAAGAAACAAGCCTCCTCTTCTGAAGTTCCGGGGAGAAGGTCGACTGCGAGTTTGAGGGACAAGATTTCACACTGAACTGGTAAGATTGCTTCTAGGCCATACACCAGTTGAAAGGGTGTAAACCCGGTTGAATTTCTTACCGACGTTTAGTATGCCCACAAGGTTGAGTACAGGATCAGGTGCCAACTCCTTTTGTGGACTTCAATCATCCTTTGTAGCATCCGCTTTAGGACTTTGTTGATTTCTTTAACTTGTCCATTGGCCTGCGGGTAATATGGAGTAGAGATGTCATGGGACAACCCCAATTTGGCAGCCAATTCAACCATCATGTGATTGCGAAAATGCGATCCATGATCTGTGACTATGGCCTGTGGAACGTCGAATCTGGCAACTACATGATTGAAAAAGAAAAGGGCAGTTGTTTCGCCAGTGTTGTTTAATGTAGGCATCGCCTCGGCCCATTTGGTAAAATAGTCTACCGCGACTATGATATACCCATGCCCCCCGGTCGAGGTGGGGTTACATGTCATGAAATCTATGCCCCATTTGGCGAATGGCCCAACAGAAACTATTGGTTGCAGGGGTGCGGGTGGTCTTCTGGTTTTGCTATCGAAAATTTGACATGCATGGCAACTTCTGACTGCAGTTATGCAATCTTTGAACATTGTTGGCCAGAAGTATCCTGCTCGTAAAAATTTTTGCACCGTAGCATAACCAGATTGATGCCCCCCACACGCGCCTAAATGGCAATCATTCAGGACTTTTTCGGCCTCCTCATGGGTGAGGCACCTCCTCAGAACTGTATCGACACCACGACGGTAAAGCGTATCACTAATGATCATGTAGTCTTTTGATTGGTATCGAATACGTTTTTGTTCCGAGCGAGAGGTATTAGACCTATATTTTTGGGTTTGGAGATAGATGATTATATCTCCATACCACGGGTTGCTTGAAGATATCAGAAACAAAGATTCATCCACAATGGTTTCTTCGGATGTTTCATCGTTGGACGACGATGGGAGATCGCATAGTAATTCCGCGAAAACCAGGGATTTCTTCGATTTGGATTTTACAAATTCCAGATCAAACTCTTGAAGAATTTCTATCCATTTTGAATATTTCCCCCCCAGCAACTGTCGTGACAATATATAAGTCATGGGGTTGCAATCTGACAAAACGGTAGATTTTCGAAAGAGGACATAGTGTTGAAATCTCTGTATCGCTTGAACAGTTGCGAGAGCCAACTTTTCAACATAGGAATACTTGCTTTTTGTATCATTTAAGTTTCTACTCAAATAATATATGGGATGTTCAATTCCATTGTCTTCTTGAACTAAAACCATTGCGATGGTTGTATCCGTTGCTGCCAGATACAGGTTAAAGTCTTTTTGATAATCAGGAGCGTACATTAATGATGCTTTCATTAGGGATTCCTTTAAAGCATCAAAGGAAGCTTGCGCAACCTGATCCCAGACGAAGGATACTTCTTTTTTCAATAAACGTGTATAACCTTTAGAAAGTTCGGCGTAATTTGGAATGAACCTCCTCAGAAAGTTTGCTTTCCCTTGGAGTTTCTGAATCTGAAGCAAATTTGAAGGTAGAGGCAAATTTATGATTTCCTGAACCTTACATGGGTCGAGACGAATCCCGTTGAGACCACAAAGCCAAGCAAACGACCAGATCTGACACAGAACACACATTTGTGTGGATTGAGTCGTATCTTGTAGTGTCGGCAACATAGAAATATCGCTCTCAAATGCTACGGATGATCGGTCCACTTTTGCGAATGAGCCGGAAGATCGTCGAGATATGGTTGAACGATGTTTTTGATGTCATGGAAGGCATAATTCATTGCCCTCTGAAATGTTTCCCCTGTGTTCTTTAAACCAAAGGGTAACTTGCGATATGCAAATGTGCCCCACGGACAAATAAATGCAGTCTTTGACTAGTCTTATGGGCAGATATTTATTTGATTATACCCAGAGAATCCATCCATAAATGAAAAGATTTCACATCCGGCGCATTCATCAATTATCTAGTCAATAAAGGGTGTAGGGTACTTGTCTTTTGGACAAGCTTGATTTACATCCCTATAATCGACGCATACTCTAATCGTTCCTTGTTTTTTCATTATAGGAACAATGTTTGATACCCAATCGGTTAGAGGAACTGGGTAAATAAAACCAGCATGGAGAAGTTTTTCAACTTCTGCCTTGATGGTAGTGGCTTTCTTAGGGTGCACCTGCCGTAGCCGTTGTCGTACTAGTTTGACATCTGGATACATATCTATTTCGTGTTCAACTATACTCGATTCAATGCCTGGCATTTCATTGTATGACCAAGCAAAGACATCTCTGAATTCGTGAAAAAGAACTTTGTATATTTCCAGTTCTGAAGGAGAACAACATTTGCCAACATAAATATTCTCTACAACATCTGTTTTGGTTGAGATATTTATGGCGATAGTCTCTTCGATATTGGACAAGTTTCGCTCGGAATCCACCGTGTTTACAATATTTGATAAGAAATCAAAAACTGAAGGATGATGAAGGTCATCAGGAGTATCTTCTTGACAATCCGGAAGATGGGAACGATGGTGGTAATCTTCCCATGGCGCCCCGTCAATTATCATTGACTGAACAATTCCTTCATCGGTGTAATGCACTTGCGACCAAGGATCTGAAGGGGTGCCATATTCCTTAGACCTATCTATCCAAACGCTTGATGAGCGTTGATTAGGGTTTGCCTCCCATGCCAGAAACATTGATTGCTACAATATTTCTATTGGGCTTGGAGGCAATACCTTCAGATGATCCATGCTAATATCGATTTCTGAGATCTTTTGAATAGAAGATATCATATTGCAGGTTCCTACTATTTCCACTTCCTCCAGATTGATTGGAGGTTGGAGGGTAAAAGTTCCCATTAATATAGGGTCTTTCAGTAGGCCTACTCCGATATTTTGAAGCGAATGGGGTCTTCCATGGATCATCGGAATGCTTCCCGTAACTTGGGAACTATTGGGGAGAAACGTTTGTTGGTCAACAATTGTAATTCCTCCTTGAAAGGGAAATGAAATCTTCCTAAAGTAGGTCGACACAATGGCAACCATGGCATATATCCAGGGCCTTCCTAGTAGGATGTTGTAATCGAGGTTTCCGTCGATTACTTCAACATCTATTTCTACTATTTTCCCCACCAGTTCAACTTGCAAGTTACTTAAAATCCCATATGGGGTATATGTTCATCTATCAAATGCTTTTAATGTCGTCGAAGATCGTGACAAGGTTGGAGATCCTAAAGTTTTCCAGCAACTCATCGACATAATACATGTAGATGCCCCCTCATCAATAATTGTTCGATGAACAGTTTTGTTGAGGGCTTTCACTTGAATGAGGAAAGCTAGTTGAGCTGGTAACTGAGGATCATATCCTTTGTGATTAAAGGACACAAAATTAGAATCCTTTGGGTCAGTCCCACCTATTGCTGATAATAATGCCTGCTTTTGGGAGGGGCAATTTTGCAGTACCTCGAGTGTTGACATAGCGGATGGCGATTGGGCTAGATCTTCCACTATATTATAATGTTGTGCTGCTCTGGCACGAGGATTAAATGTCGACTTGTGTACTACTCCCTTTGGCGGTTTTATTGTTAGCTCTGGAATGATGGGCGGTGCAACTTCTGTCGAAGTTGTTGTCGAACTACTAGGTTGATCTTTATCCTTGTTGTTCGACAGCTGTGGATTCCCGTAATCTTTATTTCTTGTCATTATCAAAGCATCATTTTGTTGCTTCGAAACCGACAACATCAGCACTTGGGATGGGGAAGCATTGTCACTGGCAACCAGATTTGTTCCTGGATTTGGAAACGGATCAGTTAATACCGCCGAGGTTTTTGAATTCTTGAAGAATTTTTTAAGCTCAGCTTTATATGGACAATATTTTACCCAATGATCCTCATCACATATAAGACATGGGCTACTTCGTTTCTTATCTCCAGAAGGGTTTGCAGAAGATTTTTCAGGTGATGATTCCTCGTTTTTCTTCTTCTTCCCTTTGTTTTTCTTCTTGCCTCCTGGTTGCTTGGTTTCTTTGCCTTTGTCTGTTGAGACAACATTTACTTCTGAGGCGAGAAGTTCTTCTTTTGCATTTTGACTAGAAATCTTACGGGCCTTTTTAGATGTAGCCTTTGTTGATTTCATGTCTGTCGTACCAATCACGCCATCACCGACATGAGAGTCATTGTTCTATTTAGGAGGAGGAACGGAAAATTTCGATCTGGGAGCATCAGGGATTTTATCATAGAGCGTGCCAGACTGAGTATAAATCAAGTCTAAATATTGCGCACAAGCAATAACTTGCTCTTCAGTGACGACTCCTCCCTTTGCCACATCTTCTGTAATGGAAGGTAATAATGACTTAATAAACCATTCAGCTAAAAGCTGATCAGGAACATACGTTTTTACCATTCTACGACGACGTCGCCACTCATGAATATGATCAGATATATGAGTGGCCGTCGTTTGCTTGAAATTGGTAAGAAGTTCTGTTTCCGTTTTGTACCTTATGGGTAACTGAAAATGGGTTAAAAATGTTGTGGCTAGGGTACTGAAGTTATAAAACGAAGCTCTAGGTAATTCGATATACCATTTTGCTGCCAGACTAGTTAACATTCTCTGAAAAAGGCGAAGCCTAATCGAATCATCGTTTAGGGTGTTTGATGAACACCATAGATGAAAGGTCATCACATGATTCGACGGGTCTTCACCCAGATTTCCATTAAATTTAGGAATATCTGACGGAAGTTTATGCGGAATCACTAGCCACCAAGGGGCGTAAGCAATTGGATCGTTCGTTAGCCGATATAGATCCGATAACTCTAAAGTCGTCACGAAGGGTAACTGTTGATTCAGGTTTGGCGAAGCATACCCAGGATAAGATTGAATCGCTTGGGAAGTTGGTCTTTGCATACCATCATAATGCATTTGATGCTGGTAACTTTGGTAAGGTTGATGGGCATAACCATTGTAGAATGATTGATTTTGACCGTTTTGAATATATGGCTGCCCATTATTTGCAAAGATTTGTTGCTCAAATCCTTGGTAAACTTGTTGGAATTGCGGTTGTTGATATTGCACCTGCCATGGTTCTGAAGCCATGTGATGTTGTCCAATATTGGCTATTTGACCAAGATGAGGGGTAATTGTACCCGTTTGGGTCTGTTTCATTCCACTAGTTGGCGATTGTGGTTGAGTAGCAGGGATAAGAGGTTGTTGCATTACAACCTGAGAAACCTGAGGTTGGCATACAACAGGCAACACTTGTACTTGTGACACCGTCACAATAGCCGACGTAGTTGGTATATTTGACATAGGTAAACATTGTTGCATCGAATATACAACTCTTAGTTGTTGAGGCAATATTGGCACCCAACCGCTAGATGTAATTCCAGCATAACCTGAATTTTGTTGTGAACTCTCGTATGGTTGTCCTCCCGGAGGAGACAATGAAGGGGTATATTGCCCCCCATACGGCGGTAATCTGGTACTTAAAGGAATGGTTTGCCCTTGAGGACCGGACTGCCCAAATTGACACCGTGAAGGATCAATTTGCTGAGACTCAACATAAGAGTTCCCGGATATTATTCCGGATGAACAAACAGGAACGGACCATACTGTCAAAATAGCCCCTGAGTGGGCCCCATCTAGCGATTGAGAGCTAGTTGGGACAGATGGTATGTCGGCAAACATTGTTGGAATGACAGTAGGAAGTTCTGTCGTCGCTGTGTCAGATGAAACAGTCCTAGATGTCGACGGTTGTTCAGATATTTCTAGTCTATCCAAAAGATTTCCTAGCGATTCTACAGGAGCTTCCGATAACGGTAGACTAATTTCTGATGAAGAAGGATATAGGGTGATCCCGACTCCAAATTGCGATGGAGTACTAGATGGAGGATCCTCCACAATCTCTTCTATAGCAATCAGACCAGGTGGAAGAGGTAGACCATCAGGTCTGTAAAATATTTCCGGTGTCAAAGAAGGTATAGATTCTATAGCGACAGATGTTTGGGGAATAACACCTTCCGAATCAGCTGTAGATGGAGCTGGTTCAGTAATACAAGTGTTTACCTTCACACTAGGATCAGCTCTATTGTCCTTTGGTGGCTACGGAACTTCTTCTATAAAGGTAGGGATACCAGAAATGTTTGGAGTAACCGGAGTCTCCGATGGTGTTGGAACACTTGTTCTAACTTTACCAGGGGATTTCGAACCGGTTAAACGAGTTCGCTTCGTCTGTAACAGTTTTGATTCTGGAGACAAAGACGGTTGACTCGTAAGCCTTCGCAAACGACGGGGTTTCAATTGACTTTCTTCCACGATTGCGGATTACTCGATCAACTAAAAATCAAGGGGAAATATGTTTCCGAATTAAATGAATTTTAGACGCTTTGACACAACTTGTTTTTTCAATTTTTAAGAGTCGAGAAAAAACAAAAGATGACTCTAGTCGCCTTTGATTTTTAATGAGCTTGAAGTGACAAGTACTCAGATGGACCTTTTCCTTTAAGGAGTCTGAAAAGGAATGAAAGGGACTACTCTGAAAATCTATACAGAGGGATTACCAAACCAATCGCAAAACTGCAGCATACTTTTTACGGTACGGCAGTCAATCTTCTCGAATGCTGTGTTCAGTGCATTGCGATTGACAGGGCAGCAGACACGGCTTCCTATGGATAAAGGATATAGCCTATTGTGGTCTCCCAATATCTACTCGATGGTACGTGGGATCACAAGTCCGTACTGGAACTTGTCGTCTCAAAGTGGAGGAATCACCAACCAGCAATGAAAACAACAGTTACCAGGCTTTACGATGCTGGAATACATCTCTAGCCTAGACTTCTAAATGTTGTGCGTTAGGTTCCAAAGCGTTTTTAGATTCATTAAATTTATTTTACAGTTGATCTTGCTTAAGAAATTTTCCTTTCAGGTTCACCGCATGATGTAGATATACAATTCCTAAAATGCAATCTAAGATAATAAACAATCGTTTAATATTCTTTTTGCAATGAAAATCCTAACTACTAAAGAAAGAGAGATGATATTCCTTCAACATAGAGCAGAGAGCACACACTATATGCACTGTCCTAAATCAAACCAATAAACAGTCTAAATGCAAATGCACATGCATGTATTTGTTTTTCAGCCTTCTTAATGTGTGAATGTTAAAAAGAAAGCTAAGCGCAAATCTGAATTATTTTTCAAAGCGACATTACTAACAAGATTCTTTTCAATACAAAATGAAGACAATGACGACACTTTGTGATTTGGAATGGAAAACTTGCTTTCGACACTTGAAAAACTACTAATCCAAATCAAATACAGGAGTAACAGTGTAATCGAATATCAAGAATAATCAAATTCTCTTTTATGACTGAAAATGACACTTGCGACACTTCCAAATCAAGAAACGACAGTTCAATTACGCTACTTCTTTGTAAAAGAGAACTGAAAATGGCTCACAATACATAAAAACATTTACAGTTCTTTGCACAATGGAGGTGGAATAATGGCAAGGAAGGGGGTTTCCAACAGAGGTATACTAACTACAGACAGCAAAACTCCTGAATAGAGCTAAAAAGAGTGAAGAAAAACCAAATTCAGGAGGCAAAATTAGCCTTTTCTGATCAGCGCACCTGTTACACAGGGATTTCAATATCCATCCCACCTACAGCACACAGGAAGTGCGATGCATACTAATATCCTTGAAGAGAGGGTGAGATGGTACAGTGCGAGACTTTTGATCCAGTTCTTGATCACAGTTTGCAGCACAGTTCAGGGATTTAAGCCGAGCAAGTGATAATCAGTAAATAAATCACAGGGGCAGATCTAAGGAGGTTACTAGAGCCACCACAAGGGTAATTAGAGAGTTTGTAAATCAATTGTTCAGTTCATAAACAAAACCCGGAGATAGGCTGAAGCAACATTGATCTACTTTGCACTTGCATAGCAAATGCAGTTCGAAGGCTAGCTGGCTTGACTTCAGGCTCCATCTGTAAGTTTATAAAGCAAACAAATATAGAGAAACAAACAATCTATTCGCTCCCCAGCGGAGTCGCCATTTTGTTATCGGGAAATCTAGTGTCTATGTAGAACTACTAGTCCCACTAAGACTGGTAGCTATCTTAGAAACAAACAAACTAAAACTACTTTCGTTTTCCTTTATGGGAAGTAGATAAGAGGGGAACAAAGGAGACTAACCTCTGTCTTGTGCTTGGTTCCTTTCTTGATTCCTCTCCCTTCTGATAGATCTTCGCCACTTGCTTCCTCATCTACCCAGCTTCAAAGAGCACCTGTGGAATCAAAGCAACATAACACTATCCAAGAACAGAGATCTACTATCATAAACAATATAGGACCAGATATATATTAACCACACAAATGCATATATCATCAATCATACAAGAATGTGGAGGAAAACTTGAATAGCTTTATTAATATCAAGAATAGCAAAGAGGATTACAACCAATTGTTCTGACCCAGCGTCATCCTCTCAGCAAGAAAGCCCTTCTTCACCTCATGAAAAGCTTATATCACCCAACACTATGATGTTACACCAAGAAACCAGCAGCACTTCCTTATAAGATACAAAATTCCAGCCTCTAGATCTCTGGGATGAGGGATCCATATATAGATGTTTGCAAGGGGGGTGAGTCAGCTTCTGAGATTTGATTAGTGTCCTCTCTCTGATAGTTCTTGATTCCACTTGGAGATTGATGATCTCTTACTCATCCCTGGGCGAATGCAGAGAGGCAAGTGTCACAGGAGAAGTTTCTGGAAGATTCCATGATCATCCACCTCACAAATTGACTCTGCCATTTGTCCACTCTCGCCCATCGCACCCCATAGAAGGGCTTTTCAGTATGCATCGCACCTCCTATGTGCATTTAGGTGGGATGTAGCGCACTTTGACCATGGAGCAGGTGAGATGGTCCAGTTTTGACTAGTTCTGAGTAGTTTTTCATGGAGAACTTCTGGGAGATGATGTAATTAGTTGACCTTGTTCTTTTAGGGGTTGGAACAACACTTTTAGGGACTTAGGAGCCCTTGGTTTATGGACATGTTTGATTTGGGTTGTAGTGCCCAAAAATGTCTATAACATGGGTTCTAAATATAAAGTTGCAATGCGTACATTTTGTGTGTGTTGCACATTATGGAGATCAAAATATTGCTCCACCTGTAGTATCCATGTTATTGGATCCTTTCCATCAAACTTCCTCATATCGATCTTTGGAATATGGTGGGTCTTCAATCAAATGTTAGATTCTATGAAATCATGATTAAAATTTACTTTTTTATCATCACGAGTTTCATCTAATACATTTTGGCCATTAGGAATCATTTCTTATAGCAACTTTGTCAAACCTTCCTTCAAACCTTCCATGTCTACTTTTAAACCGTTCTTCAAATATTCCATGTGCCTTTCCTTTGCTACGATACCATCCATATTAGCTTTCATGCCATCTATATTACCTTTCATGTCATCCTTCAAACCTTTCATGTCTAACTTTAAACTATTCTTCAAACCATCCATCTTATTTTCCATTTCATTTTTGGTTACTCTTTGTGAGAGTGAAATTTGTTGCACTTGGTCTCGTAATTTTCATATCTCATGTTGCATTTCTTCCTTTTATTCATGCATCATAGTAGAGCTTTCTGGTTGCTTACTAGGTGTTTATATTTTCTTTCTTCGAGGCATTTTGAAATCAAACAATGATATCTATGCTTCACTATGCCCTTTGAATCACTTAAAACTAATTTTTCAAACAAAAGTTATGCAATTTTTAAAAGAAAATACACACCTTTTTCTTTCTCTTAGGAGATCACTCTTGAAATGATTGTAACTCTATAATTTTGGATCTATAAGTTCTAAAATTTCTTCCTATGGTATCTCTCTAAGTACTCTTTCCAACCTCAGAAGTCTGATCGAGATTGGATTCTTCAAGAAAGCGTTATGCCAAATCTCCCACGATGACCTGATTATGCACTTGTTCAGTAGAGAGAAGTTGTACGGGACACCATGTGTTACTATTTCAACCTTCAGCCCTACAATTTCTACACAAAAGAACTAAAGTTCGTGCACTTTCAGCCACTTTTTACATAATTCAAATCCAATGCCTGAAATGAAATTTATGACTATTTTCCCTAGGTCACTTGTTTGAGACATAATTTTAGATCCAACAAAAACCATAACTCCCTCAGAGAATATCTCTAAAACTATAGCGAACCAAGATCTTAAATTTTTACACAAAGTTCTCTGCAATTTCGGGTCCACGTGGTAAAAATTTCAGCTTCTTAAGCCTCGTAGAAAAAATGTTATAGCTAAAATTCCAAGATGACCTATTTGAGATAGAATTCTAGAGTCCGCAAAAATCTAACTTCCTGAGAGCATATCTCCGAAAATATAGTGAACCAATATATGAAATTTGTATTTTCTTTGAGATTTTGCCTCCATGTGGTAAAATTTTTTAGCTTTTGATGCCTCGTAGAGGAAAAAATATAGCGAAAATTCCAAGATGACTTGTTTGAAGAAGTGAAACCCTAGAATCCAAAGCTCTAATACCAAATGTTATGCAACTAGCTCACAAAATAGAAGAAGAGATAGATCAACGACATCAAAATTAGCCTCTTTGAGGAGGAAACCTCCTTTAAATTACACAAATGAATTCTTGGATGATTCAAATGAAGAAACCTCCTTTCTATATATGGGAGTCTAAGGGGTCACAATATAGTCATAGTTGACATAACAATAATAATCTAAGGGCACAAAAATAACAATAGTGGGCTTCTATGGGGCACAATAATAACAATATGGGATTATATGGGCACAACAATAACAATAAGGGGGCTACACTGACATGCTTTGTTATTGGAGACTCTTTATGCCTCAAGGAGCTAATTCAAACTTTCAGTCCCCTTTCCAAACTTCTGATTAAAGCTTTGCTAGGCTTTTTCCTTTTCCAACTCTTTCCTTAGTAAAATAATTTTTCCTTCAAGCCTTTTACAAGATTTATTTTTCTCGCTAAGTTGTTGACTTAAAGTTTCATTAATCTTCTTTCCTTCTTTGATTTTCAAGAGCAGAGTTTCAATAGCTTCATCTTTTTCTTTGATCAATAATTCTTTTTGAGCTTTATTTTTCTTTCTTATCCTTTGTATCTGATCAAGAGAACTAACCAACTATCCATCAGAATAAACATCTTCTACTTCCATATTATTTATGGCCATAAGAATAAATTTATTTTCTCTATCATGGGCTTTTCCCTCATCTGATGATTAACTTTCTTCACTTTCAGAGAATTTAGCATCTTGGGTGTATAAGATATTCTTTTTAGCCTTCTTTCTATCCTTTTGAACTTTTCTAAACTTATCTCTAGGGTCATATTCTTTCTTTTTCTTTTCAGGATACTTGGAAGGATAGTGACCAAATTTACCACAATTAAATGTCTTAAAAGGTAGCTTACCTTTGTACATTCCTAAGCCTCTCTTAAGCTTCATCACATAATTAGGTTCCTCTTCATCTGATTCACAACATGAGCCATCATGTTCTTCCTTTGGATTCTTATCTACTTTAAAGGTTGAGTCCTTTATTGTAGGCTTGCCATTATCAATTCTCATCTCATAAGCATTAAGAGTGCCTAGTAGTTGGTCCAAAGTGAGATTCTTCAACTTTGTCATCTCCTCAATAGCTGAGACCTTGGGATTAAATCTCTCAGGAGGTTGTCTCAACACCTTCTAAACTACTACTGTCTCTTCTAATTTTTCATCAATACCTCTTATAGTATTCACAAACCTCTCAACCCTAAAGAAGTACTCTGCAATATCTTCAACATCATGCATCTTCAAAGACTCAAACTGCATTATCACCTTCATAGTAGTTGCTCACCTTGTCTCAAATAACTTTTGTGGTAGAGAAATCCATGACCTTGATTAGTTCTAATTTAGGTAGGCAAACAAGCAAGGAATTCATAACTTTAGCATTAGACGTAAATTTCATCTTCTCATCAACATTAGTCAAGGGTAGAGGCTTTGATATTCTTCTTCCACTGCATCCCATACATCAACTCCAAGTGATTAAATATAGGTCTTCATTCCGAATTTCAAAAATACATAGCTTGTTCCATTTAACATCGATGCCTTATTGGTGTATCCTCCTTCCTAGTTTTCCATGGTTCATTTTTCTTCCAGCAATTAAACTGATCTAAAGTAGCCTATTTTTTATTTGATACCAATTCTTAGAAACCAGGACAATATTCTTTTCACTAGTAAAAGTATTAGGAAACCAATAAACACTTCAACAATTAATTCAAATGAGCATAGTAAGAATCAACACATGTAGTACAAATAGTACACATAGATTCCTCAATTTATTTCTTCAATTTTCTTCACAAAGTCAAGATTCTACTTGTTATTACAAGGTTTTTTGGACACAACCAGAAGGAAGCTACTACTCACTAATTTATTGGCTATAATTGAAAGGAGATATAACCCCTAGTTTATTAACTACCACTGAAAGGAGCTCCAAAACATAACTATTTAACAACCACTACTAGAAGGAGCTACATGTAGAAAATCCAATAGATTTGCAAGCTAATGAAATTTTCTAAAGCAAGAGACAAGAATCTACTTCTACTCTTTACGATGAAAGCCCATAAACATTGAGAAGACAATAATCAATAGAGGAAGAGAATCAAAGGCACATAACACAATAAATATTCGGGGAAGCCCACAGCTCAAAATGCCACTATCTGTTTTGTATTAATCAGGAAAATCAAGATGAAATTACAATGTTTGTTCTCTCTAGAACAATCCCAGCACTCAGCAAATTCAATCTCCAACTCATAAACAAGATCAAGGCCAAATATTAGCCAATTCACAAGCACTCCAAGTCTCTATTCCAATGTGTTTTTACTATGAAGGATGGCTTGTATTTATAGGGAAATAAAGCCTTTTAAAATAGCGCAATCCCTCAAGGATCAGTTCCTGAATGCATGCACTATCAGTGCAACTCAAAAAAAAATAAAACAAATAGTACACTGTCCCTGCCCTCTAGTCTCAACTGGGTCTTTCTCAGAATCAACATGCATGAGTTTTTGATGGTGGAATCTTCAGTTAACTAGATTATAACTAATTAGGTCACTAGTGTCCCAACTGACTGTTTACTCACTATTAGTTCCTAAAACTGATTGGAACTAATTTAACTAGACTTAACTCAATAAACTGAGTTAACTAATTACAACTCATTCATAACTCATCCTGAAATCCTAAAAGTTAGGGAGAACATATACATGTCTTCTAAAAGACTTCCAATTCGAATTTCCTAAATTAATTAAGTTAATTAAACTTAATTAATTGTTTTCAAATTTCTATCAGAAAATAATTCTATTTTAATTCACAGTTTTTCAAGGACAAATTAAACTAGAATTTCTTGTTTCCATTCCTCAACACTCCCTCTCAACAAGAAAGGGATTATCCACTACCCCGATCCTGTCTTTGTCAAACTCGAATTTACATCTTGGCAATGCCTTTGTGAACAGGTCTGCATCTTGCTCCTCCGTGCAAATGTAATCTAACAACATGATCCTCCTCAATACACAATCTCTGAGATGATGATACCAGATATCTATATTCTTGGACCAATCATGAAAAACTAGTTTTTCATAGAGTTTGATACAACTCTAATTATCACAATAAATCATTGTCGGATCCATCTGCTGACCAAACAAACCATCCAGGATCTTCCTCATCTAGATAGCCTCACATGCTGCTTGAATTGTAGCCATGTACTCTGCCTCTACTGAACTGAGTGCAACTGATCTCTGTTTCCTATTGTACCAAGAAACTACAGTTGACCCAATACTAAAGATCCCTCTTGATGTGTTCTTCTTGTTAGATGGAATCACCACCCATTATGCATCAGTGAAGCCTTGAAGCTTCACTCCCTCTATCCATCTGTACCACAACCCAAACTGAGTAGTGCCTCTGAGATATCTCAATACATGATTTTCTGCCTTCCAATACAGCTTGGTAGGCCTAGCCATCGCTTGACTAAGATGGTTAATTGCATAACACATATCTGGTTGTGTGCTCACCAAGTACATGAGTGAACCCACAAGCTTCCAGTAAACAGTAGCTTCCACTACTTCCACTGAAGTAGCATCCTCCTTCCTCCAGTTACGAGCTAGAGGAGTCTCCATGGGTTTACTACTCTCCATGCAAAATCTCTTGAGTATCTCATTGGAATACTTGCCTTGAGAAACAAACAACTCCCAATCTCCCTGCCATACCTCCATGCCAAGAAAGTAATGCATGAGTCCCATGTCCTTCATCTACCTTGCAAGATTTGATGAGATTCTCATCACCTGTCAATATGAGATCATTTACATAAAATACAATGATCAAAATCTTACCTTCCACCATTATGTGATACAAGTTCGCATCTGCTTCACTCTTTGTGAAGCCCAACCCAGTGAAGTAGCTATGTATCTTGGTGTACCAAGCATGGGGTGCTTGCTTCAACCTATACAATGCTCTCTTTAGCTGGCACACATGTGACTCACGGTCCAAGGTTTCAAAACCTTTGGGCTTCTCTATGTACACCTCTTCCTCAATCATGCTATTGAGGAAGGCAGTCTTCACATCCATTTGATGGATCTTCCAACCCATCTGTGTTGATAGTGCCAAAATAGATCTAATTGATGAGTACCTTGCAATAGGAGAAAAGGCCTCATCATAGTCAATCCCCTCTACCCGTGAAAAGCCACGGGCCACAAATCTTGCCTTATGGTTCTCAACACTACCATTTACAGCTTTCTTTACCTCTTAAACCCAACGAGAGCTCACAACTGACTTTTCCTTTGGTATCGGGAGCACAACCCAAACACTGTTTCTATCTTTGGAGTCATACTCCTCCACCATCGCATCAACCCAAATTGGCTGTTGCACTTCTTCGTGAAAGGAAGATGGCTCTGTCACATCACATGCATGCATAAGTGCCATGTATCTAGTGTACCTCTTTGTTGACCTCCTCTGTCTACGCTGAGAAGAGGGTGCTCCCACATTCTCCCATGCATCATCCAACAATCTGTCAGCCTCTCTAGTGTGCTTTCTTCCCTCTCTGGAAGACTCTGCCTAAGTGGATGTCTCCACTCTTGGAACCTCTGCATGTGGTTGCTCCACATCAAGCTGAGGTTCCTCAACATTAGGAACTAAAATTTCCTCCTTTGCATGTAGATCAAGCTCCCTCTCAAGGGATACTTGCATGGCCTTCTCCTCATCAAACTTGACATCCCTGCGAACCAATGTCATCTGACTGGTTTCTGTGTACACCCAATAGTTGTGGGGACTATCAGTGTACCCCACAAATATCCTTAACCCTGCTATCAGCTCAATATTCTTCCATGCATCTTTGGTCACATGGAAATAAACCAATGACCCAAAAATCCTGAAGTGACCAACATCTAGCCTCTTACCAGAATAAGCTTCCTCTGGTGTTTTACTCTCAAGTATCTGATGTGGACTACGTTTCTGAACATAAACTGTTGTGTTGCATGCATCAGCCCACAAGTGTAGTGGTAGGCCCTGATCATGTAACATCACCCTTGTTGCCCCTATTATTCTCATGTTCTTACTCTCGACAACCCCATTATGTTGAGGGTTATGAGGTTCCGTCAACTCTAGTTTAATCCCTTCCACTGCACAGAATTTCTTAAACTCATTGGAGACATATTATCCACCATTATCACTCCATAGAGCTTTACCCTTCTTTCCTGACTCTTTCTCAACCAATGCTTTGAATTTGCAAAACTTTGTGAATGTCTGATCCTTTCTCTGTATGAAAAATATCCATCATTTATGAGAATAGTCATCTACAAATATAACATAATACCTGTGTTTGGCGGTGGATACTATTGAGAATGGACCACACACATGTGAATGGACTCTCTCCAAAATAGACTCTGTGCGACTGTCTTTATCTCAAAAGGAATACTTGGTGTATTTTCCCAAAGTACAACCCTCGAATGTATTAACTTGCTCAAAAGTACCTCTGGGAAGACCGATAGAGATTTGCTGAAATATCTTCAAAGCCCCATGATGCAAGTGGCCTAATCACCTGTGCCACAACTGCCGACGTCTCGGCTCAACATCTTTTCTACTTTTGAACTCAAAGCAGCACAATCCTCTACCTATATCTTATAGAGATTCTGAACTCAAATCCCTATCTTCTTTACTTGACCCGTGGCTATGTGTCAAAGGAACGCCTTTCCTTTCAAAAATATCACATCATAACCTCTATCCTCAAGCATGGAAATGGATACCAAGTTCTTCATCAGTCTGGGTACATGCATAACATTCTTCAAGGTGAGTGGAGCTGCATGCTCCCTCTGAAAATTAATAGTGCCCACACCAGTAACACTATACTTACCATCATCACCCATCTCGATATGCATCTTGAGATCTTTCTCCTCCAGTTCACTGAATAACTCTTTGTCACCAATCATGTGGAAAGAAGCTCCACTGTATAAGTACTAGACACTTCACATCATTGAAGACACCATGCATGCAACAAGGGAAAAGTCGAATTCGAATTGGAAGGCCAAGGCTCACCCACCACTCCTCCTAAGGACTTCTCCTTGGACTTCTTCAATGGAAATTTTGTAGTGAAGTGACCCATCTTGTGACAATGAAAGAATTTAACTTTCATCATGTCCTTCTTCTTACCTCCATGATAAGAATTTGATTTGGAACAAGAAATTTTACCTTTCCCCTTCCTTTCCTTAATCACTAAGGCACATTTCTCTTCATCACCAGTCTTTGATGAAGAGCCATCCCTAGTGTTCCTCCTGATCTCATCCTGCATCAAATCCGACCATAGTTGTTCCCAATATGGAAGCTTCTCCCTACCATTTACAAAGTCTTGATAACTACACCAACTCTTTGGGAGTCCAAGAAGAGAAAGGCTCACCATATCCTCCTCAGAAACTGTGATTCCAACACTTCGAAGTTCATCCCGACATCCTGACATTGAGTGAACTTGGTCAAGTACTTTGGAATCGTCTCACCTTTCTCCATCTTGATTTTATGCAGTTTATCCTTTAGTGACACCTTCCTTTGATCACTGCTATTTTGATACAAGTCCATCAATGTTTTCCACGTAACATGTAGAGTTTCCTTGCCATGAAGACTCGAGACAATGTGGGCTAGAACTCCCTCAAGGATTATCCTCCTTGCCTTCACCACACACTTTTTCCATTCCGCCAAGTTCCGTGAGTCCGTAGTTGCTGGCTTAGGGACTTCTTGATCAATGAATTCCTTCAAGCCATTATCTTCTAGCACAACCTCCATCGTGTCCCTCTAGGCTATAAAATTTGAGCTGCCTTCCAATGCATACTCAAGCCTCAACCCATGGAATGTCATTTGCCAATCCTGAAGTATGTATGAAAATTTGACTTTCACCTGTAACCCAGAAACTCAAAACTTCGAAATCTCCTCTAGAGAGATTATTTTAAATCAGAGATATCTCCCTCATCCGAACTCCGATTCGCCCGGTGTTTTTTTTAAGTTGGGTATATTTTACCAAGGAATCCAAATATGCAATTTGTTTCTGAAAATTTTGCGCATAAATTCTCAGAACTTCTCTGCAAACTCTCGGCCCAAAAAATAATCTTGCTTTGATACCATGTAGAAAATCCTGTAAATTCCCAAGCTAATAAAATTTCTAAAGCAAGGGACAAGAATCTAATCCTACTCTTTACATCAGAATCCCATAAACATTGAGAAAACAATAATCAATAGAGGAAGAGAATAAAAGGCACATAACACAATAAATATCCGAGGAAAGCCACAAATCAAAACCCCACTACCTGTTCTATATTAATCAAGAAAATGAAGATGAAATTACAATTTTTTTTCTCTCTAGAACAATCCCAGCACTCAACAAATTCAATCTCCAACTCATAAGCAAGCTCAAGGCCAAATCTTAGCCAATTCACAAGTTCTCCAAGTCTCTATTCCAATGTGTAATTCCTATGAAGGATAACTTGTATTTGAAGGGAAATAAAGCCTCTAAAAATAGCGTAATCCCTCAAGGCTCAGTTCTTGAATGCATGCACTATCAAAGCAACTCAGAAAAATCTAAAACAAATTGTACATTGTCCCTGCACTCTAGTATCAACTAGGTCTTTCTCAGAATCAACATGCATGAGTTTCTGATGGTGGAATCTTTAGTTAACTAGAGTAACACTAATTAGGTCACTAGTGTCCCAACTGACTATTTACTCACTATTAGTTCTTGAAATTGATTGGAACTAATTTAACTAGACTTAACTCAATAAACTGAGTTAAATAATTACAACTTAGTCATAACTCATCCTAAACTCCTATAACTTAGGGAGACCATATACATGTCTTCTAAAAGACTTCCAATTTGAATTTTCTAAGTTAATTAAGTTAATTTAACTTAATTAATTATTTTCAAATTGCTATGAGAAAAGAATTCTATTTTAATTCACAATTTAATTCAAGGACAAATTAAACTGGAATTTCTTGTTTCCTTTTCTCAACACTACAACCCATTACTTGTAAGCTAATACTTGCTTGACCTCAATGATTCATCTTTCATTCAATTTTCAAAATCAAACCATGAAAACCACTTATTACACAAACAAATAATTTTCTCACTTCAAAGACTCACCACAAACACCATAAATTCAACTTTAGCAAAATTTTGTCACTGATCAATCCACCATCCACATCAACATCAACCCATGAACAACTATTTTAACCTCAATCTTACACAATCGATCATGCTTATATAGAAATTGTACTGGTATTTTTACTTCTTTCATCTTTTAGTCATCTTTCTTTTGAAGTTCACTTATTAGAGGTTTTGATCTTATTAACTTCTTGTTTTTATGTTTTTGGAATGTCCTCTTGATGTGCACAATAAGTATTCAAATTCAATTGATTTTTCTCTATGTGAAAATATGAGAGTCTAACTGGTTTTTTCTCCGATCTAGTATATACAGGATTTAGTAGAGGTTTTTCTAAATTTCCTAGCTCCAAATTTAGCCAATATTACTCAACCTACCTCTAAATCTATCCATTTTTCCATTCTAACTGCCAACTAATTCATGCCTTTGTTTTTAAACTTTATGCACTACTAGTTTGGTGGATTTTCATAAAATATGGCATAATTACCAAATTTACAAGTTATTGACCTGTGCATCCCTTAAGCTCTTAGTATGGCCCATAGGGACTTTGATCAAGACAATAGAACTAATTTTATCTCAAACACTTTACTCATAAAGTTGTCACATATAACCATTTTTGGGCATTCCTTTGTTCCCAGACCTGATCTTATATCCATGAGGGCTTAACTTCTAGTCACAACTTTCTATGGTTTTGGTTTTTTTTGTCCACATAGAACCAAGTCGTAGTGCGAACCTTATCCCCTAACTTTATTTACTAGTTTTCCTTTGAAAATATCATGGCTTTAGGCTCTGGGGTTACATGTCTCAAAGGGACCACCTCTCCATGTGCGCCCTTATGATAGGAATTCCTCTCTACTATCCATAAGCCACTGGGCAATCCACTTATCCCAGAGCCTCATCAACCTAGAGAGAACTCACATGTGCACCTTTATTTTCTTTCAAGGTCAATTTTCTAGGGTGACATGTCTAGTGTGGACCTGCATGTCAACTTTTCTCTTCTTATTTTTCCACCGCTGCTACTCTATATGCAACATGTACCTTCCATCTCTATGCCAGGTTGTCCCAAATCCTAGTCAGCCTGGAGAGGCCTACATGTGCACCTTATAAACCTTCCAGTTTTTCCCTTTTTGGGTGACATGTCCTATGGCGACCCACCATTGACACACATACCAATCATGTACTCGTCGAGGTGAGCTATCATTACCACCTTCAATCCATCGTGTCCTAAAACTCTCTCTCTGTATGGGCACTTTCAAAATATTATAGGATTCGTCTTACGGGGTGATGTGTTATAGCCACTTGTCTTCCACCTCTGCTAGGGTGTCATGTGTCACTCACTGAGTGGTACCAAATGTCATTCATTTTCAACCTACTTGTCCAACCAAAAATGTCAAATATGCATGCCATGTGTCACCCTCTCATTGGTGCCACGTCATGTTGATGTCATACTATCATTGTGTATCCACTTATGCTTTCATGTCACCTCTATGAGCTAATGCAAAATGACCATGTATCAACTTCTAATTGGCCCATGTTTTCAACTCATATTCCGGAAGAGGGGTCTTAGTCTTCGAGTTTTCATTGATTTTCTTTATAAAAATAAAATAACGAAAACAAGAATTACATGGTCAGGTGTCAAAGAGTCCGAAAAATATTAACTTTTGTGTACTTTCTCTTGCTCCTGATCTCTGAATCTCCTGGAAGACTGACTAGGTCCCACAAGGTTGGGGGTCGGGTGTCGAAGCGATTTCTTTATTGCATACCCACACTTGTTGTGATTTATAGCTAAGATGAAGGGAAAAATAGGTTGGGGATTAGGGCATATCCAGGTCTGACTTAGAACCATGCTGACTTGGAACCTTGACCTGTTTGACACTTTTAACCTCTTTAATTCTTTATTTTTCTCCTACAATAAGTTTTTATCCATAAGTCTATTTGCAAACTTCTATATATTCTTGGAAAGAGATTTCCAAGCTCTATCCATCTAAGTGGGTCCTAAGTACACTTGAGTTTATTTAGTGAACTAAAAATGACTTCAAAGGCTCTACACCTTGACCACCTTTTCCTTTTCCATATTTTAGATGATCTTGGTCTTTGATCATTCTACTTGCAACCATCTCTACCTTTGTCATCATATTCTTTTCCTTTTCCATCACTGACAACATATTTCCAGTAGGGGTTTAATATTTAACCACTGAGAGGGAGATTGTATAACCTCCCATCAAGGATTTAGAGTGAAGGTACTAGGAACATACCATTTTTTAACTAAGAATTGTCCAAGCCAAAGGTTTTGGAACTTAATGTACTTTCCTTTTGGTTCCTTGGATTTGTCGCATTTCAAGACTAAGTATCACACTTAAAATTTCTTATTGCCAACAATTTTTTTGTTGAGCCAATGTTTAACTATGGCTTTGAGCTCATGAAGCCTATGCTTGGCCTTCTAACACTCTTCTTCCAATTTCAACAATGTTTTGATATGTTGTTGCATGACAAGCGATTGGGTTTCTTGCACTGATTAAACCAACTACAAGGATGGTAGGAAGATATTATAGGGTGGGATCATTTATTGATCATAAACTAAGAAGAAATGGGAATTGCCAATGGAAATATTAAGGGTGACTCTTGTTGAGCCTTGTAATTGTCATATATTTTCATTAGAATCTTGAACCTTGATGCTGATTTCTTTCCTTTTTCCTTATATTTATGTTTCATCACTTAGAAAAGTTCAATATTTAAATGGATTAAGATTGTTTTTATAATCATGTTTTAAATAAATTTATTTTATCTATAAAATGCATCATGAATGTGCTTGTTGGAGGCTTTGTTATAAACGTGGGTTATAGAACATATCGAAGTTTGATGGAAGCTAATGGTATTTGAAGAAGCATACGTGATAGATTCAAGTGAAGGTGATTTTAAATTAAGAAGTTGGTTGAAGACAACATTCTTGACTTCATCACCATAAGATATTGGATTGATATTAATTAGAAAATATCGATCTGAGAATATTTGATTCTTAGATTGATCCTTATTCCAAATATTTTTTGTTATAATTGCTCCATTTTGTAATATAAAAAGTGAGATAAGTCAGCCCTGTGCGGCTAAGAAGAAACAAGGAGATAATTATTGTAATATTGATAACATAACAACAACTAAGATTGAATTGTAATTATTCAGACAATTTAATGTGAAGGCTTTCATTTATGTTTATTTCAGTTTACCAATTGTTTTGTTGATATGAACTTTTTTTAGACAGTCTGGTTCCCGAGGGTTTGGGCCTTCTTCCTGGATGAGACACTATCTTCTTTGTATCATTAGTTTCATATATTTTCTTACTATTTTTTCTTAAGTAAATCAAGTGGTATGGTTCTTTAAGCTCTGATTGTGTTATAATATTAAAGAGAGTTTGATTATGCTTGTTATTTCCTATGAGAATGATATTTATTTTGATCTTTTCTTTAGTTACTGTTTTTTGTTTCTGTAGGTACTACTTGTTGTTTCCATATTTACGATTGTTATTTCCAATTGATGTTTCCAAGAATATCATTGATTTCAATACACACAAGGTTATTTATTGAATGATTAGAGTAGTTTTATTTTCAGATTGAATTAATGCAAATTATTTTCAAATTAGATCCTAGCTTCCCATAAGGTTTGATTATAGTTCTTCTAAGTGCAGAAATAATTTGATAATCATATTATTTAATTATGTGTTATTTTTTATGATTAGATTAGTGGATAAAGCATTTTAATACCAAGACTAGTTCATAGGAATATCTTGCATAGATTTTGTTGATTACCTTGAGATAAAAAGATGAGTCCTCGGGTCGATATTAATGTTGACACTCAATTGTTATAACAATTTAGGAACCCATCATCTACCCATACAACCTAAGAAAACATGTTGTGTCAATTCTTTCAGTGTTGTGCTACATTATTTTTAAGGATATTTATGAGATTCTTGTTTGATGACTCAGAGGGGCATTCCCTTGTCTATAATAGTTTGAGAAGTACTTAATTCTTATTCCTCTTTTTAATGAAAATTCAATGAGATTTAAAGAAGAAAAGTAAGAGGAATTATCAAATACTAAAGAGTTTGGAACCCCAAACCTAGTAACATTAGTTTTACCAAGGAATGATATGACCTGATTTTCAACTACTTTCTTGAGTGGTGTTTCTTCCATCCATTTGGTAAAGTAGTATATAGTAGTAAGGATGTACTTATGCTATTTTGACGAATTGGGAATTATTTCACCTTTTACATATAATCCCCACTATTGGAATGGTCTATCCACTTCCACTAATTGTAGTGAGAGGACATGCTTTCTTTCTCATCCTACGGCCTTTTGGCATATATCAAATTTGCATGCATATGTTTGTGCATCTATTAAGAGAGTTGGCTAGTAATAACCAGTGCAAAGGAATTTGTGGGTTGTGGTATCCCTGATGAAATTTCCCCCTCCAGACCTTCATGTAAATAGTTTAGAACCTTTTCTGAGTCCGATTTTTCTACACATTTGAGTATAACACCATAATAATTTTGGTGAAAAAAAATCCATTTATCAATTGATATGAGGATGCATTAATCCGAAGGGATCTTCATTTAGGAGTAATATGTCTAGGAGAAGTGGCATGATTAAGGTAATATTTAATTTCATTATGTCGAGAATTTATTAAATTCAGCCTAAAGAAAATAACATTTTTTATCAGGGATGCTTGTTCATCCCACCCTTCATAAATTGTCTTTTTGTTGTTGTTCTCCATTAACAACTTCCATAGACCTTGCCCCTTGCAAATTTTGATGGGTTTAATTTCTAGATCATATTATTGTAACAAAATAATCTAGTGTGTCCTTTATTCTCTGAGGTCTTTTTGAGTAAGAATAATCATGACTGTGAGGTAAGGTATTATCATTTTCATTCTAGATTTAAGAAGATAAGGCCTGAAATACTGCGAAGGATTATTTATCAACTTTTGGGTGTCAAAGTTGTGCTCCTTGAAGTCCTAAACTCATGAAAGCGATCAAAAATTTTTTATCATCTAAATCCTTATGATTCAAAAATACAACATGTGATTTATCTGAGGAAAATGTATAGAGAATGAAGGCTCGAGTATAGTCTAGGCTTAGGAGGGCTAGTGCCTCAATAATCACCATTCATTATTTTTGAAATTTCTATTTTTTTCTCAGGTTTCCATCTAAATTTCGCATCCTTCTTAATCATGCCTTGTAATGACTTCACTATTTCAAAAAAGATGCAGATAAATCTTCTAACAAAATTGGTTTTCCTTAAAAAGGATTGCATTTCCTTCTTACTGCAAGGGGGCTCTAAGTTGGTGATTTCTTTAGTCATCTTAGGTGAAATCATTATTCCTAATGTGGACATAATAAAACCTAAGAGTTGGTCTTTAGTGAGAATTTTCCTATATGCCACTATGTTCCTCAGTTAGTTCTGGAAAACGATCTTAAACTAATCAGGGTGAGACACTAGAATTTGATTATACCTTGAAAATTTATTGAGCAAAGATAGAATTTAAAATCCTACAAAATAATGAATGATTTGTTTCATATATGGTACATGATAATTATATTTCTCTTATGCTCTATTTAGGTTCCTAAAGTCCACACATAGTTGAATATCGTCATTTTTCTTCTTAAGTGGAACCGAATTGCACACCCACTCAGTGTGCCTGACAAGAAAGATGATCATTGTAGCCAAAAGATTATTTAATTCATTTTTCACCATAAGCTCTAAGGATAGATGCATATTTCACAACTTTTGTTGAACCTGTTTCTCACCTTGCTTAATGGGTATGACACGCTGGATAATATTTGTACTGAATGATTTCAAGTCAGAATAGGTCCAACAAAAAACATCATTTTTCTCTTTAAATAGTTGAATGAATGATGACCTCTTAATAGGAGTACAACTTGTTCCTAAGTTTATGTTCTTTGGACACTTTGTGGTCCCCAAGTTTATGACCTCATACTACATATTCGGGTTATTGGTCTTATAGTTAGTTGCCCTGTTAAATTTATCTTAGAGGCCGTAAAACGTTTCTAGTCCAACTACTAATTTTGGAATGGGATTTTTGGATATCTTTGGTGTACTAGATGAGAACTTTTGCATTTATGAATCATGTTCTTCTTCACAAATAATTGATTCTTTGAAGGTTCCTTCTATATGGAGGAAATTTACGGTACGGTCATCATCATCAAATACTTCCTAATTCATAATATTTCCTAGAACTGTATTCCATAAGTTCAATTCCATAAGAAAAGAAATAGTGAAAAAAATCTCAGAAATAATTAAGCAAGATGAAAAATTGGCCAATAAGTCATCATTAGTATTTTGAAAACAAGGAATAGAACAAATATTGAATGTGAAGAATTGATTTATCAAGTTCCATACCTTATGATGGTAACTTTTTAAATGACTCGAAGTACAATGAATTCAATTTCATACCTATTTTACCACAATCTCAGAGTAATTGAATACCTTTAAAAACTTTACATCAAGATCCACTACTTTCTTAAGTCCTTGAATCAGGGTCTCATATTTTGCAGTATTGTTTGTGCACTCAAACTCAAAAATATAAGAAATAATAATTTTATTAGTTTTTGGATCTATCATAATGCAACTATCTTGTCCACCCTCCTTAGAATTAGAGTCGTTGAAAAATAAAGACCAAAATTTGACATTTCATTTTACATCGACTACATCTAAACGTGTGAGACAATCGATGCTTGAAATTTGTGAACAATTTACTAATTCTAAATGTCTAAGTGAATTTCCATAGGGGTAATAATTTTCATAAAATTCTCCAAAAATGGTGTCGATGTAAAAATTCTCGAGAGTAGTATCACTAAATAATATGGGTTTAGGTGCTTCCAAATTAGTCATCACATGCTTCACATATATTTCATGGTCTACCTTAATTTCTTTCTCATTTCCCTTATAATATTACCAAAGATGGGACCAATGAGTGGAAAAATACCCATTTAGGTCAACTATAAAAAATTTCAATGGTATTGAAAACTTTGGGGCTAGAGGCTAGTCTGACAAGGAAACTCAAAAAATTTCCTAATGCAGTAACCTTGGACTTGTCAAGTTGAACAATGTGGTTGTTGCATTTCTAAGGTTGAATATCTAAATTTTAAGCAACTACTAGGGGCATGGCATTTACCAAGTCTCCCAAATAGGCCATGCAATTATGTTCATTATTATTACAAATTTCAAAGGTTAATAAAAAAGGAGGGGCCTTAGAGGTGGACCTTTTTCTTGTCCAAGTGACATCATCGATGATTGCTTCATTGTCGAGAGAGTTTTCATCCTAAGAGAATATTCTAGAATATTGGTTGGCTCAAGACTCTTAATAGTATTTTCAATTTCCTTGTAGAGTTTGGTTGGTTCAAAGAAATAATATCATACAATGATATTTTCACTTTCAATTTCTTAAAATCATCAATCAAACTATATCTGGAATTCATGATGACTGAAGGAATATTAATCTAGCTAGTAAGAAGGGAAGACCCAAGGGATGGGGTTGTTGTAGTAATGGGAAGTGGAGCTCTATCCATTGGGATTAAACCTATAATTTGGGTGTTATATTCTTGGAACTCCTTAGTCTCCTGAATTGAGGGATGAACATCCCATAATCCATTTATGGATGAAGGATGTTCCCCTAGTTGTTCTTCATATTTTTCTTCACCTCCTCAGTCATTTCCTTCATGATTTTCTTACCTCGAGATCAAAATGGTCTCCATGGATTTGAATTTATCAAATATGTTATGAAATCAGGATACCTTAGGGGGAGATGAATTCATGTTGGTTTTCATATTATACTTCTTGAGAATATTGAAAAAATGTAACAAGAAAGGCTCAATTTGACTTTAGCCTTAGTCAAATTGAATAAAATTGAATTTCCACATTAGTAGGACAACTTGGAGGTAGTTAACTAGTGTGACATGGATCTTTTCACTCAGTTAGCTTAGTAAATTTGAGTTAGAGGGCGTTGGGTTTAGTTATGTATGTTTGATTTCTAAATTCTAGTAATCCAGTTCAGTTATTTTTAGTTGTATTCAATTAACTAGACTTGAACTATTTATAGAGTCAGTTTAAGGTCGATCGTGTAATGGGACGTCATTCTAACACAAATATCTTTCATTTAGATCATCAATTAGACAAAAATAGGTAGTGCATGCAACAAATTCGAATTCCTCAGCCAAAGTGGAGATGACAAGGTAGTGTAAGATTAGTTGTGGACTAGTTTTGAGTGTATAGGTGTTGCATGAAATCAGTGATCAATCCTTGGGAATTGTACAATAAATTTGGAGGAAATTCCTAAGTAATAGGGGCTAATTTCCTTAGTTTTTTCACAAATAAATAGGAATCTAGGTGAGGAGATAATTGGCTAAGTGTTGGCTAGAATTGTTCATAGAGAAATGCGAACAATTATTCTTTTGCAGGTTGAGCTCAGACATGGAGCTAGCAATTGTAATAGATTATCTATTCATTTGATTAATGAAAAGAGGCTTGAGGGGTTTTTCCTAGTTGGGTTCCCCTAGAAATCATTGTGTACTTCTACTTTTTCTGATTGCATATCTATGCATGTTGTTCTAAATTGTGAATTTCATTCCGCAGATCAGTAGAGTAGAATTGTGTATATTGATTTTAGATTAAATTTCTTGAGTAGTTGTAATTCTATAAAATTTTGACATGGTATCAGAGCCTCAAAATTCACATTAGAACTATTATTTCAAACTTGCCTCTCAAGAATTTTGAATTTGAAGCTTCTGTGTAGCTACTTTTCTTCAAGACCAGGAGGATTTCTTTCAACAGACTGAGATTGGAGTATCCTTTTTAGGGTAGCTTGAATTTCATAACTTAGAAGGATCGAATGGAAGAAATTCTTGATGACAATGGTGTGTTAGAATATCTTAAAACTGACATTGCAAACCTCCATAGTCAGATGCACAACAATTAGCCCAATGGCATAAGGATGTTGCAAAGTCTAGGATAATTCTTTTGGAAGGTGTGAGAGACCACGTGGTCTCAAATTTGCATGGTAAAGAGACACCATTGTCTATGTGGAAGGCACTGACTAAGCTATTCAAAAGTAGAAGTGACCATAGAAAATTGGCCCTAAAAGACAAACTTCGAAACATAAGATGAAGAAGAATGATATTATTCCACAATATCTCCCCAGATTTACATAAGTACGGGATGAACTTGGAGGGGTTTGGGTGAATGTTGTAGAATATGACCTGGTGAGCCTAGCTCTTCTAGGCCTTCCAAAATCCTAGCACAACAACCTGGACTCTGTGAATGTAAGGGAAAAATTTAAAAATTGGGAAAGATTGTGGTCTGATTTGGTTCAAGAAGAGTTCAGGAGAAATAACCAGGACGAAACATCATCCAGAGCTTAGGATGAAGAGAATTTTGCATCGGTTGGAAAGGAAAATAAGGCAAAATGTAAGAAGACCCGGAGAAAACTTGAGTATGACAATTTAATGGCAAGAAGAAATACATGAGCAAGATAAAATGCTTCCACTACCACGAGTTTGGGCACCATGCAACAAAATATCCACACAAGAAGTCTACCAAGAAGCCTTCAATAGCAGCAGTAAGTGAAACATTGGCTTCACAATTTGAGTTAGACTTCACCCTAATAGCATGCATGGCCAACATTGTTATGGGGAGTGTGTGGTAGCTTGATTTTGGTGCCTCATTCCATATGACAGGGTGCAAGGAGTTTTTCAATATCCTGGGGGAGAAGGATCTCGATATTCATATCGAAATGGGTGATGGTGGGAGGTATAGTGCTACAGGAATTGGTACTTTCACCTTTGAGAGGGAGAAAGCCTCTCCTCTTCGTCTCAAATATGTTATGTTTGTACCTGTCCTGAAGAAGAACATGATCTTTCTAGCAATATTGGAGGATTTTGGCTATGATATTAGTTTTACTAAAGGGAAAGAATTTATGAGACACATAGCTACCGAGAAATTAGTGAATTAGATCGGGGTTTGAGTGAAGAACATATACAAACTTGAGGTGGGAGATTGCACTGCATTAAGCAGTAAGGCAAAAAAATTGTAAAGTTGAGATGTTGGAGAACTCTGGCATAGGAGGTTGGGTCATCTACATCATGGTTCCTTAAAAATCATGCAAAAAATAACCACCAGTCTCCCTAAAGGCTTCCTTGACCAGAAGGATGTTTGCAAGGGTTACACATTGGGGAAATATGTCAAATCTACATTCCATGACCGAGAGAGTAGATCATATGTAATCTTGGAGCAAGTCCACTCTGATGTTTTTGGACCCTTTTTTATGGCCTCCACAACAAGACACAAAAAGACATAAGTACTGTGTTATTTTTATTAATGATTTCTCTATAAAATGCTAGATCTTCTTCATGTGGAATAAGGATGAAGTTCTCTCAAAATTTGTTGAGTTCAAGACTTTAGTTGAGAAGGAGATAGGGAAGAAGGTGAAGGCTCTCAGGAAAGACAATGGAGGTGAATTTATTTCGCATGCCTTCAAATATTTCTATGCAAAGGAAGGTATTCGAAGGGAACTGGCAGCACCCCATAACCCATAACAGAATGGGGTAGCTAAGAGGAAGAACACGAGAATAGTGGGAGCAGAAAGGGCCATGTTGCATGATTAAGGGATGCCATTACATCTATGGGAAGAATCATGTAACACTGTAGTCTACTTATAGAACAGGAGTCCTCATAGATACTTGGTATGATCACACTAGAGAAATATTTCTCTGGGAGAAAGCCTGATGTGTCTTATCTAATATTTTTTGGAGATTCATTTTATTGTCATGTATCCAAGGATTGGAGGAGGAAACTTGAGACTACAACAGAGTTGGTATTTTTTGTAGGATACACAGAAACTCCCCACAATTACTAGGTGTATTTTCCTTCACTGAGGATGACAATTGTAAGGAGAGATGTCAAGCTCGATGAGGACAAGGCTATGATATTCTCTTTGGAATGAGAAATGTATCCCACTAGAGAAGGAGCTTCTAGCTCTAAAGAAGGAGCCTCAGGATGAGCTTCAGGAGGTTGTGGAGTAGCCATATGCAGAGGAGCGTATAAGAGGCAAAGTGGAGGCACTCAAACAACCAGAATATTCCAGAGAGGGGAGAAAGAGAACCAGAAAAGATGATAGATCGTTGTAAGGTGCACGAGAGAATGTAGGAGATCCCACATCACAACGCAGGTAGAGGAGATCACCTGATAGGTACAATGGGTACATGGCTCTCATGATATCTCATTGAGACAAAGCCTTCCTCATTTGAGGAAGAAGTTTCTCAACCATTTTGGGTTGATCCCATGGTGGAAGAATATGAATCCATCATGAAGGACAGTGTATAGAAGATGGTGTCGAGACCAGAAGGGAAATCAGTCATTGGTTCAATATGGATCTGCAAAGTGAAGCATGCAGTGGATGAGAGAATCGAGAAATACATGGCCATATTTGTGTCCAAAGGATTCTCTCAGATAGAGGGAGTGTGTTATATGAAATCTATGACTGTGGACAGAAGTGTCTTCCCTAGGCCTGTTGAACGAACCTAGAACAACATAAAGAAAATGGCACAATGTCTTCCTTAAAGTAATTGAATGATGGGATGAGGCCTACCTAGAATCTGTCACAAGTTTCACTCCTTCCTCGACTTGTATGCTCTAATTCTATCTCTAATTGCTATAATTTGAACTTGCACAATCAAATAAGACAAGCCAAAGATCTATGAAATATATGTAGCATAATTCAATCACTTCATTCAATAGATCAACATGGCATTGAAATACATGAAATCATAACATCATATATAGGAAAACAATATACTTTTTGTATTAATAGAAACGGAGAGAGTTACAGCCAAAAATAGGAGTTGATCTTGTAGAAGAGCTCCCCAAGTTGACTTGTCCTTTCCTTACCACAAAGTATGCTTCTATGTCACCCTAATGCATGGAATAATGACTCTCAAAGCAACAACATGAGGGTAGAATCAATCTCCAAAATCCAACCCCTTGCCCATGGATGGCTGTAAATATATAAAGGAGGGAGGTAGTTCATGAATTCTTATCCATTTACCAATATAGGCTTGAGATCCACTTGAGATGGGAAGATGAGCTCTAGGGATAATAGGTGAAAACTCTAAGGTAGGAAATGGTTGAAACAACCTCAGGAATTTTCTGGAAGAGGAAGCTTCGGGATTTCTTTTCTTTTTCTCGAATTTCTAGAATCAATGCACCCCCTAGATTGAGCAACCTGTTGATGATTAGTGTAGGTGCATAGAGGGTCAACCTAGTAGTCAATGCTAGTCCCTAAAGGGCTAGGGTGTGTTGGGCCAAAACCTGGAAACTCACCAGTCAAGAGAGAAAATTATGGGATTCAGCAGAGTCATGCTTAGGGATTTGTGTAGGCATATTGACAATATGTTGAAGGATGTGAATTGATCCCGTTTGAAGGCCTATTGGCCAGATGCGACGAAATGGCCTATACCAGAGTGAACTATGAGGAAAAAAATTTCACCAATTGTATATATTCCTCAAGAAGATCCATTATAGTATTGGTTGCATAGATAGGGTGGAAAATCCACCAGATGGATGTGAAGACTGCCTTTCTCAGCAATCTTGTTGAGGAGAAAATTTACATAGAGTAGCCAGAAGGATTTGATACATATGATCAAGAGTCACATGTGTTCAGACTCAAGAGATCATTTTATGGTCTCAAACAGGCACCCCCGGTATGGTATGCTTGGATCGATTTTTATCTCCTTGGATTTGACTTCACCAAAAGTGAATAAAATGTGAACCTCTATCACATTGTGGTAGATGGTAAGTTTCTTATTCTTGTTTTATATGTTCATGATTTAATATGGATAGGTGATGAATCGTTGATCTTCTATGGCGAAGAGGATCTTGCAAAGGAATCTGAGATGAAATACATGGACCTCATGAATTATTTCCTTGGGCTAGAAGTATGGCAAGGTGATGTTGAATTGTTTGTGCCACAAGGAAAGTATGCTACCAAGATACTTCAAAGATTTCACATGGATAATTGTAATCCCATGGAAACACCTCTAGCAACAAATTGGAGGATGGATAATTCCATTTTAGGTGAAGAGGTTGATGCTACCATTTATAGGAAACTTGTGGGTTCATCGATGTATCTTGTGAACACACAACCCAACATGTGCTAGGCAGTCAACCAGCTTATCCAAGCTATGGTGAGGCATACTAAATTATATTGGAAGGTAGCAAAGTATTTGTTATGGTACCTTCAGTGTTATCTTTAGTGTTGGGTTCATAGCTATTTCCTAGTACAACAGCAAGCAAAGGTCTGTGACTCTCAGCTCAATAGAGTTTGAATACATGGCTGCAAGTCAAGCACCATGTGAAGCAATCGGATGAGGAAAATACTTGTGGGACTGTTCAGTCACGAGATGGCTTCGAAATTGATAGATGGTGATAATCAGAGTTGCATTAAACTCTATGAGAATCTGGTATTCCATGACAGATCCAAGCACATTGATATACAATATCATCATTTGTGGGATTGTGTGCAGAGGAGAATTATGTTGCTACAATACATTCTAATTAAGGATAAATATGATGACATATTGACAAAGGAATCATCAAGAGGTAAATTCAAATTCCACAAGTGCAGGATAGGGGTGGGAGGAAATCCCTTTCTTGCTAAGAGGGAGTGTTGAAAAAATGTAGCAAGAAAGGCTCAATTTGACTTTAGCCTTAATCAAATTGAGTAAAATCAATTTTCCAAATTAGCAAGAAAAAATAGAGGAAGTTAACTAGTGTGACACAGATCTTGTCACTCAGTTAGCTCAGTAAATTCAAGTTCGAGGGCTTGGAGTTCAATTACGCATGTGTGATTGCTAAATTTTAGTAATCCGATTCTATTATTTTTTAGTTGTATTTAGTTAACTTGCCTCTAACTATTAATAGAGCTATTTTAAGGTCATTTGTGCAAGGGGACATCAATCTAACTTAGATATATATCAATTAACTGATTAATCAACCCAAAATAGATAGTGCATGAAAGGAATTTGATTTCCTTAGCTGAAGTGAATATGAAAATGCAATGTAACATCTGTTGTAGACTAGTTTTGAGTGTCCAAGTGTTGCATGCAATCAATGATCAATTATTGGGAATTGTGCAATCAATTTGGAGGAAATTCCTAAATAATAGGGGCTAATTTCCGCTGGATTTGCGCAAGGAAATAGGAGGCTAGGTGAGAAGATAATTGGCTAAGTGTTGGCCAAAGTTGTTCAATGAGCAGAGAGAATAATTATTCTTTTGCAAGTTGAGCTCGGAGCTAGAGCTAGCAATTGTAATAGATTCTCTATTCATCTGATTAATGCAAAGAGGCTTGAGGGATTTTTCCTAGTTGGGTTCCCCTAGAAATCATTGTGTATTTGTGGTTTTTTTATTGCATTTCTATGCATGTTATTCTAAATTTTTGAATTTCATTTCGGAGATCAATAGAGTAGAATTGTGTCTCTTGATTTTAGATCAAATTTCTTGAGCAATTGCAAATCTATCAAATTTCTATAGAGAGGTAGCTTATTGTTGTATTAGGATGGGCCCTCTCTAGCTTCCCTTCCCAAATCAATGACTTTATTTTTCGAATTCTTAATTAACCTCGTCATATTTAAAGGATTAGGGATTGAATATTCCTTCGAATTAGAATGGTTAGAATGATTTCCTTGTTTTTTATTTGAGGTAATTAGTTTATCTTCTTTGAACACCATTTTCCCATGGACACTCACAAGACCCTTTTCAAACTTGACAACCTCCTATAATGTTTCCTGCAAGGTAACCTTTTTGGATTGTTTAACAAACATTTCCATGGATTTTTGCAAAATGGCCACTTCATTTGTAGGCTAGGAGGCTTGAGGAATATTATTTAAATGGAGAAGAAACCTCTGATAAAAATATTTTACCTTCCCCTAGGTGCCCATTTTTGTAACCACCCCTTCCCACATTTACCCAATTTCACCAACCTGTTAGGATAAATATGAGATTAAGAGTTACTTTGACATGACCCAACCTCCAAGCCCCAGTTAAGGAAGTGGGGCCTACAAGATGACCATAAAATTACAACTTACAACATCCCTCAAGGCTACAGGACACTCAGGGTCCAAAGGACCACCATAGGTGACTACAACCTATGTTGGGGCTCTTTTTCACTAGCCTAGACCCCCAACCACATGCATGACAAGGCCTGGGTGTGGTTATAGGCCTTGAACCACATGCACAACACTACCTCCATGTGGTTCTGACCCAACTTGCTCATTTTAGAGGGTGTGGTCCTAAGATTTGAGCCACAATTCAAGGGCAGCCTCTAGACCACTGCCCAGAACCTCCTGAGACTTTCCAGAATCATTACTAACATGAGGACAAAGATTAAAATTTAAATTTGAATCAAGAACTTGACCTAGATAGACCAAAACATACTAGGCATTTTGTGAGACACATGGTAAACATGTAAGCTACAGGTCATGAATGCATATATGATAATAATAATCTGAGATTAAACTGAGAATCACCAAGAAGGCTATATTACCTCTCCACATAGCTTCAACAACACTTATTAGTCGATACATTCATAAAACAATAAATAACTAAACAATTCATGACAAGAGCCATAAATAATACACATAATATAGCCAACATATAACCATAAAATAATCATCATAGAAACCATGACAACTAAGATATAATATCACCAACATAATCACTACAAATACTAAGAGATCACAATAGTAAAATGTCTCATATTTACATATGAAAATGCTACCCAAGTCAGGGCTTCCACATACCACCCAACCATAGATTGGGCTAAACGAAATCTCTCTTTCAGCCAATCAACCCCTCCATATTCTAAGCATGAATGTGGGATCTCATTGAATAAACCAAAACCAAACCAAGCTAGGGCTTCCAGAGTGTTATAGCACTATTTTCCACTCCAATATAGTGAGAGAAACCTTTTTCACAATTATGAATTTTTTCTTAGTTATCTCAATTATGAAATAATTATTATCTCATAATTATAATATTTTGGCAAATTAATTATGATAAATAACTCAATCATGTAATTCCACCCTTTTATCACGAGATAAACCTCACATAAGTAAGAGAAAATGTGAAAAGGGATACATTTAGCCAAACAATCAAGGTACTTTGATATTGGGTTTCTCTCACAATTTGAAATGAAATTCACACACAAGGAGATATTGCTTTGTAACCCTATGGCCTTAGCAAGGTTACAAGATAGTAGATAAAATGATAAATTCAATTATAGATATAAATCTCGATATAAATGCTCAAGTGGTCAATCATGCATGTATCCCCTACACTAAGGGTTTGACCTCTGTTATCCTCACACTCTCATAAACAATCAATAAGTCCAAAATAATAAATTATTAAACTAGGAATAATTCCTACTTGTCTATTCCAGAATGAGATTGTTCCTCAAACTTGGGAGTTTGTTTAGGTCTAGGTCTAGTTTGTTTACGTCTAGATTGGTATGTGGTTGAGATATTTACTCAACCAAAGTGATTGTGTGTCCAATATAAACACACTATCTTGAGACATAATCTTGATGTATTTAAATGTATAATTATCATTCTTTGTTTATACAATCTATTAAGGATTGAGAAGCCTTTTCCTTCGTGTCTCTTTCTCATATTTTCAGTTTTTATTTTTCTTAAATCCCTTTAATTGGTATCAGAGCTGGAGTTTTCTGCTATTGGTGAAGTGAACGTGTTTTGTATCATGGAAGATATCATTGGAGTCACTTCTTATATGATGTATCTAATATGCAATGTTTCTTGTTAAATCAAAAAGGTTGTGCTAATCATATTTGTTGATTATGTGACTCTGTATACGTGATTTATACACATGTTGGAACCATGTTTTCTTTCAAATAGTCAATGAAACTTCTCTCTCTTTATTTCTAATCCAACTCTTTCCATGATGTAACCTGTTTTAGCACTATTTGAGCCATCCATTGAAAATGAGCTACCTGCACTGCGTTTTTGGGCTCGGAGGTGCCAATACTTGACTCTATGTGGAGCCGTTATTGGCTAAGAAATGAGTTGTACCTATGAAATATTATATTCTATTGCATGGATAAAATGGAGAAGAACCTATGAAATATTATATTCTGTTTCATAGAGAATTGTTTGGCATGGAGAAGGAATCGTGTGGAGTGAGGAGAAAAGGGCCAGTGTATCTATTTGGACGGATCTGCATAGTGTGTGCACTTTATGGGGGATCCAACATATAGCACCGTGAAGAGAATATCTCAACCAAATAGACCTAAACAAACTCCCAAGTTTGAGGGACAATCTCATTCTAGAATATAAACAAGTAGGAATTATTCCAAGTTTAATAATTTATTATTTTGGACTGATTGATTGTTTTATGAGAGTGTGAGGCTAACATTCCCCCCTCAATCAAAATTTCAAAGTAAGAACCTGGTACCATCTCCAAGTCTTCATGTTGAAACTTCTAAGTTGATCTTCATTAAAGAATTGCCTGAAAAACCACCAAAACTAGATGCCGAGAAACTCCAATATGAAGAGAGCACACCAAGAGAAGTGCACCAACTGCAAGTCTAATACAACTCTGAAAATGCTTGACAACTCAATCAAATGCCAAGATGAAATGAAAAAGGATACATCTATCCTTTTCTTGGTCCAATGACTATCCAAGTCAATAAAAGAATGTTCATAAATTCTCTCAATCAACATCCCAATTGCTTTCCCACTGGAAAATGTTAATGCCCACTGGAATATTTGATGATGCCCAGTGGACAATTTTTTGATGCCCATTGGAAGATTTGATGATTCCCAGTAGAAGATTTTTTGATGATCATATGCAAATTTGTTGAGTTTGTCGAAACTTTTATTCTGACAACCATCTTCAATTCCATTATCAAGTTCACACCTGCAGCCCTCACAGATTGGTGAAGGGTGTTGGGTTCAATGCAGAAAGTCTATACTACAACCAAGAGATCTCACCTCCTGAAATAGATCTACTACCTACACACATGCAACACCAAACAAATACCACAAATAGCCTTACAAAAAAGATTGTTTTCTCAAATAAACCTTAACGTGTATAATCAAGTATAAGCATATATTAACAGGAAGGAACATGTTATTTTATTAATCGTGAATCAAATGGTACAATTATACCTTCAACAAATGAGATCCTCTCCTCAAGCTTATAGCATGGTCTCCTCTCCCAATACAACAAAGCTCTCGCGCTATAGTTTGGATACTTTCTCTAACTCCCTTTGAACTGGGTTTCTGACACACTCTAGATTTGCTGTGGGATAATGAAGGATTTTAACTCCTTAACTCAGGCTAGTATGTTTGTTTTATAGTCTTGGAGAAGTTGACTCACACTCATATTTCCAAGACCCTATCCTAAGCTAATTTTGGTGTGCTATGAGAAAAAATAAAGACAAGTCTAGTTTTTTTTATTATCATGTTAATGTTAAATGGTTGTTGTTTACATAGTTGGGATGCGATGTGAAACTTAGACTCTTGTTAGTAACCCTGATGCAGATATATGCAAATTGTTCTTTTCACTTCAATGAATTCTAACTACAAGGGGTAATATTTTATCACAACACACCAATGCCTATGACAATGCACGTCTTACTAAATTCTTAAATGCAAATCCCAAAATTTATAAAAAAATTAACCCAAAAACAAACCAGAAAGGAAAAGTGACCGAAAAGAGGCCAAATAAAAGTCCCCAAGCTAGAACACAAAGCACTTCTAAAGTGTCAAATACAGGAAAACAAATCCAAAGAAAAAAATACACTCAAGGAATCAACAAGAAAGCTAAAAGTGAGAAAGGAAGGAAATGTCAACAAGCTAGAGTTGTAGCACAAGGACTAAAAAAGAACCAATGTTCTACAAGGGACAAAACTAGACCCTAGAGGCAAGAAGGCCTAAATAATAGTACAAGGGAGTGATAATAATTAGACAAGACACACTCAAATAAACATTTTAGATGGAAATTGCACAACCAAAGAGAAAACACCACCACTCGCAAACAAGCAAGCAAACAAAAGAGAAATCACTCAAGTAAAAGTGACGAAAGCCAAATAAAATAAATATTCAAATAAAAATAGATGTTATTTGTTATTTTATCAACTAAATATATCTAAAAATTTGGATCCAGAGATGAGGACAATAGCCCCAACCAAATCACACCAAACCTCCATGGAAAACCCTACAGTACCACCATAGGAAGGATCCAACACAAACAAATAAGAGTACACTGGGACCTCAATTGTTTTATATTTGAAATTAATAATAGAAAATAGATCCAATAAATAACAACAAGTTTTAAAGAAAAACAACTGAAAAATCAAGCAAAAAAGTTGAAAGAAAAACCCCAAAATTGGGAAAAAAATGACAAAAATAGGTTGATGGGGGGGGGGGGGAGATGGGATGCTTAAAATTTCAAGAGGATTACATATGTGTGGCTAATTTTATATAGAAAAAGACATAAAAGAATAGAAAAAACAACCACGCGCAAGGATGGAGGAAAAACAAACTAGTTGATCTTCAAATGGCCATAACTTCCTCATACAGAGTCTATTTTTTGTGATTTATTTTGTTTTGTTTTACAAGTTATAATTTTGAGAGTAATACATATATGTGGCTAGTTTTTTCAAATTATGTACAGAAAAGAACATAAAAAATTGACGCAGCCTGTTATTCTCTCATTAAAAAAAAACATAAACAAAATCTCCAGATCTAAGATCAACTCAAATCTAAAGCAAGTAAAACCAATGGAGATCAAAATGAATCCAAAAAACATAGATAACTCAATAAATCAAGGGGAGACAAAAAATATACCAGATTCAAAGCAAAAGAGAAGATATCTAAAAACAAATAAGGCAAACTCTCATTGAAAGCACCAGTTCTGTTACAGGAAAATTTCGCCATAGAAAGTTGATTACTTTTAACCCAGTAGATCAAAGAACGATATACCCATATTTGTGTGTGATCATGAAAAAATCAAAAGTCAAACCGCAATCCTTTGCTATGTAAACAAATAAATTCAACACTTGCACATGATAAGATGGAGATCAAAAGCTGAAACCTGATATCCTCGCAAATTGGTGAATTCTCCTGGGTTTGATGTAGAGGAAGAATGCTTACACTTGAATATATCATTCTTCTTGCAATAAAATAAGATAGTACACACACTACCACCAAACAAGAAAAAAATGGACTTTCTGTAGAGGGCCATTCAGTTTAAAACCAACATATACAAACATGAAACATATTCAAAACATGGATATAGAAAAGGATCATGTATTTATCAATCCAAAATGAAAGTACAAAAAATGTATACCTTCCAGCAAAGGAGATCATATCCTCAAGCTCGTAGCTTGGTCTCCTCCTCCCAATACATTAGAGCACTCGTGCTCTAGTGTGGATACTAGCTCTAACCCCCTTTCCTCTTGGTGAGATTATATAAGCTCATTCTATCTTACAGGAGAATTTATCTAGACACTTAGGGGCTTGAGAAGTTAGGAAACTTCTACAATAATGGACCCCTAGCCAACACATACATAAGTGGGTCAATTTCATCTCTTTGGGAATGAAAACTTCTATAAACATTTTTCACAATTATGAGCTTTTTCTCAATTATCTCAATTATGAAATAATTATTATCTCGTAATCATAATATTTTGGAAAATTAATTATGAGAAATAACTCAATCATGTAATTCCACGATTTTATCATGGGATAAATCTCACATAAGTAAAAGAAAAGGTGAAAAGGGATGCATTTTAGCCAAACAACTGAGGTAAGTTGATATTGGGTTTCTCTCACTATATTCGAGTGACAAAAAGGGTTATAACACTATCCATCGTATTCAAGATTTTTAACAGGTAATAAGGAAGATTCATATTTTTTTTATCCTTAAAATGTCACAAAAATCTCAAATGGTACCTAAAAGTTTGTTGAAGAGGAAAATCAACCACCACACCCACCCCCCCCCCCCCCCCCCCCCCCCCCCACACATTTTTTACTTATTTATTTCAAATAATGGGGGCCCTTTCAATAAATTTTTTGTTAAATAGTCTTTTTAATATTTTCTTTTGGTTAAGTGTCCTACAATTTTACCAATTTTTGTTTTCGTTTGATTTCTATTTTGATTTTTTCATTCAGTTCGATCTTTTGCAAGATTTCCATCGGTTCTCGTTTCATCTCATTTGGTTACCTAGTTCGCAAATGGTGCTTTGCCAAAGCTTGATGACTTTTACTGCTTGGGCTAAAAAATGTACAAAGTGTATATTATTTTAATAAATTAGTAATTGATTGTAAATATTGATTCCTTGTCAATTTTTACTAATTAATTCATTTTTCGCTAACGGTCATACAAAATCACCATAGCCAAATTGTAGAACAATTAAAACTATGTGTTATTGGATTTCAGAAGTTAATTTCAATTTCAATTTCAATAAAAGTTTCGAGATCCGAAATCCCGAAAATTAAAGTGGTTGTAGTTTTTCTAATGTTAATAAAATCTTTAATATAAAGTGGTTGTAGTTTATAACAAAAAAAACCCAATACATAGACCCCACTTCACCTTATACCTCCACTTCATTTTACCTCACCTCCCTTGCTCCTTCAAACCTCGGCACATAACATGGTATCAAAACTTATTTAATAAATTTTCCCTGCTTCAAAACCCCGATACCCTCAACACCTCAACAATTTATGATGTATTGGACCCGACATTTTTATTTGATGTCGAAACTTTCATATTTAAAAACTTTTGATATAATTTTAACCTCCAATATACTAAACTCCTCGATGCCTTACTACCTCGGTGTGAAGTATCAGAACATTGGCATATATCAGAAGTTTTTGTTTTGAAGGATCTTTGATGAAGTAAATATTTCTAAGATACTATAACATCAAGTCCTCTGATATTCTTTAACACCTCTGATGTCGAGGCCCTTCAAACTCCGATGGCGTGGTCAAAGTTGTTCTGTTTTCGTATGACGATATCATATAAGGAGTAACGTAGTGTTGCATTAGGTAGTCTTGTAACATGTTAAGTTTTAATTTTATTTAATATATTAAATAAATTTTCTTTAATATAATTATTTAATATTATTTAAATATAATTTAATTAAAATTAAAATTTTGTTTATTTTAATCTTTGTATATAATTAATTTGTAATGAATTTAAACTTTTTAATTATATTAATTAATTTTATAATTGTAATTAAATTGTATATATTTAATTAATGAAATAATTAATTAACAGTTAATTAAGTTTTTTTAATTTAATTTAGGATTGGAATATTTAATTTTCCCTAATTTTGGTCTTGGTAGAATTTTTTCCAGACTTCTAGTAATTTCGACACTTTAACTTTAGAGGCTCATAAGTTGATTTTTACTTGGCCAAAGGTGGTTGAGCATGGCTCGTTAGATACATAAAATCATGGATAATATATCAGAAGTGGTTGCATGACCATATTCAGTCACTAATGAGTCTGAAATTTATCATAAAATTAAGCTCTGAATTTGTAACCAAAATTAATTTTCTGAGTTTAACTTTTGGCATTTTCATTTTCTCATAGCCTCTATTGAGTGCATATACATTCAACTGTGTTCTTTTTGACCAATAATATCTTTATAAGGATCAATGGAAAGCTCATATTTCCTTTTATTTATTTATTTAATTGAATTTTGATTGGAGATGTTTTGTTTTCCAAATTTGGTATTTTTTATTTTAATTTGCATTTTAATTTAATTTTGATTGGTTTTTGGGAGGAGAAAAATTGAGGAGATGAAGATTTGAATCAATGGAATTGCTTCAGCAAGAGAAAAAATAATTTTTACCAATGAAAATTTTTGGCACAGATTTGTTCTTCAACAACTCTCCCATTTGGAATTCATTTTTGTGATTATAAATAGTGGTTTGTAGAATGTAAAAAGGGGGAACTTCTCTCTTCTGCAAATTTGGGGATTCTTGAAGCACTATTGTAATAGGGAGTTCAGGTTGTAGATAGAGAGGATCAATCTCAGATTTGGGAATTATTTGGATTTTCCGCTTTTCATTCTGAGTCATGTAAGAGAGGCAGAGTTTGCACTATTGCAGCTCTTGCTTTTAGCAGTAGATTTTATGCTTTGGAGGAGATTGTAGGATATCTGATTTAAAGAATAGAGCAAGAGAACAAGTTCAAATAAATTTTTATTAGAAATACTTTTAATTTTAATATGAATTTCATTCTTGATGGCAGAGCTATGTTAATTGGATTTATATTGTGTTAACTGTCAATATTAATACATGTCTTACATATTATCCATCTAATCTATTTGTCTCATGAATTTGTTTTCAATTGTATCTTTTTCTCTGATATATTAAAACCATATTCATGAGTAACTATTTACTCAGAAATCTACCATCTAATTCTACGTTAATTTCCATTGGCATGATGTGAACTACTTCATAATGTTATTGGTTCATAATTCATTGTTAATAGATCTCTGAAAAGCATGTTTGGTAGTTATAATATTAGTTAATTGAACTACTTCATTAGATACATATTCATCATAAGCCAAAAATGTTAAAATCTCGATTATGTTAATATATTTCTCTTGGTAGGAAGAAGGACTAATCCTTGTTTCCATCAAGATAGGCTTAGCATAGTTTTCCTTTTGCTTGCATTATAGAGTAAATCTGCATTTAGATTAAATCTTGCATTCAAAAGTTCTAAAAAATGAAAACTTTAGTTGTGGCCTGGTTGAGCCCTATATCAGCTTAAGGATCACTTTCTTGCCTGAGCTTAGTAAGAGGGCTTATATGTTGTCTCTTCTTTATTGGTAAGAAAAAGGAATACTTTAAGCGAGTAGAGATAGACAGAATGTAATTGGACCTAGTTTAACCAGTTGGAACCACCATTCTAAACAGAAAAAGGAGTTGCTTTAAGTTCTTGACCGAGTGGTCTCCCTTATAATGTTGAATGGTCATTCTGAGCCTACAACAATTTTTGCGCTATAAGAAGGGCCTGACAACTTGTTTTCTTTTAAATATTTTGTATTTTTAAAGTTTTTATTTTAGTCATAATGGCTCCTCTCAAACTTCCCATTTGGAGTTGTATATCTAGACGTGCTTCTGCCAATACTCCACTAGAAATAGGAAGAAACTTGTCAAAGGTAAAATTTAACGGTAAGAGGAAAGATTTGTATTTAATCTTGCCTTGTAATTTATTTAAGAATTTGAAAATTCCATTTTTCATGATATTGATGAAAGTAATTTATGCAAGATTTTTACTCTTACATTCTCAGGAAAAGACAGAAACAAGTGTCAATCTCTTCCAGTTACATCTATTCACAATTGGGATCAAATCATCACAAAATTCCTTTATAAATTTGATGGTTATGATTATGAACATGTATGTGATGAATTTGAAGATTTACAGATATTTGAAAATGAATCTTTCTTAGATTTTACTATTAGATTTCAATTAATTTTCTTGAGATTCAAAGATGAAGATAAACCTTCAGAGAATGAATTGATGGATTGGTTTCAATATGTTTGTTCTCTTCCTCCCATTTCAAATCTTTATGTAACAATTGCAAGCTTTGATGATTCTGCTTCAACTTCTAGTAACATTATCAAAAATTCTGATATAGAGGTGCATATTAAGCATGATGAAGGAGCCTCAGCCATGTATGATAAATTCTTAAATTTAATACACACCTACTACAGTACTATTGATAATCATGCTAATAAATCATTATCATAAAGCTTACAAGAATTCGATAAACAACTACAAGAAGAAATCAATAACAAACTTGAAGAACTATCTGCCTCAAAATCTAAAAATCAAAAACCACAAGCACAAATTGAACATTCCAACATAGTTTATTTTGATATAGGAATTGTTGAATATAATCGTGTTGATCAAATACAAAATTCAAGGAAGCCATAAAACATTCTTCAAGAAAGCACAATTGGCCAAGTAAATAATCTGGAATCTAAAATTTGCAATGGACAAAATTTACAAGAATTTACAAATAAAGATATTTTCAAATTCATTGCTTCTGATTCTCATTTTTACCTCTATCCTAACATTTTTTCTCATAGCAATTTATCCCTTCTTTTCATTAATGTTATTCCAGAAAACAGAGGTTGATATAAATAATTTTTTTATTAGTTTTAATCAAGATATAGAGACAATTATTTATCATTCTTCTGGCATTAATGAACATGTTCTCCATATTCCTTCTTTTTTTTATACCTCGGATGAGAATAAATAGAATACTAGTGAATGTTGTGAATCCATTTATGATTACTACTTTAACATTGAGGATGTTGACTTGTCTCCTTCCCTATTAAATCCTCTTATTCCAAATCAAACTATACTTGAAAATGAAGAGAAACTCAATACATTAATTGTTCCAAGTGACTCTCATTTTCAAAAATATAATCATATTCATGATTTTAGCTTTCAAGAAACCATCCCAATCTTTGATTCTCATGATGATCAAGATCTCATTCCCACTCATAGTCCTTGTCGTCTCTCTAATTCACAAATTGGTGTTGGTGATCATTGTAATTGCATTATTCTAGCCAATTATTGTGAAGAGGAAATTACTTTAAACCAGTTTCAATTGTGTTGTAACAATAATTGTAATACTACTGTAAATAGTGATTTGATTTTTTTTTATTTTTTTTTCCCTTCACTTATTTTGTTCGATTTCAGATTTATTTTATGTTTTCATTTTTTAGTTTTTAGATATCCTATGTTGACATATTGAGCAGTTCAGTATTAAACACCCAATTGATGCATCCCCTAAATGGGAAAATGAAGTTTGAAATCATAATCATGCACATCAAGAGCTATTACTCTTCCAGTTCCAATTGATGTTCATCTCTTATCACTTGTTCCTTCCCTCTCAAAAGTAGTGTCAGCAAGAGAGTTTGTCTTCACAATATGACCAACTATCTAATTCAATTAATGATCTTCTATTGAATGTATTTAACTTCAATCCATATGATGACTGACCCATTTGAAATACATTTGGAAAGTATTCCTACACATAAGATTGTTAGTAATTTACCATATGTACATAAGACTTACAATTTCATGCAAACCATTATATCTAAAAGTGTATTTTTGTAATCTGGCATATTTTCCTCTCTTTTGAACCTCTTTCAATCTTTAATGGAAATCCATCCAGATTTCTATAAATCAATTGAAATTCAGCTCGAAAGGACATTCCAAGAGAAGGTGATTGTATACAAATTCCTTCTTATAAATATGTTAGCAATAAGTGTACATAATACATTTAGATGTATTTTTGTTGGATTAACTGTAATTGTATTTTTGTTACTGATGTTTGACATGTACTACATGCAGGAATTAAAAGGAGAGAATAGTTACATTGGAATTACGATTATATCTAGTCATGTTTCCTTTTGATTCAATTAGGATTAGGCATATATTAATTTGAATTTAGATTCCTTTCTTGTTTTTATTTATTTCATTACTACATAATTTTAATAAGCATGTAATTAACCTATGATGCAAGAGTGTACTTGAAAATTAAATTTTAAATTCATAAGCATTGCTATCCGATCACTTTCATCACTCTTATTCCTTAATATGAAGTAGATGCAAATTAATAACTCATTCCTTAGCCCTTTATATTGAATAAATAGATGATGTTTTAACATATGCAAAATGGATGGGAGAAATTGAAGATTCATGAGGTAAAATTGCAATCAAAATTCTTCCAGGTATGCTTCCATATGTTCATCTTCATCTGTTGTTAGTTTTCTCTTTTTATAGTTTACTTATTATTATATTTTTCTTCTTTTGCAGGTCTTTGTTGACTTTATTTGGAGATTGGATTAGCTTTAGAAATAAAACGAGTGATTAATCTGCAACATGTTGTTGGAAAAAATACTAAGGGGGGGTGGGTCGAGGTGAATCAGTATTTAAAACTCACTTAAACATTTCTTTTCTTACTCATATTTTTGTACGCAACTTTAGTGAAAGAAACCTGCGTATGTATGTGACTTTTATGCATACAACTACATATATCCATTCAACTTAGTTTTTCAATCAATTTTATCTTGAACTAGTATGTTAGTACTTCATCAACATTAGATATACAATAAAAATGTGTTGTAAGGACAAATAAACCATTACACATAAGTAACACATAGGAACACCATGATTTTTAGGTGGAAACACAATGTGGGAGAAAACCAACGTTGCTTTCATCTTTGTCTTCTTTTATTATTAAGAAAAACTTCTTACAATTCTGCACTGGTGCAAACTCATACCAGAATGCAGGCACCCACCTGTAGAAGGCTACAACCTTCTCTCCTTCTCCAACACTCACTGGAAGGGGGCTCCAACCCCCTGATATCTTTCTCCAGCACCCACTAGAAGGGAGCTCCTATCCCTTGATCTTTTTTACCAGCACCCACCAGAAGGGAGCTCCAACCCCCTAATCAGATTCACTAGCTACCACTGGAATGAGGCTTTGACTTTCTTACTGAAGGCACCAACCCTCAACACCTCTATCGACCACGTTTCATAAATTTTCACATTGGATCCACCTAATACGAAACATCACAACTTGTAGGCCATGTTTCATCAAAGACTGGACCCACTACCATAATTTACGCCCAATACCAAATATCAAAAATGAAACCGATCACTGCAACAAATCACTCAATCATTGAACCAACTGAATCAACCAATCATTGAACCAAATGAAACCCAAATAAATAAACTTATTATCAAACAACCAAAGTAGTTATATCATTGTAACCCGAATGCCAATATTGAACCCAAACACTACATCAACTTACTGAACTAACTGAAAAACCCTTATCAATTAAATTTCAGAATATATATGCTACTTTACTTTAGAAAACCCACGTGTATACGGAACTTTATTGAAGAATACCCATGTATAGATCTCAAAACATTGAACCCTGAAACTGAATCACTATCATTCTGAAAGAAACGCTAAGTTACACCATGAAGGACTAGATTACTTTGAAATAATCATATAACCATCACAAATCTTCAATCAAACATAGCTAGTAGCATCATTACTCTTCAATCAATCAATTCAACTTCAGTCATCATTGTTAAACCCAGATCATCAAGTAAGACTTTAGTGACATGCAACAGAAACACAACAAGATTGATTAGACTGATTAGATATCTTATTCAACAACACCCTAGCTTATATATGTGCTTTCCATAGAACATTTTTGCGTGTATACGTGTTTTTCAGGAATCAAACCCGCATACATATCTGTCCAGATACACAAATTACCAGCATTAAATCTGCGTATGTATACGCATTTCACGTTATCAAACCTACGTACAAATTTGGAACTATTGACTTATAACTTTGTTGCACATCAGACGTTCAGAACAAACCCATCTCTCTGAATACATAAAAAAACATGTGTCAGACATAAATATTACAGATCAAATCATTCCACTATCAATATAGTCATTTCATATCTATTGGATATGATCCATCATCAAATTCCCAAGTGCATACTTAGTTTCAGATCAAACAATTCATTAATATCTCATTAAATACGCACTTGCTTCAGATCTAACTATTCATTAAATATTCATCACTTGCACACAAAGTACTTTTATTTTCATCTCCTTATATAGCTTAGGCCTTATCCAATACCACAAGTCAAAACCATACTAATGTCGATGGTATTTTTTTACGGGATAAAATATTTGTTGCTAGGCTCAATACTATGGGTCAATACCATGGTAAAGACCTTTGGTATTTAGAATACCATGGTGTGGAAACTCTATGCACCTCTTCTTCTTCATACCAGTGTATGTATGTGCCTTTGTTTCACAGAACCCACATATACTTATTCATCTTTATCATTCCTCTGTCTCTGAACTAATATGACTTTAATGAAGCTCTCTGTCATATGTAGACACATCTTATTGTCATCTTCATCAAATAGGTTTCCATCAAGGACAACACATTAGTCATAATGCCAACAATATCCTCCTTTGGACTTGATGGCAACCACTTTGGTTTTTTGTCACCACATCCTATAAATACCTATAAAACACATCAAGCTAAGTACCAAGATTTTCAAACACCAAGTTACTCTCCGTGTTTGACATCAAGCGAAAAGGGCTTACCAATGTTGAATGAAGGCTTCTCTTCCTTTGCTGACATGAGTGTTGTAGATATGATCTGCTGAGGATGTATACTGAGGACTAACCATGCTCCCCCTAAGCACGTGCTGGAATTTATGCAATGAAGTACATGACCCTATGACTCAACTGAATATGAATTTTCCTATCACCAAGGACTCAATCTTACATCAATCACCCAATCACAGTGGGGTTACATATTCGAATCAACATTACATCACATTCCAAAAAAGTTGGGATTACATGATGTGATTGTTGGGACAGGGTCCCCTATGGTCAATTTTGAAAACAATTTTGTTATTATTGTAAAGTCTCTGCATTTTGAGGAGCGGAGCGCGTAGGTCGATAGGAGTCAAAGGGGCTTTAGGAAGGTCAAATCCAGTTAGTTTATTAGGAGTTAAGTTGTTTTGTGACCCGCCCATGGATCTCGAACCATGGTATTGTAATAAGAAGATGATATAAAAAGGAGTCATAGAGATTCATAGGAGAAGTCAGGGAATGTGTGAATGATCTAAGAAAAAGAGAAGTATGTTTTCTATACTTAGGTGAAGGGGAAGGCTCCTCAACTGTGTCCACAGAGACCATGGTAAGTTGCAGTTGAGTGCGCGGGCCCATGCAGCTGTGTGTGCAGGGTTGGAAGAGTTTGTAATTGAATATATAAGCATAATAAAGCTTGTTTTGGGAGTATTATCTTCGTATCCATGTGTTTTGCTTTACTTCTGAATTTATTGTATATTCGCTATGATTACTGCAGTTTATCATGAGAAGTACTTAATAGATGCGCGAAAGTGGTAGAATTGTTTAATTATATGAGGTTATGAAGGTTTAGAATAGCTAGCGAAGATTTTGGATGTATTATTTGTTAGTTACTGTAATTTCCAGGTTTCAAGGGTTAGGGTTTGTGAAGGTCAGAATAAAGCCCTAAAAGTAACATAAACACATCACATAGTCCTTTGGATGTAGAAACCTACTTCTAGCATCCCCCAATACTGCCTCGGGTGCAACTGCAACCTGCGTTACGTGGGTTGTTGACAAAAGGGCTCGTAGTGTAGGGTTTTGTTGGTTAGCACAGCTAACTCTAAACCTACATCCAAGCCTCCTCAAGCCAACAAATGGTTCTGTTTCTGGGATCAGGATCTATTTGAGGAATATGTGATGAGCCATAACTGGATACCAACTAAGAAGGAGATTCAAAAGTGGATAGATTGGAAGTTGTATGAGTTTACATCCCAAGAAAACAAGAATTTGCACCTCTCGAAAGAAGAGTGGGTCAATAGATACCTGTATACAAAAGAACACAAAATTTACTTCTGCTCTTTTTTGTGTGAGCTATATGAACGGTTGTCTAAATTGGTGAACGGCCAAGGTACGTGGAAGTTGGATAACCATATTGTGTGGACTCCAGAGCCAGTGAGGCACCTGGAAGGTTTAGAAAACAAGGTCGCAAGGCCTGTCGATTATTGGATATATCGTATTTTGGGTGGATTCATTACCGTGTTTGCAATAGGCATATCTGTCAGTTACAGTGAAGCTGAACACTAGTTTTTGAAAGGACCAAGAGGTAAGTATCTGAAGTCCCTAAAAACTTGGATTAAATTTCTATTCTGTGAGAAGCGGGTTATGCCATTAAATTGATGTTTAGTCGAGACTTAACGAGAACTACACGATGTGGAAATCCATTCAGAATAGATCTCGATTCAAGTGTTGAGAAAGGTCCTTTTTTGGGAGTTTCTGATAGCGATGAAGAAAGTAATAGTCTGAAGACGCCTCAAGGTGTGTTACAGATGGTAAATCCAGGTATCGCAGGAATACCACATCCATCCACTCTACCTCCGCCATCACCTCCACCTCACACACCTACACCTACACCTTCGCCTCCACCTCCACTATTTAATATGGCGAATGCTATGAAGATGCCCTTATTCAATGGTCTCGGGACAGAACACCCTGAACACTTTTGGTTTGTAGCAAATGATGCATGGAAGTCACAGTAGATAACATATGATCACATGTAGAAAGCATAGCTAGTTGCAACATTGCAAGATAGGGCACTAAGCTAGTATATTAAGTATAGTATGGATCATCTAGCTGCAAAGATGAAGGATACGGAGGATGTGCCAAATAATGAATTCAAGAATCCTAGGTCACAAACCCAGTTAGTAACAGAGGTCAAAGAAATCCAACATAAGGTGAATGAGTCTGCATGGAATTTTGATCAAAGATTGAAATGTCTACTGCAATAGGCTAATCTGCAGATCACAGTTGAACAACATAGGGATTGGTATATTTCTTCACTATTACCTCATTAGAGCTTGTCATTGTCACAATAGAAGATTGGAATGTAGGCTGAGGCCCTGGATATTGCTATGAAGTTGGAATCCTCACCTATTCAGGATATGAATCTAGGAGTGCAACAGATTCAGTTGCAGTTGGCTAGCCTACATATGGAGTTGCAGAGTCTCAAAAAGGGAAAAGAAGTCCAAAATGAGACCCGCACGAAAGTATGGTGTTTAAAATCCAAAGGTCATGGTCACGATAAAGATCATTACCCAGTGTACTATAATTATCTAGTTGGGGGAGGTCTTGTCCCCCTGAAGCCAGAAAATACCACTGGGATGAGTACAGGTGTGGTACCTTGGTGTGTTATCTGCCAAATCACAAGAAAACATACGACGGAAAATTTCCATTTTTTACAGAAGTTTATGAAGGCCCCCCAACAATTGTTTTGCAATTTCTGTAAGTCTCTAGGTCATGACGAGTGCAAATTTCGAAGTTACGAATTAATGATGGACAAAAAACCAACATATAGAGTACAAGTGGAGGCACATCCTCAGCAGGATCAAGGCACAAGTGCAGTGCGTGGAGTATTCCATGGATGAGGAAGAGGATGAAGGGGAGGAGCTAGAAGAGGTTGAGGGAAAATCATTTGCTACAATTGTGGAGAGCCAGGTCACTTTGCGTGAGATTGTCTGAATTCAGCGCACCCCTCTTGTCAATATTGTCGACATTTTGATCATGTCATAGAAGACTGTCCTGTGCTCATCGCAAGGATACAAGAAAAGAATACCCAGACTTAGCATCCTACTCAAAACATCCAGATGATGATATCATAACCTTGCAAAGATAGAACTAGTGTTAATATTGTTATGCGGAGCGGTATATCTACCGGGGAGGATAAAGGGAAACAACTAGAGGAAAATGTCCGGGTACGAAAGGTTGCTCACAAGGAGGCTGGATTCGATTTGAATAAGGCAAAGGAGACTTTTATGGAGGCAAATAGGAGCTTCGTGGACATAGGAGCTTATTCATCAAGGTCTCATATTATGCGCACAAAGAAGCCTAAAGGAGTCAATACTGAGCAAGAAACATATCCTTCATTTTTAACATCTTTCGTACAAACCTGCATGAAGCTCCTAAGGGACCAAAAAGAAATAGAGGAACTGCAAGATTTGATAGATAAATAAATTGGCAATGATAAGCCACTATGTGAATAATGCGCAGTAAATAAAGTAGAGTAGGGTAAGAAAAGGATTGGTCGTGAGATGAGATTGATTGCCTAGATCAGAGAGTTTGAAATGGACCAGGTAATCCTTGATTTTGGATTTGATGACAATGTTTTACCGAAGCAAACTTAGGAAATAATGGGAAAACCAACACTACAGTTGCTCCCAATCTAGCTACGAATGGTGAATCAACAAAATATTATTCCTATGGGGCACCTACATGGATTAACCATGGATATTGAAGGGGTGCATGCCATAGGTGATTTTGAAGTAATCGAAGTAGTGGATGACAGTAATCCATACCTATCGCTGCTTGGCATTGATTAGGAATTTGGTATGAACGTGGTCAGCAACCTAAAGAATTGCATCATGACTTTTGAGAAAAAGGAACTAAGGGTTATTGTTCCATTGGATCCATCCGAGGGTGCCCAATGTACAGAACCAGTCTGATATTATTATGAGGAGGACGATATTGAGAAAATCTATAAGGTTACTATGCGGGATGAGGATTGGATCAACCCTACGGTGGATGGGAAAATTACTTGGGAGAAGGACAGGTCTTGCAATTCAGATTCAGATGAGGAGCTTGGGTACTGGCAGAACAGATTGCATGAGGTATCATCATTGCGATGCAACAGGCTCACTAAGCCACTCCGATGTATATCCACTGAGGTAAGCAACTTACCGTATTATCATGGTTTAGAGGATGCCAATTTATTTATGGATAAATTTGAAAGGGATGTACTGGAGGAACATCGGTTCCAAGCATTATACATCGCACTGAGAGCTGCACCTGCCAGATGTTAGGGTACACATATGAATAGCTTTGCAGACTGGAAGGAATATCGAAGGATGATGAAGTTGTGACTTGGGTATGCCAATACCGTATTGCAGAGAAATATACAGGGAAGGACGATCTGCGTGAACATCTAGCTCAATGGATGAAATCATGGGGAGAAGAACCATAGCCAGAATGGGTTCACATATTCTGCCACACTTTGGATACTATCCTAATGAACTGGTATCTAGAGACAGAGTTGCGACATGGAACCACAGAGTGGGATGTTTTGAAGGAAATTTTTCTATTAACTTTTAGTTTTGAGGATGGATTTGAGTGTATTGATGAAGCATTACAAGAGATCAAAGTTGCAATATTCAGAATTCCTGAAGAACCTGTCACGTGGGTACAACCATACTGGAGTACGCAGCAGTACCATGCTCTGGAATTCTACAATGTGACCACAGACGAAGGAGAGGAAGATCCTAGAAACATCAGTATCCCTAAGTCAAAAGGATAGCATGAAGTCATGGGGCCTAAGGTGGAAGTCCCTCACATATCAAAGCCTTTGAAAACTAAGTAGGTGAACATTAGGTCAGAAGCACAACTGAAGTTCACAAATATAGGTGATTACTAGGATGAGGACATAGTGGACAAAGTTGCGAAGTTATTACGGGAGTATCAGGACTTGTTTCCTACAAAGTTCTTTGATTTGAAGGGAATAGTAGGTGATCTAGGTGTCATGAAGATCACTTTGAAGCTAGATGAGAAGATAGTGAAGAAGTGCCCATATTGGTTGAATCCTAAGTACAAGGAAAAAGTGTGCGAAGAATTAGATAAGATGCTTACAGCAGGAATTATTGAGCCTGTAGAAGAATCGGACTAGGTAAGTCCTATAGTGGTTCAGGAAAAGAAGACGAAGGGAAAAATTCAGATCTGTGTAGATTTAAGAAATTTGAATGATGCTTGTGTCCATGATCCATTTCCTACACCATTCACAGATGAAGTATTAGAGAATGTTGGAGGTCAGGAAGCCTATTCGTTTATCAATGGGTTCTCAGGGTATCATCAAATCAAGATTGCATCGAAGGATCGGAGTAAGAACACCTTCGCTACATAATGCAGTTGTTTTCAGTATACAGTTATGCCCTTTGGACTTAATAATTCCCGTACAATATTTTCTAGGGTGGTAGTCACAACTTTCAAATAATTTATTCATAAGTTTTTGGAGGTTTACTTTGATGATTGGACAATGTTTGGGTTAGTAAAGAAGCATGTTGCCAGTCTTTACCTCATGCTAGATACTCATTGAAAGTATCAAATATCCCTTAATCTGAAGAATTTCATATTCTGTGTACCATATGGGATACTCTTGGGCTAATTAGGGGTTGATGGTAGACACTACCAAAACTGTAGCAATTATCAATTTGGAGTTGTCGAGGAATTTCAAACACTTGCGTGCAACATTGGGTCATACAGGATATTATAGGAAGTTCATCAAATCATATGCATAGATCACTGCGCCCATGGAGAGATTACTAAAGAAGGATGTGACATTTTGCTGGGATGATGATTTCCAGAAGATTTTAGATGTCTTGAAGGAAAAAATGGTCACAACACCTATTCTAGTGTTCCCCAACTAGAATAAGGAATTTCAAGTACATGTAGATGCAAACTGCATAGCATTAGGAGTTGTGCTAACCTAACCAGGCACAAGTGATATTGACCACTCGATAGCATTTTTGAGCAGAAATTTGTCGAAGGAAGAAAAGAATTATTCAACTACGAAGCATGAAGGATTGGCAATGATGTATGCACTCCAAAAGTTTAGGCACTATTTGTTGGGTGCGCACTTCAAAATGTACACAAACCATTCCACTTTGAAGCACCCAGTCAACAAGCATGTGTTGGGGGGGAGGATTTGTAGATGGTTGCAGCTCTTTCAAGAATATGACTTTGAAGAAGTTGTGAAACCAAGACGATTAAATGTTGGACCAGATCACCTCTCGTAGATTAAGAATGGCGACGAGCCTACAAATATGGATGAAGGATTTCCTGATGCATAAATCTTTGTTGTGCCTGTTGTAGATGAACATTTTGCAGACATTATCCAATTCTTGTCTATGAGTACAACCCCTGAAGGGTATACGACACAACAAAAGAAACAATTGGTGGTCAAGGCTGTATATTTTTCTGTTATTGTAGGGAAATTATATAAAATGGGATCAAATGAATTGTTGTGGGATCATATGAAGTGTTTTGTAGGTATGTACCGGATTATGAATGACAAAGTATCCTCACTGAAGCACATGGAGGTATTGAGGTAGGAAATTATGCAAGAAGATAAATTGCGCAGAAGATCCTATGAGCAAGACTATAGTGGCCAACTGTGCATAAGGATTCCAAGGATTATTCTAGGGCATGCAATGTCTATCAAATGATGGGGAGGCCATCGCGAAGGGATGAATTTCCTTTGAAACCCCAAGTGTCGTTACATGCATTTGATAAGTGGGCAATAGACTTCATGGGACCAATTTAGCCATTGAGAAAGAAGACAGGAGCAGCATACATCATTACGACAACAGAATATTTGACTAGGTGGACTGAGGTGTAGCCCATAAAGTATTGTAGCGCAACCATAGCTACAAAGTTCATTTTTGAATACATTTTGTCTCAGTTTGTCTTCCCTAAAATTTTGATGAGGGATAGGGGTTCACATTTCTTGAATGAAACAATTGTTGCATTGCTTGAGGAATTCTAGATGTATCATAAAAAAATCATGTTGTATCACCCTCAAGAAAATGGAACAGTGGAAGCCTATAATAAGATACTGGAGAATGCTTTAATGAAGATCTGTAATGAAAATCAGAATGATTGGGATGTGCGCATACCAGTTTTTTATGGGCCTATAGAAATAGCTGTAAAAATTTGACTGGATAGACACCATTCAGACTGGTTTATAGACAAGAAGTCATAATGCTCATGGAGTACATTATGCCAAGTTTACATATGGTTGCAGTTATAGAGATGACTGATCAAGATACCATGGAAGAACGCCTTGTGCAAATAATTGAGTTGAAAGAAGACCGCTTCTTGGTTGGTTTTCATCAACAGGTGCAAAAGGATCACGAAATGGCATGGCATGATCATCATATTAAGCAGCACACCTTTCAAAAAGGAGATTTATTCTTGTTAGATGATAGTAAGTTCACAAAGTTTCCAGGAAAGTTCTAGATGCATTGGATGGGGCCATACATCGTCAAATAAATTACGTATGGAGGTGCAGTTCAGTTCGCGAAGCTGAACGAAGAGTTGTTTCAAGGAAAGGTCAATGGGAGCTGGTTAAAGTTATATAGGGGTGATCCACCCCCTACGCAATGAATATACAAATGCAAGATAACCTTAGTACTCCAAGAAATTTCAAGGGAATGTGGGAGTATAAACTACACTGCCAAAAGGACAATTTAGCGAAGGGAATGGGTTGTTCAACAAATCAAGGAAAGGCATAGAGGAGAGTTGCAACAAAGGAGCTGCACTAGAATGGTGTGTCCCACGCAGCCTGGCCAAAAAGTGACCGCTGGAAGCACTGTCGATGATTGGATGGAAATTTTTCCATTAAAGGGAGTGGGTGGAGCATTTAAGGAGCATATGTTGGAAATATTCCACCAAAAGTACATTAATGATAGGGATCTGGAGGGAAAAATTGGATTTGAATTCAAATTGGGCTATAAATATTGCATCCCTCTCCACATTCAAACACTTTTCTTCCTGAGAAATGACCTTCAACTTTTGCGCTTTACTTTGCACCAAGAGACTTGTTGTATGTTTGCAAAGGATTGGAAAATACTTTGAGAGAAGATTTCGCAGCAAGGATTCGGGAATTTAACTAATTGGTAGTGCGAAATATTCCTAGAGAGAATGATTGCAACCCAACTTGAGCTAACCCAAACTGTGCATACAACTTTTCCTACTATAACACCTACGTCGTCAAGACGTAAACCATCTACCTCTGCAGCATGGGAAAAGAAGCAGAAGAAGCCCTAGTAAGTGTCAGTGTGACAATCGCCACACAAAAATCCAACAGAGGTCAGACAAAAAGGGAAGATGGATAGAACCAAACAGCTAATGGAACCCCTGGACTTAGATGAAGAATAGATCACCATGGGGATTGAAGAATTTGATGCAAATGAAGTCGTGTTGATTACTCGGCTACTGCCTTATATACCACCGAGGAAATCCACCGCCAAGGTTCCTAAAGACCCAGATTCGTCAAAATTCATGGTCTCCACCCCATTGCTACCGAAGAACATACCTTTTGAGGGAAATATGATGGCCCGAATACCATATTTAATGATGGAGGACTATGACCTAGGGGACCATGCGATGTTCCCACAACTGGAACTGAGAAAATACCTGAAGAAGGTATATGAGGATTTAGATGTTACACGTCTCAAACCAATGAAGTGGGCGGTCAAAGTTGAGTGTGTGGGGCTGCTCAATACGTTTTGGGCCTTACATTTCAGCCACAACACCATTAACATGGTTTGTGTGCGTCAATTATTGACGTCGGTTCATGATGGGTGCCTTTGGTTGGGAGGGCCTATCCCAATCACTAATATGTTAATCCACTGAATCACATTGTTTCCATATCAAGGAGTGGACCTTGCAAATGCTTTCATAGGAAAATCATATGAGAAGAAGTTGACCAACTAGATGAAGGGTGACTTCGGGCTGGTAAAGAAGTCACATGACTATGTGATTAGTTCCATATTAGATGGCGTGGGGTAGTTCGCTGTGCAAATATTAGCCGGGAAAATCAAGAGGAAGTGTCACGTTGATGCCAACGTAAGTAGCATATCGAGCTGCATAATGCGCCAAGGGAGTCCAATATAATTGGGCTAAGTATGTATGTCATGAGCTTTTGGAAGATTGTTGCGAAGCCCTAGATGATGGAAAGGAATTCCACTATGCGTAGCTACTTTTGTTGATCATGTTGGTGGCATGGACGACACCGGAGGAAATCCAGTTCCTGCAGCATGATCCAGAACTATGCGAGGCCACCAAATTTTCCTCGCTGTGGTGATGGACCCTGAGCGCATAATGGAGATGAAGATATTTTGGGTCCTATTTAAATCAGAATTGAGGATGGTGATTAACCAACGACCAAGGTTATCATTAAGCTCACATGTCCAATATCCGAATGTTGCTGATTTCAAGGAAGATTTTCATAATCTATCTATCTGCACAAAGAAATATGTGATGGGCACATGGCATAAGTTTCCATACTTGGTTTCCAAAGACGATATTATGGGGATCATCAGTAAATGGTTAAGCGACTGGCTCACCCCATTTGAGGTAGGCGTAGGAACTAGTAAGGTTGCCAAATGAGAAACAAAGAAAACCATCGCTACGACAGCAATAGCGAAAGAGAAGAAGGAGGAAGCATAGAAGGCTTATACGAAGGAAAAATTTGCGGCAAAAGAAAAGGAAACATAGTAGAAAGAGGATTCTGCAAAGGAGAGGGAGGCACCAAAAGAGAAGGTCTTTGCCAAAGAGACTAAAGTGCCAAAGGAGAAAGCTACCACCACGTTGCAGACCACTATTAACCTCGGCGAATCTAAATTAGAGCCCACCAATGAAGTGGTCGAGACAAAGGGTGAAGAGCAATGGGGCATAGGCTTTGGAGTCCCCCTTCATTGTCAAAAAGAGGAAGAAGCAGAGCTCCATGGGACTGCGCAAGAAGCAGAAGTCTGACAAGTCTGCGAGTGCGACGCCTTTGGTCCTCACGGAGGGGCCGTAGACAAGATCAGTGATGTGGTTTATGATGCAACAGAGAATATTTGGAGCCACATTGAGTACCAGTACCATCAGACATTGGGAAAGGTGTAGTAGGGCCTGAGGGAATCTCAGGTGCAGACAGGGATTATTCAATTGATTGTTGGACAGGTGAGCCTGAAGCAAGCGAGCAGGTCATCCTTAGTAAGATAAATCACCACATACCTCCACACAATGCAGTTACTAGAGGGATCACTACACATTGAGACTGTAGAAGATCAGGTGCACCTAGTGCATTTAAAGAATTTGATTTTGAACGTTGCGGCGCTCCCTATTCAGAAATTACACGATCTACACAAAGGGGTATTGGATGAGTTCAGAGTTCAAGAATAACGAGCATTATTGGTCATCAGGGAAGTAAAGACCAAAAACCAATATATGTTTAAGGAAAATTTGCAGGCACTCAAGGAACGAGAAGAAGTCATTGTGCATAGTTAGCAACTAGAAGTAGAAATAGCGCAGACCTACAATGAGCTCTGTGATCTCCAGATCCCAGTAGAAGAAACCTCCATAAAAAATTTTCAGAAGCTATATTCCGATGTAAAAGAATCAAAGGAGGAGATTGGCTAGGTTCATTTTGAGCTGCAAGTGTAGATATCTAAGCTTCAACTTAAGTTGTAGCCAACCACTCCTCCAGAAGTTAGAGAGCAACACAAGGTTAATATTAAAGAAAACATGACTACACTTGAATATGTAGTCAAGGATTGCACCCAGTTGTTTGAATAGGCCATGGAACTATGGACCTCACTGTAGGAGGATCCAACCTTGTAGAAAATTGAAGCAGATATCCAAGAAAAACAAAGGTAGTTCGACGAGATCGGGGCTAACGTGGGCCTTAGCACTAGTTCCAAGGTTCACCCAACTGCAAGAGGGGAATTTCATCCAGACTGAGATCAATGAGCTACAACAGAAGGCGTCAATCATATCCTTAAGGATGCAGCCCTGGGTAGAAGAGGCCATCCAGTTGACACAGACAGTGTAGAGCAAGCTGAAGGCTATGCAGGAGAAATAAAGAATAGTGGGCCTTGCAGTTGATGGTCCTACTACAGAAACATTGGTTGAGGAGGTTCGTCAGGCCGCTGTGTAGGAAATATAAGATCTTCAAACGTTGAAGACAGATTTCAGAGGTCTTTAGGTAAAGATCGAGGCAACACCAGTAGAGTGACTCGGGACGAGTCACGACTTTGTGTTGGGGGCTTGTTGGTACAAGATCCCCTGGGGTCAATTTTGTAAATAGTTTTTCTATTATTGTAAATTCTTCGCATTTTAAGGAGTAGAGTGCGCAGGCCGATAAGAGTCAAAGGGGCTTTAGGAAGGTCAAATCCCCTTAGTTTATTAGGATTTAAGTTGTTTTGTGACTCGCCCATGGTTGGTAGACCATGGTATTGTAAGAAGAAGATGATAGAAAAAGGATTCATAGAGAGTCATAAGAGAAGTATGTGAAGGTTTGAATGATCTAAGTAAAGGAGAAGTTTGTTTTATGTACTTAGTGAAGGGGAAGGCTCCTGCAGCTGTGTGTGCGAAGAACTTGGTAAGTCCGCAAATGAGTGTGCGAGCCCCTGCAGTTGTGTGTGCAGGGTTGGAAGAGTCTATAATTGAAGATCTAAGCATAATAAAGGTTATTTTGGGAGCATTGTCTATGTATCCTTGTGTTCTTATTTACTTCTGAATTTACTGTATATTCGCTCTGTTTACTACAGTTTATCATGAAAATTACTTAATAGATGCACGAAAGTGGTAGATATGTTTAATTATATGATGTTATTAAGGTTTGGAATAGTTATCGAAGAGTTTGGATCTATTATTTGTTAGTTACTGTAATTTCTGAGTTTCAATAGTTAGGGTTCACAAAGGTCAGAATAAATCCATAAAAGTGACAGAAACACATAACATATTCCTTTGGATGCAAAAACCTGGTTCCAACATCCCCCAATACCACCTCGGGTGAGAATACAGCCTACGCTATGTAGGTTGTTGCCAAAAGGGCCGGTAGTGTAGGGTTTTTTTGGTTAGCACAACTAACTCTGAACATGGGTCCAAGTCCCCTCAAGCAAACATTTACCACAATAGTCCATACATGACTGAATTTTACAATGATTACATCATAGTTCTTTACATGAACTTTACATCAAATGACAAATATGACATTTAAAACCAAAAGGAAGAGACCTCAACAAGACCATGATATTCATCAGCAACTATCATACAGAGTATAGGATCTTCACCATAAACATTTGACATCAGCAACTCATCATCAATATGGAAGATAGGATAATGTAGCTTCAATATCTTCAACCTGTGACCAGGTATGTGGCAACAAAAACATAAGTGAGAACAAAGCATATATCATAAAGTAAGATAGAGTAGTGTAGCATAATTCTTCAACATCATCAAAATATGCCATGTTTCCAAGTATCATCCAACAAATGCAGCAATAGTATATCAATAACCATGTCTTTATGAAAACTGCAACAGCATCATTCTCTTGGCCCAAACTCTTCATACATCAAAAACTATTTCACCAATATGAAACTCAAGTAGACATCATTATCAATCACTCATCCCATAAGCTTCATCCATGATAGAAACATTATCATCAAATAAAGATCTATATGTTCTTTCCACAAAGAACAACAGTCCCTAATCATATCATAAGCAACATGAGTATCTTCAACAACATTACCAATGATAAACATCATTATGTATCAAGGAGTTCTAAAGAAAACATAATGCTAACAATGCATTAGTAGAAGCATAGAAAATGCTCCCCCTAAACCTGTGCTAACTATTCATTACAATATCTGATCATATCATCTCATATATCAGTAAGGAAATCAAAGTATCTTCATCAATCAATTATCCATAAACGCATCAACAACTTATGAAAACAAAAACCACTTCTAAATAGCAACAACAAAGTGTAACCATCAATCATCATAACAATAAAGCCAAATAATAATTGTCTAAAGCTTATCAGAGCATTTTCCTGAGTCTATCCCACAGTTTCTTCATCATAGTAAAACACATGCAACTGTTTAGATCAGAAGTCACATATATACGTGACTTGTCTTCATAGGATCCACATACAAAATGTAAAATATTGAAACTTCACAACTTCAACTCCCCTTGAGCCTATATTGTATGTACCTATTCATTGTTACTACATCAGATGCACTGTTAGTAACGTAAGAAACATGAATATCAAAAACAACCATGCTAGTCATCATCAAGAAAACATTTGTATTAACCCCCCTGAGATTACACATCACTGATCTTGAGGACTTGATAATCATCTTCTACTCTCATGAGGTCATGTACCTCACATCACTTATGCAGTCACTGTTAGAAGTGTTCTTTTAAGAATAATGGACTGCAATGGCAACCATCTTCTTTTACTCTGAGTCTGAATCCTCCTCATATATGCGAGAATTCAGTTCTTCAAGAACATATAATTTGTCTATCTTTCTATATCCTCTTGCTATGACTTTTCTAGTTTCTTCATCCATCACCTTACACTTGGTTGATGTAAACACAATTATATTTAATTTATCTTCCATTTTACCTACACTTAGAATATTCTACTATAGCCCTTGAACTAATAAAGTATCGGCTACTCTTCTATGGTTTTTTTTTAATTTTGTCTCTACCTTTTCCCATAACGCTTTCTGGAGCATTAGTTCCAAGAATAACATTACCATATTGGTTTTTCTTGAGAGAATCCATCTTACTCTTATCTCCTGTCATGTGATGAGAACATTCATTATCTATGTACCATTCATCTTCTTCTTCTTCAAATGAGCAAAGAGGAAGACCACACTTTATCTGTTCTTCTTCTTTTTGCTTATTATGTGAAATGTTGGTGGATATATCCATTTCAAGTCTTGTAACATCAATATTCTTATCTGGTTGTTTGCCATGTTACCTGAGGCGATCCATAGATTTGTTGTTGCATTCTTTTGTGACATGCCCAAACTTGTTACAAGCATATCATCTTATGCGAGCAGAGGAATCATAATATTTTGGTTTCATATTCCTTCTATATCAATCAATAGCTTTGTGACCAAATATATTGCAAGAAAAACAATATCCTTTAAAGAAGCTTGAGTACCTGGACGTCGATGATATTTATGTGAATCGGTTATTTGCTTGTGATTGAAACAAACTACTTCTGTAATTAGCTACAATGTGTCCATAATTATGACATATAAAACATTCAACATTATTGATCCAAGGATAGAATCAATTAACATTAGGAGTAAATGATTTTCTTTGAATATTAACTTTCCTTGATGTTTTATTAGGTTGAATTCTTATCTCTTTGTTGAGCAATTCAGGTTTTGCATTGTTACCCTTTAAATTCATTTCCTCAACTTGTGAACTAGATTCTCCTTCAACAGTTTCATGAAAACAAAGATCATATTTGATGGCAGGAGACCTTTTAATACTAAGAATATCATCAAAAATCTTAGTACTATCTTAAAATCACAAATGTTTATCTTTTCCTTGTAATTTGCCTTTTAGGATGTTTACATCAACATCTATTCTTTGATATTGTTTTTCCTTTTCTAGATATTGCTTCTTCATCCCTTCTTCAACCCTTCTTCCTTTTTTCACTTTCTCCTTTAATTTGAGAATCTCATCTTTCAACCCATTTTCTTGTTCTTCAAATTCTTGAAGTAGTTTTTCATTCTTCTTATCTTAGTTTTCAAGATATGCTCTTAGAGAGACGATCTCATCTTCAAGACCTTCACAATATTTTTAGAGCAGAATTCACTGATTTAATATGATCCTTGTTATCATATGCTTGCGACTTATCTTTAAATTAACAATCTTTTTCAAAGAAAGATCAAGTTTTGTTTTAAGATCAAAAATTTATTCTAACCCGTCTTTTTTTGAATCAACAACTCCATTTGACATAACAAAGGTTGTTTTGTTGTCATGTTCATTTGTTGACACATTCTTAGAGACAGGATTACCTGGTAGTTCCCTTGATGAGGAATCTTCTTTTGGGATTTCTTCATGGGTTTCTTCTTGCTTATCCCACAATTTCTTTGAAGATTTTTAATGCATATCCCTATTTAATGTTGAATCAGATATGCTACAAAAGATGTTACTCAAAGCCTTATTGTTCTTTTGCACTCCCTCTTTTGATGGAGGAATCTTGGTGTAGCCATTGCATACTAGATACCAAATATCAAGATTCATTAGATTAGACTTCATCTTTTCTTTCCATTGTTGATAATTATCTTTTCTTAGCATATGCACATTAGTATTGTCTATTGTTTCTGATTTGCCTTGATATTCATGAGGCATCATTTTTTAATATGTTTTCTCTTTAGGGTGCTTACTTTCACTTTTACCCATGAGTGCAAGTTTCTTTGTTTCACTGTCATCATCACTATCATTATTTCATAAACAAGGAAATGGACTATAGTTAGAACAAAAGCCCATACTTGATAATTATTTTTTACCATATTCTTCATTCTTGATCAATAGAAAGCGGGGTGCTCCAAAATTGAATATTTGCTGACATATGTAATTGTCACTGCATCTGATATATCACTGTCACAGTTTTTTGAATCCCTTCTTCGAGAAATCTTAAGATGAGTTATTTCTTCAATAAAAGTATCATTTTCTTCTAGGGCATCCATGAAATTATCATCAGACTCATTACTTCTATCTTCAAATGTCATAAGTAATTGACATTCGTGATCATACTCACCTTCTTCACCATTTGAAAAACCATCACTATCTTCATGTGTATACAAACTTCTCTTATTTTCAAGTATTCTCTTATTTATTTTTGCAACTTCTTTCCATTTCTCATGATTTTCTCTATAGGGACACATAGCAGTGTAATGACCAACTCTACCACAAGGAAAACACTTGAAGGGAAGATTACCTCTTAATCTTCTAGTACCCACTTGGAGTTTCTTTACGAAGTTTTCCTCTTCTTCTTGTGATATATAACCTAATTCTTCCTTTTCTTTTCCTTTTGAAGTAGCTTTGAATGCAACTTCTTTGATATCTGAGGGACCCACTTTTCTCATTTCATAGGTTGTTAGAATCCCATGAAGTTGTACAATAGTAAGATTCCTCAAGTCCTACATTTCTTCTATGGTTGAAACTTTTAAATTTAATTTCAGGAGTTAGAGAACTTAATATCTTTTCAACCAGTGATGATTCTTTTATTTCTTCATCAATATTTATCATAGAATTCACGATCTCAGCTACCCTAAGAAAGAAAATTGTGATACTTTCATCATTGTGCATTTTGAGAGTTTCATATTGAATTCTAAGGGTTTGAAGTTTTGAACTTTTTACCTTGGTGTCATGTTCATAGCTTTGGATGATCTTGTCCCATATAGCCTTTGTCGTAATTAGCTGCATGATTTTGACAAATTATGATTCTCTCAACCTTCCTAACATAGCATTGACAACCTTTGCATTGGAATCATATTTCTTCTTTTATGCTTCATTTGTGGTAATGGAGGATGGATATTAATAACCTCCTTCAACAATTCCCCATACATCTACTCCAACTGAATCTAAGTAAGCTCTATTTCTTACCTTCGAGAAAACTAGATTGGTCATGTTGAACAAGTGTGGCATGATAGATGTTGTTCCCTCTTGATTGCTCATCTTGATGAATCTCCTTCATGCGATCAATCTTCTTCCGAAGGACCTTCTCCGATACTGATTGTTGGAAAAAATACTAAGGGGGATGGCGGCATGAATTAGTATTTAAAACTCACTTAAACTTTTCATTTCTTACTCAAATTTTTGTACGTGACTTTACTGAAAGAAACCTGCATATGTACACAAATTTAACACAGACAACTAGCGAATATCTAGTCAACATAGTTTATCAATCAATTTTATCTTGAATAAGTCCGTTCGTACTTCATCAGCATTAGATGTATAGTAAAAATGTGCAGTGAGAACAAAATAAAGTATCACACATAAGAAACACATATGAACACCATGATGTTTAGGTGGAAACCCAATGTGGGAGAAAACCACCACTGTTGTTGTGTCTATCTTCTTTTATTATTAAGAAAAACTTCTTACAATCTTGTACTAGTGCAAACTCATATGAGCACACATGAATCCATGTGTAGAAAGTTACAACCTTCTGTTGTTCTCCAGCACCCACTGAAAGGGCGCTCCAACCCCCTAATCTCGTTCTCCATCACCCACTGGAAGGGATCTCCTCCTCTCTGATCTCATTTACAGCCCCACCGGAAGGAAGCTCCAACCTCTTGATCAGATTCACTGGCTACCACTCGAAGGAAGTTTCAACTTCCTCACTGAAGGCTCATAACCTCAACACCTTTGTGGGCCACGTTTCATAAATTTTCACACTGGATCCACCTAATACAAAACATCACAACTTGTAGGCCATTTTTCATTAAATTTTTAGATTGGACCCACTACCTTCATTTAAGCCCAATACCAAATATCAAAAATGAAATTGATCACTACAATAAATCACTCAATCATTGAAGCAACTGAATCAAGCAATCATTGAACCAACTGAGACCCAAATTAGACAACTTATTCTCAAGCAACCAAAGCAATTAGATGAAAATAACTAGGATACCAATATTGAACCCAAACAATGCATCAACTCATTGAACTAACTAAAAAACCCTGAACAATAAAATTTCAAAATGTTATGAAACCAGCTCACAAAAAGATAAAAAATATAGATCAACGACTTCAAAATCAGCCTCTTTGAGGGGGAAACCTCCTTTACATTACACGAATGAATAATTCTTGGATGATAAAAATGATTAAACCTCCTTTCTATATATAGGAGTCTAAGGGGTCACAATATAATCAAAGTTGACATAAAAATAATAATATAAGGACACAACAATAACAATAGTGGGCTTCTATGGGGCACACTAATAACAATATGGGGACAATAGGGGCACAATAATAATAGTAAGGGCTAAAATGACAATTGTAATGGGGGAATCACTATTATTATAGGGACCTAACATGCCCTCTCCTTCAAAAAAAGTGTTATCCTCAACACTTGAGTAGTTTTGGATGCTTCTATATAAAATTCTCATCCTCCCACGTGGAATCTTCAGCGGGTAAGTTCTTCTACTTGATGAGATACTCTGAAATTGATCAATTTCGTAGCTGTCGAGCATTTGATTTTGTGACTGCTTCAGGATCCAATATGATTTTTCCTTCCTCATCAAGTTCTAGCAATATTGTTTGAACTGGGAGCTTTTCACCTATAACTTCTTCTTTAAACATGAAACATGGAAAACTGGGTGCACTTGGGAAGCTACAGGAAGCTCCAATTTGTATGCCATAGTACCAATATTTTGCAACATCTTGTATGGACCATAATACTTTGATGATAACTTATTATCCTTCTTAGCTTTCTTGAGGGACATTTGTTTATATGGTTGCAGTTGTAGGAATACCCAGTAGCCTACATCAAAACTTCTTTCACTGTGATGTTGATCCGCCTGTTGTTTCATTCTATTATGTTCCCAAGTGAGGTTATCCTTTAATAGTTGGAGAACTTATTGTTGATGCTTGATGTGCTCTTCCATTGCTTGAACCTTAGAATTTTCTCTTAAATATGGTGTGATGGATGGTGGATGATATCCTTAAAGTGCCATAAATGGGGTCATTTTTGCTTCAGTATGGAAGTGTTATACCACCATTCAGCCAAAGGAAACCATTTGACCCATTATGTTTGTTTATCAAAGACAAAGCAACGAAGATATCCTTCCAAACATTTATTTACTATCTCAGTTTTCCCATCAAATTGAGGATGATAAGATGATCTATGAGCTAACTGAGTACCGAGACAAGAAAATAATTTTTTCCAAAAATTTCTAGTGAAAATGGATCTATGTTGCTTACAATAATCTTTGGGTTTCCATGTAGCTTTTGAATTGTTTCCATAAATGCAGTAGAAATTGTACTAGCTTTAAATGGATGTGATAATGCACAAAAGTGTGCATACTTGGTAAGTCTGTCAACTACCACCATGATGATACTCTTTCCTTCAAACTTGGGTAAACCTGTGATAAAATCCATTGAAACCTCCTCCCAACGTTGCCTTGGAATGGATACAAGTTATAATACGCCTGGGGTCTTAATTATTTCAACTTTATTTTGTTGGAAAACCAAAAATTCCGCCACAAACTTTTGAATATCCGATTTAAGGCCATCCCCAAAAAAAATCTTCTTAACCTTGTGGTAAGTTTTTTAAAATCCTGAGTGCCCTCCTAAGGGAGAAGTGTGAAATTCCATAAGAATATTTTGTTTGAGTTTAGCATTCTTACATAGGTATAAGCAATCATTGTACCATAACAAATCATTTTTCCAGATAAATGTATCAGAGGTAGGATATTTTTGTAGCTTTTGAATGAGTGCCCACACTTCTTCGTCATTCTTCCATTCATCCCTTGTGTCGTTTATCCAATCTAGTTGGATAATAGAGATGGCACAAAGCAATGCTTCCACATCCTCATCCTTTCTTGAGAGTGCATCTGCCACAACATTTTTCTTCCCTTCTTTGTAGATGATTTTAAAGTCATAACACAACATCTTTGTGACCCATTTTTATTGCGCTTCTAAAGATAATATTTGTTCTAAAAAGTATTTAAGACTATCATGATCTGTTTTACCTTGAAGTGTCTTCCCATTAGGTAGGGTCGCCATTTCTTAAGTGTGTGTAGTATTGCCAACATTTCCTTCTCATAAATAGTTTTGTGTAAATAATTTCCTTTGATTAGACGACTTTAGAAAGCAATGGTTCTTTATTCTTGCATTAAAACAACACCAATTCCATTTCATGAGGCATCACATTCCACAATAAAGGTTTTTGTGAAGTCCGACGTAGCTAAGACTGGTGCTTGGCACATTGCCCCTTTAAGATGTTAAAAGGACTTTGTTGCTTCTAGAGTCCATGAAAATGCATCTTTCTTCAATAATGTTGTTAGAGGTGCTTCTATTCTCCCATAATTCTTAACAAACTTGTGATAATACCCTGTCAACCGAAGAAATCCTCATAGATGCCTTATAGATGTGGGGATTTTCCATTCCTTAATGGCTTTAATTTTGCTAGGGTCTACCTTAACACCTTTATGAGACACAATATGGCCCATATATTCCACCTCTTGTACTCCAAAGAAACATTTGGAGGTTTTTGCATATAATTGTTTCTCCTCCACTAGTTTGAGCACCTTGTTAACATTTTGAACATGATCCTTCCAAGAGTTGTTGTAAATTAGTATATCATCAAAAAATACTAACACAAATTTTCTAAGGAAGGGTTTAAAAATGGAATTCATCAAACCTTGAAATGTAGAAGGTGCATTCGTAAGGCCAAAAGGCATGACCAAAAATTAATAATGACCCTCATGAGTTCTAAATGTTGTTTTCAGAATGTCTTCAGTATTCATTCTGATTTGATGATATCCTGAACGAAGATCCAACTTGGTGAAGTAAATTGATCCTTGCAATTCATCCAATAATTCATCAATGACAGGAATGAGAAATTTGTCTTTAATAGTGAGCTTGTTGAGGTCCCTATAATCTGGACACATGTGCCATGATCCATCCACCTTGTGCACCAATACTACTAGAGTAGAGAAATAACTTTGACTAGGTTGAATTCTACCAGCCTTTAGAATTTCTGCAAACATACGTTCAATTTCACTCTTTTGGGCATAGGGTTATCTGTAAGGCCTGATGTTTGGAGGAACACTTCCTGGAATCAAATGAATAGCATGATCATGATCACGAATAAGTGGGAGGCCTTTGGGAGTCTTAAAATACATTGGAATGATTGTCCAAGACTTTTTGGAGATCTAGAGGAATAGATGATTTCAATGTGGGAACCTCTAGAGAACATAATTGCGCAATTACACCTTGTTTTTCCTTCTTTAGAAGTATTTTCATTCCGTTAGAGCTGATTATCTTTCTTGGTTTCCTCGCGATACCCCTTAATTCAACTTCCTTTCCTTCCGAAGAAAATTTCATGAAAATTTCTTGAAAATCAAAAGCAATTGTACCCATGGATTGTAGCCATTAGACTCCCCATTGGAATGGAAAGCATTGGGCTATTCAATACATATTATCCCATGCATAGCTTGATATTATGGCACTTTCCAGAGCAATTTATTTTTCCTCCACTTGCAACCATCACTTGACACTATGGTGTTAGATATAGGAAACAATTTAACTCCTTGGCTATCTTACAATGAATAAAATAATGGGTACTTCCCGAATCAATCAACACTGTTACCTTTTTCTTCTTGATATGTCCTTCTATCTTGATAGTTTGAGGAGTCGTAATTCCATCCAATGCATTACAAGATATGTTTTGATTCATTTATTCTTTCTTTGGGGTTTGTTCCTAGTGTATATCCTCTTCTTTTGACATTTCTTATTCCTTTTCTTCCTCCTCTTCACAATCTATGTAGAATAATTTCTTCTCAACACACTTATGACCTTTATTGTATTTTCTATCACAACTATAACAAAGCCCTTTTGCTCTTTTTTCTTCCAATCGTTGTGGTTTCAACCCTGTAGGTTGTGGAAGGCTAGTGGAAACGATACTTTCATCTTTATAGTTGTGAGTGGTAGGCTTCCTCGTTTCCATAATTTTGCTTTCCATTTTTCTTGCCAACCTGAGTGCCTTCTCCAATGAATCAGGTTCCCAAAGGCAAACCTCATGTTGGATATTATCCTTTAAATTCCCTATGAACACATCAATCCTATGCTCCTCTGGAATATCTTTTACCCTTATATTCAATTTTTGGAAGTCCTCAATGTGCTCCATCATTGAACCCTTTTGTTCAAGATTTATCAATTGGCTAAAAAAGGTGTTGTTTTTTGTATCCTCATAATGTGCTATCATTTCTTCCGTAAAAATTTTCCAGTGACAATTTTTTTATGAGAGAAAATCCATCGATACCATACAAACTAATTTGGTTCGAAATATAAAGTTGCAATGCGTACCTTTTATGTGTTTTTCACATTATGGAGATCAAAATATTGCTCCATTTGTAGCATCCATGTTAAAGGATCCTTTCCATCAAACTTTCTCATATCAATCTTTGGAACATGGTGGGCCTTCAATCCAATGTTAGAGTCTATGAAATCATGATTAACATTTCTTTTGTTCTCATCATGAGTTTCCTTTGCTACCCTTTCACCATTAGTAAACACTTCTTGTAGCAACTTTGTCAAATCTGTCTTCAAACCTTCCATTTTTCCTTCCATCTTGGCTTCCACATCATTCATTTCAGCTTTCATGCATTTCTTTAAACCATCCATCTTACCTTCCACATCATTCATCTTAGCTTCCATGTCTTTCTTTAAGCCATCCATCTTATCTTCCATGCCATCCATCTTAGCTTCCACGTCTTTCTTTAAACCATTCATCTTAGCTTCTATTACTTTTTGTGAGAGTGAATTTTGTCGCACTTGGTCTCGTGATTTTGATATATCATGTTGCATTTCTTCCTCTTCTTCATGATTAATGCTAGATATTTTAGGTTTCTTGCTATGTGTTTCCATTTTCTTTCTTCGGGGCATCAATTAATTATAATTATACTTCACTATGCCCTTTGAATTCCTTCAAACTATTTTTTCAAACCAAACTTACGCAAAATTAAAAAAAAAAAAAAAAAAAAAAAAAAAACTACACAACTTTTTTCACTTTGTAGGAGCTTGAAATTGAATCTGATGTATCTCTGTAATTTTGGATCTCCAAGGTATAAAATTGCAAACTATGGTAGCCCTCGAAGTCCTCTTTCCAATGGCACCAGTCTTATTGAAATTGGATTCTTCAAGGAAGAGTTATGCCGAATCTCCCAAGATTTCCTGATTATACACTTTTTTAGTAGAGCGAACTTGTAAGAAGTTCCACGTCTCACTATTTTAACCTTCGGACCTAAACATGATACGTAGAAAACTACAGTCTATCCTATTTTTGTAACTTCTTAGGAAATTTGAATTTTATACTCCGAGAGAAAGTTATGACGATTTTCCCAAGGTCACCTGTTTGGGATGTAATTCGGGAGCCTGCAAAAACCCTAACTTCCTTAGATCATATCTTTGATAATATAGCGCTCAGGAAAGATCTAAAAATTGGATTGAGGATCATCAAGATTTCGGCTCAAATGGGGTTTTTTTTAGCTTTTGAAACATCGCAAAACAAAATTTATAGTGGAAATGCCACAATGACCTGTTTGGAGCAGCGAAACCCTAGAATCCAAAGCTCTAATACCAAATGTTATGAAACAAACTCACAAAAAGATAGAAACGATATATTAACGACTTAACAATCAACCTCTTCGAGGGGGCAACCTCCTTTACATTACACAAATGAACAATTCTTGGATGATACAAATGACTAAACCTCCTTTCTATATATAGGAGTCTAAGGGGTCACAATATAATCAAAGCCGACATAACAATAATAATATAAGGGCACAACAATAACATTAGAGGGCTTCTATGGGGCACACTAATAACAATATGGGGACAATAGGGACACAATAATAATAATAAGGGCTACAATGAATAGTAATGGAGGAATCACTAGTATTATAGGGACCTAACACAAAATATATATATGCTACTTTACTTTAGCAAACCCACGTGTATACATGACTTTCTTGAAGCATAACCACATACAGATCTCAAAACATTGAACCCCAAAACTGAATCACTGTCATTCTGAAACAAACACTTAGTTACACCCTAAATCACTGAATTACTCTTAAATAATTACAAAACCATCACATACCTTCAATCACACATAGCTAGTAGCATCGTCACTCTTCAATCAATCAATTCAACTTCAATCATCACTGTTAAACCCAAATCATCAAGTAAGACTTCAGTGATAGATAACAGAAACACAAGAAGACTTATTAGACTGATCAAAAATCTTATTCAGCAAAACCATAGCTTATATATGTTCTTTCCACAAAACATTTTTGCAAGTATACGCACTTTTTAGGAATCAAACCCATGTATAAATCTGTCTAGTTACATGACTTACTAGCATTAAACCCATGTATGTATGCTCCTTTTAGGCTATCAAACCCACGTAAATATCTACAACTATTGACTTATAGCTATGTTGCACATCAAACTTTCTGAACAAACCCATCTCTCGACATAAATAATAAAACATGTTTCAAACATAAATATTATATATCAAATCAATCCACTATCAATATAGTCATTTCATATCTATTAGATCTGATCCATCATCAAATTCTGAAGTGCATACTTAGTTTTAGGTCAAGTAATTCATTAATATCCCATTACATGCACACTTTCTTCAAATTTAACTAGGAAATATTCATCACTTGCACACAAAGAACTTTGATATTCATCTCCCTATATAGCTTAGACCTTATCCAATACCACAAGTCAAAACCATACTAATGCTAATGATATTCTTTGACAGGATCAAATATCCATTGTTGGGCTCAATACTATGGGTCAATACCATGGTAAAGACCCTTGGTATTTATAATACCATGGTGTGGAAACTATACGCGCCTTTTCTTCTTCATACCGGTGTATGTACACGCCTTTATTCACAAAACCTGTGTATACTTATTCATCTTTATCATTCCTTTGTCTCTGAACTGCTATGCCTTTGACCAAACTCTCTGTCATATGTAGACACATCATGTTTTCATCTTCATCAAGTAGGTTTCCATCAAAAGAAAACTCATCAAGTAGGTTGCCATTAAGGACAACACATTAGTCATAATTCCAACACATGTCTAGGAAAGTATTTGTTGTTTCATCAAAATTTGGGTTTTCTATAGTTTTTCTTCTATTCATTATTTCCTTTCCTTGCACATTTATCAATATGATTCAATAATCATATTCTGCTTCTCATTGATGCAGCTGAAATGAAATTCTTAGATTCTTTAATGCTCATATTTGCTACAAGCAAAGAAAATTGCAAAATCTTGTAGCAAATGATCTTGTCCATGATTTTATCTTTGCCTGTTCTGAATCTTACATTTGTTCATTGATTTAAAACCTTTCCATTGTGCTCATTCATTTTACATCCACTTTAGTCACATTTCTTCTTCTGAATTGATTTAGGGCCTCTATATGGTAATTATTGGAATCTTGATCTTTTGTTTTTTCATTTTTCAATACCTTTCCTCAAGATTTCGGACCTGTTAGCTTAACTAATTCATGGGTTTATGTTATATAGAAACCATTTGAAAACACTTTTTGAGGCGTTTCTCTGAGATCTACAAGGCTTATTTTATTTTCTTGCTCAAATTCCTTGATCTCAAAATTTGGTAGAAGTCATAGTGAGATATTAATTTTTGGGTTCCTTTTATCAAAACTCTTATTTAAAAGATTTACAAGAAATATTTATGTTGAGACTTCTAATATCAGAAGTGAAAATCAATTAATTCTCCGAAAAAAATTCCGCCGAAAACATTTTAATAGCAAAGGCTTTATTTATCAGAATTTATCTATCAGAGAGTTGTTCCCAATTTGGAAATCTTGTTTATCGGAGCTCATACCTTTCACTTTGATTCTCTCAGAAACCTTAGAAATTCAGATTATCAGTTTAAGTATCCTTGTAGGTCTCTTATCAATTCATTTTTATCTATCATTATACTCACATGGAGTCCTATATGATTATCTTTGTATATATGCCGACTTTCATGTTATCATAGTATATATGCTGACTTACATCAAAATCCAAGCATTTATTCCTCGGGGTGACTCTATGACTTTAAGGATGTCCATTCTTCATAGTGTGTGCACATTGGCCTCTTTTTACTCTTCTCGGTAATCTTCCTAGATAATGAAAAATTTCATCACCTATGGTTCACTTACAGTTTTGTCTTTGTCTCACTATTTGGATTCTCGTCGTATCATCTCGATAAACTTTTTAGTGTGCATCTTCATTTTCTTTTCAAAGACACTTTTGAGAAGCCACTATAATATTGCAGTAGCTAGTAAGGAATTTGGAATAGGTAAAGGTAATGGACCATGGTTAATTCATGTTTGAATTTTTGTATATCACTCCAGATTTATCATATAAAGGTTCAAGTCCTCTTCATATACATGATTGCTACATTGTTTGGGAATTTGAATCAATCTCATGTTTTGGGGTTCATATAAATTCAGAAGTAAAAACAAAGAGAACAATCGTCCCTGCAATTCATAAAGAAGCATATCTTCATTCTCATTTTTGTGGATTTGGTTTACTTGTGATTCCTTGAATGTGACACATCATTTTCTAGTTTTACTCATTGCCTTAATTTATATTTAAGTAGTAATAATTTTGGGCCAATGAAAAGTTCATACAAGGCCACTTCTTCATAATTTGAATTCTAATTAAAAGAAGAGGTTATCTTGTGTTGGAGAAACTCAATAGCTCTCAGGTAATATTTTAATGAAATTCTCCAAATGGTAAGTTTCAGATGCCCATTTTCATCCTTTTTACAGGTCCCCTAGAATTATCTTTCACTTATATCAACTCATATTTGGAGTTCATTCTCCTTTTTGTTCTCTTTCAAGTTTTTGGAAAAATAACAATGATCCTCATCAAATCAGCTAAACTGGGGAGTCCCTGAACGTTTTTAATTTGTTCCTTAAGCATTAGTATTTTTATATAAAAAAAAAATTGTTAAAATTCTTTCATGTACGATTTGCTTTGAAACAAGAAAATTTGCAGGAGTTAGACACTTCTCATTTAACTTATCATCTCTCACACTATTATTGACCCTTTAATTTCATAAGCCTAATCACTTATAAATCCACAAGATAAAATGTACTAGATTCGCAACATAAGACAAACACACACATGGTTTTCTTCTTTCAAATAGTTTGTTGAGTCATTTTATATTTAATCTTGTTGAGGCTTGTTCTTTAAATTTGGGGGTTGTTCTTCATTTTTACATTTTTTGGAGTTTGTTGATTTCTTTTTCACTTTAGTTTGAAATTATTTTCATTTTTGCTTCCAGTTTTGGTTTAATTTTGGTGACTCTGCCAAGATTTATGTGGAAGACCTTTTCCTCACCCAACAGTGGTTGGCATACATAGAAAATCTTTACTCTATCTATTCAATGAATTTCATTTATCATTAAAGGTATATATTTATGGAATCATTAAGACCTCTTTCTTTAAATATTTTTCATGAAGGAACACACATCCTTTCCAAATGTTGACCTTTTCAAGGAAAGAGCTGATTTGAGTTTGACTCAATAGATCCCTCCCATCCCTCCACTCTATAAAAATATCTGAATGATAGTCGTGGGAAAATATTTGGAGTCAACATTATGGAAGTATTATATCCATTAACATAAATCTCTATTACCATCCCACCTCTTTCAATCGAGTACATCATAAACTAAAAGCTTGCATATGCACTCATCAAAAGGGTGATTAAAAGAGGAAACATGGGAAATACAAGTAAACCCATCAGGGCTATGTACGCTCACTGGCAGTGGACCATGCTTTTATGGCATAAAAGACAACTTTGTGAGGGTATTGTTCATGCTCACTGGCAGTGAAGCAATGTCAAAGACCATTCATAACAATGGATATATCCTTTTTTCTAAAACTCATATCTCTACTTCTTCTATTTTTTCACACTAGGTAATCTTAAAATATTTTTTTCCCAAATTTTGGATTCATGATTTTTACTCAGTCTTCTTTGAGTACTCACATTTTTGAACTCGGGTTGCTTAATCTATTTATATGGGACCCATGGAAATGTTTTATTGTTAGGCAGTTTCATGGAATCCATTATTTTTAAATTTTGGGTAAATTAAAGTTCATCATCTTTTACCAAGAGATAATTGATTCTTCCCCATGTGTCGCTAGCGTTAAAGAGAAAACTCAACCCCCCTCCCCCTCCCCCCCCCCCCGGCCCCATTTTTGACTTATTTATTTGAAACAATGGGAGCCCTTTCCATAATTTTTTGGCTAAGTCACCTTTTTAATATTTTCTTTTGGTTAAGTGTCCTACAATTTTTCCTTTTTTCATCAAATTTCTATTTTTATTTCTTCATTGAGTTTGAATTTTTGCAATATTTCCATCGGTTCTCATTTCATCTCATTTGGTTACCCGGTTTGTAAATGGCACTTCACCAAAGCTTGATGATTTTTTCCGCCTGGGCTAAAAAATGTACAAAGTGTATATTATTTTAATAAATTAGTAATTGATTGTAAATATTGATTCCTAGTTTATTTTTACTAATTAATTCATTTTTTGCTAACATTCCTACAAAATCATCGCAGCCAAATTGTAGAACAATTAGAACTGTGTGTTAATGGATTTTAGAAGTTAATTTCAATTTCAATACAAGTTTCAAGATCTGAAATCCCAAAAATTTAAGTGGTTGTAGTTATTTTTAATGTTAATGAGACTCTTTAATATAAAGTGGTTGTAGTTTATAATGGAAAAGAACCAATCTACGTGGGACCCACTCCACTTTATACCTCCACTTCATTTGACCTCACCTACCTTACTCCTTCAAACTTCGACACATAACATGGTAGTGAAACTTCTTTAATGAATCCCGCATGCTTCAATTTAATTTTAATTAAAATTTTCTTTATTTTAACATTTGTATATAATTAATTTGTAATGAATTTAAAGTTGTTAATTAAATTAATTAATTTTTTAATTGTAATTAATATTTAATTAATCAAATAATTTATTAACATTTAATTAAGTTTTTCAATTTAATTTAGGATTAGAATATTTAATTTTTCCTAAATTTAGCCTAGGCAGAATTTTCTCCAAAATTCTAGCAATTTTGACACTTCAACTTTGGAAGCTTATACATTGAGTTTCACTTGTGCAAATGAGGCCCAAGACAGCTCGTTAGATAGATAAAATCTTGGAGAATATCTCTGAGGTGGTTTCATGATCAAATTTTATCATTAAATGAGTCTAAAATTTAGCATAAAATTAAGCTCTGAATTTGTAAGAAAAATTGATTTTCTGAGTTTAATTTTTTGCATTTTCATTTTCTCATAGCCTCTCTTGAGTGAAGATCCATTCGACTATGTTCTCTTTGAAAAATAAAATCTTTACAAGGATCAATGGAAATCTCATATTTCATTTTATTTATTAATTAAATTAAATTTTGATTGGATACGTTTTGTTTTGCAGATTTGGTATTTTTTATTTCAATTTACATTTTAATTTAATTTTGATTAGTTTTTGGTAGGAGAACAGTTGAGGAGATAATGAAGAGAAGATTTTAATCAATGGAATTTCTCCAGCAAGAGAGTAAAAATAATTTTGACTAGTTAAAATTGTTGGAGTAGATTTGTTCTTCAACAACTCTCCTGTTTGGAATTCATTTTCGTAATTATAAATAGTGGTTTGTAGAATGTAAAAAAGGGGGCCTTCTCTCTTCTGAAAATTTGTGGATTCTTAAATCACTATTGTAATAGGTATTTCATGTTATAGGTAGAGAGGATCAACCTTAGATCTGGGAACTTTTGGGATTTTTCTCTTTTAAGACATGTTTCATTAAAATTGGAAATATTTTATTACAAGGGCAACACTAGAATTGAGTTTTTTGGTTATTTTGAAATTCTAAATCCACTATTTAATTCCAAATTTAATGAAATATGTGTTTTTTCATTATGGACTGTGTATGAGAGGCAAAGCTTGCACTATTGCTTCTCTTGGTTTTAGCAGTATACTTTATGCTTTGGAAGAGATTGTAGGAAATCATATTTAAAGAACAGAGCGTGAGAACAGGTTCAAATAAATTTTTATTAGAAATACTTGTATTTTTAATGTATATTTCATTCTTGAGGGAAGAATTATGTTAATTGGATTTATATTGTGCATTATTGTCAATATGAATACATGTCTTACAGATTAGCTATCTAATATGTTTGTCTCATGAATCTATTGTCAATTGTATCTTTTTCTCTGATATATTAAAACCAGATTTCTGAGTAACTATTTACTCAGAAATATTCCATCTAATTCTAATTTAATTTCCATTGGCATTATGTGAACTACTTCCTAATGTTATTGGTTCATCATTCATTGTTAATATATCTCTGAAAAACATGTTTGGTAATTATAATATTAGTTAATTGAAATACTTCATTAGCTACATATTCATCTTAAGCGAGGCTTGTTAAAATCCCAATTATGTTAATATCTTACTCTTGGTAGAAAGAATGACTGATCCTTCTTTCCATCAAAATAGGCTTAGCATAGCTTTCCTTTTTCTTGCATTATAGAGTAAATCTGCATTTAGATTAAATATTTCATTCTAGAAGTCCTCTTCTAAAAGAGGAAAATTTTAGTTGTGGCTTGGCTGAGCCCTAGATCATCTTAAGGATCACTTTCTTGCCTGAGCTCAGCAAAAGGGATGATTTGATGTATCCTCTCTATTGGTAAGAAAAAGGTATACTTTAAGCTAGTAGAGATAGAGAGAAGGTAACTAGACCTATTTTAACTAGTTGGAACCACCATTCCAAATGGAAAAGGAGCTTCTTTAAGTTCTCAACCGGGTGGTCTCCTTTATAATGTTGAACAGTCATTTCGAGCCTACAACAAACTCAAAGTGTACCTAGCCTCACATGTATTATACTTTTTCACTAAGTATAAGGCTTCATGCCGTTCCTCCTTAACCCATGCACATGGAATACTGTTACTCCAATTTGGATTCTACTTCTCAGGTATTAAGAATTGATTACAATCGAACTCTTTGACAACACTCACCTCCTTCAAGGAAGGTTTATGCTTTGTGTAATCAACACCTCTGATACAAGCAATTATAATTGTTTAAGGTCGGACACAACTCCATTAAAATTTTCTACGAATTCTCTAGTAACCTTGAATTTATCTCATTTCAAATTCTCACAAAATGGAAACCATCCAACCTCCTCAAAGTACTTACACTCCTTTGGGTACTCATTAAGATATTTGACATTGTTGGGATCAAACCTTAGTACTGGATCTTTCAGCATATCATCTGCTGTAAGGGGAGAATGATTGAATCTCGACTTCTTGTCTTTGTGTAGGGTTAAATGGAAAGGGTGGTGAATAGAGAATGAATCAAGTTGTTTCTATTATGGTGATTGGGATTTAATTATATAGATTGGACTTGGTTCAAATTATGTAGGTTCATGGAAAGGTTACACATGTGGGATCAAAATTTATTGGATGAGGTGGTGGCGAACAAAATTAAGGGTTGTTAGTATGGTGATTATTATTAAATAACACAGCCTTCAAGAATTATCCATGTATTTTTTGGAATCATGATTGCTATTACACCAAAACCTGGAGGTGTTAGTAAACAGATGCATCACTAGAGTTAATGGATCCACAAGAGACAGTTAAGCACATGTCATGAAACACAAGGGGAGTGTTGGTTTATCCAATTTCCAACAATATACCCCCAATACAAGCTAAGTGTGATTTGAACTCAAGACCTTTAGCTCTAAGTTTGGTGTGCACTTAATAATTATGGGGATATAACACTCCATCTTACATCATTCTACCTCAAGGTTATTAGAAGGTTCATACTACTAAAAATGGATTCCTACATCTAGTAACCCCTATAAGACTAGAAGAAACTTATTATAGATGACTACAAACTATCTTTCTATTTTTTTTAGGTCTCATTTTGTTTCTATGTTGATGCTTCTTGTTTAGCTTTTTATTGTGTTTCCTGCAAAATATACTACATCTCTTGAGTATGGGTTGCTCATGAATGCAACAGTAAACTACAATAGTCTTTATCACCATCCTTTAATCTTGTAATTTTTGTAGTAAAATGAAATAACAAGTCTTTTTACATCTCTTCCATCTTGGTACACCCTCTCATTATGTGAATGAAGGTGTTGAAGGTGAGAATATGAGAGAGTCGTCATATTATCAACCATTGATGTATGAAATTAACCGACATTAGGCTACTCACTTTTGATGATAATGAGAGACAATGTACCTTAGTACATCTTGCAAGGTACGAATAGATGTGCTAAATTTGAGTCACCTATAAGATCTAATGAATATGAGACATTGATGTATTCCCACTATTCGCTAGCAAGAGAACCTACCTATAATGTGTGAAAGCCTCAAGTTACTACAAATAGTGTCTAGCCTTTTATCACAGATGATTTGTTGAAGTTGATGGGAAAGACGTCGTTAGAAGGAGGGCCTTAAGGAATCCCTCATCAACTAACTTGAGAATATAAAAAATACTTTAAGATTCATGATTAAGGAAAGAAAGCAGCAAATCATTGACCTAACCATGCAATAAGGTATTTTTCATAATTAGCCCACCACCCCCCCCCCGTATATATATAGATATATAGATATCTATATATATATATATATATATATAAAGAAAGGAAATAAGAATTCAAGAAGAGGAAGTAGGGGTAGGAATGGAATCTCCTAGATTTACCACCTCCATTCCATTGTCTTTACAAAGGTTTGCTATAAATTCTACCTTGGACATTGGCTTCTGCTAGAACTTTAGCCTATTTCGATTCACACGAAAGGATGTCTAGCTTTCATCAATAGTCTTAATCTGAATTGACCCATTCTCAAATACATTCTCCACTTCATAGGGTCCCAGCCAATGGGTTGAGAATTTCCCTTCATAATATTTAAATATTGAATCAAAATGGAGAACCGAATCTCCCTACAGTCTGCTGAATCATGTCATACCTAATCTGATCAAGTTTGTTTAGCCATAGCAGCCTTTGTTGCTGTGCTTCACTCAAATTCATCCCCAACTTATAGCATTTCAAAAAGTATGAATCCAAAACTCAATCGATAGGAGGACATGTTTCTTGTAAACCAATTCGTATGGGGTACAACCTGTAGTACTCCTCCAATTTGTCTTGTGAGCCTAGAGAGCTTCATTCAACTAGTCCACCCAATCCTTATGATGAATATTCACAATCTTGGAGAGGATGGACTCGTTACTTTGTTGGTGTACTCAACTTACCCATTTTCTTGTGGATGGTATGGGGTGGACATATTGTGCCTAATATGATACTACTCTATAATAAACTTAATGAGTTTATATGTGAGCTACATTTCGTAGTCTATGATGATCTCCTGAGGTGCACTGAATATGGTAAATATTTATTCATAAAGGAAATTAGAAACTTCTTATTCATTAGCTTGAACCAATGTCTTGGCCTAAGCCTATATTTTGACATAAGCAGTGCACACCAAGATATATTTCTTCTTCCTTGACATTGGTATGACTAGGCTAACAAAATACAAGGCCCATTTGTCGAATGGTTCAATCAACACTTATGGGTGTAATGGAATTTAATTTTCTTAAGTCAGTATCCCATCCTCTAAAAACTCACATTGTCACACATACTTCTTGACATCTTTAAACAAGTTTGGCCAATAGTAACTAGATTGTAGTACCTTATAGCTAGTTCATTTATTACAAAAATGGCCTCTACAAGGCTTGCTCTGGCAATCCTTGAGGATTTCAAGTATCTCATCCTCTTGAAAACACTTGCTAATAATGAGGTCCACACCTGTATAAAACAGGTCATCATTGAATTAGTAATTATGATCTTGCACTTCCCACGAGCAAGAAACTATTGAGGTAGTTTTCCTATAGCTAAATAATTTGCAATGTCAAAAAACTAAGGCAAGTGAGTAGAAATTGAAAATAACTATTCATCCAGAAAATTTACATCTACAGGAACATCATTATTTTCATTTTCAACCTAGAGAATAAATTAGCAACTATATTATCCTTACCAAGCCGATCTACAATTGTAACATTGAATTATTGCAATAAAAAAAGCCATCTCATGATCCGGCCATTAGTTACTAGTTTATTCATAAGGTATCAGATAGTTGCATTGTGAGTGTGGATGAAGACCTCATAACCCGTAATATAATGTATGAAGTTTTTTATGGAATGCACCACTGCTAAAAACTCTTTCCATGTCACAATATAATTCAACTCAACATGATTTATATATTTTCTATTATAATAAATGGCATAATGAAACAAGGCATCTTTTTGTTCAAGGACACCCCCCAAAGTTGTGTTTGTGGTGTCCATGGAAATATGAAATGGGATGGACCAATTGGATCCCCTCAAAATAGGTGTAACTGAATTATTTCACTTTAAGTTGAGGAACACATGCTGACATTGATCATTCCACAGGAAAAAAACATATTTGGATTGTAATTTTAATAATGGTGTGGAAATTTTTGTCAAACTTTCAACGAAGCATCTATAGTAGCCAAAAAAACCAAGGAAATAAATTACCTCCTTTTGCATTGTATGGGCCAGTAGCTGAGATAGGGCCTTAATCTTAGCTGGGTTGACTTGAATTCCTGTAGTAGAAACCACATGACCAAGTACCACTCCCTTATTTAGCATCATTCAACCTTTTTTGTTGTTGAGGGCAAAGTGTACTTCCTCACATCTAATTAATATTTTCTTAATGTTTTCCAAAGCTTTCTCAAATGAATTCTCGTAGATGGTGAAATTTTCCATATAAGCTTCCACACAATCATGGATCAGGTCTGAGAAAAATCCTAATATCGCCCTTTGAATGGTGAGTGGGGCATTACACAACCCAAAAGGAAATATCCAGTAGGAAAAAGTACCCCAAGGATACCTAAATATCGTTTTCTCTTGGTCCTATGGGCCTATATAGATATGGTTATACCCACTAAACCCATCTAAGAATGAGAATTATTTCCTTCCCACTGTGGTATTTAAGACTTGGTCTATAAAAGGAAGGAAGAAATAATCCTTCATAGTAGCTTTGTTAAATTCATGAAATTCTACACAGACACACACCACTTTCCTTAATATTTTTGCACTACAATTATGATGGAATCCAATTACTATTAGATATTAGGTAAATCAAATTAGCATCAAGGAGCTTTTGTAACTCTTCCTTTACCACTTCCTTAATTATTGTACTCATGCACCTTTGAGGTTTCTAGATAGGGAGAGCATCGATATGCGTATAAATGATGTGAAAAGACTTTGGTATCAATTCCCTTTATGTCCTGGTACTTCCATGTAAAGGATTTTATTTGTTCTTGTAAAACATGGGTTAATTCATTCGATTTTTCATGAGTAAGTTCATTGCCAATATTCAAAAATTTACCAGAATTGACTTCAACAAGAATGCAGTAGGGTTCCATTTCCTATGGAGAAACTACATCATTATTATAGAATGAAAACAAAAGTGCTATATCACCATATTCATGTATATCATTTCTTAAAGCCTGTTCTAGTGGATGATCATTAGAAACATAAAAATCAAAATTACACAGGAAAGAATTAAGATGATATTCTTTACAACATTCCTAGAAATTATTTACCTAGTCTATGGTGCACATTAGTGGAACCTTTTATTTATCAATCACAGAATCATTGAACCAAGGACCTCCACTTCTATCAGGGATTTTTCAAGAGGATACAATGTAAAAAAAATTATTGTGCCTCCATGAGAAATAAAAACACTGCCATATATGCATCTTATAAATGTGTCTAGGGTAACAAGTCATGGCCTCCCTAAAATTACAAGATGTGTTCCAACTATTGATTTGGTTTTAAAAACCATGAAATCCACCAGATGTTCCCACAATTCAAGGGAAACAATTATGTCATCTAGAACTCATTCTAGTTTGATTCTAGATCTATTTTCCAGTTCAAGTATTGTCAAGGTAGGATGGAGATTTGTCAAATCAAGTTGTTTAATGGTTTGAATAGTCATAATAATAATGGATTCTCCCAAGTTGATTAGAGTATTTGGAATGCAAACTCCATTTTTAGTATTAAAAAAATGATATTTACAGGATCAATGTTTTTATTGGCTAAACTCTTTTAAGTAATTAAATTAGTACATTTCCTAACAAGATGAATATTAGGCAGATCTTCCCACTTCCTCCCTAGATTTTTCAAATGCATGTCGCTTATTATTTGAAATAAATGGGTATATCTATGATATCTTATAGTAATGGGATCCTAACACAAATATTCCATAATTTGTTAATCACATCATGCTTAGGGGGTCTTACTAGTTTTCTTGCATTCAACCTCTCAAAATAAGGTGGATTTATGGGTATCGAAGGTTGTTCCAGAAGTCCATCATCTTGCGAAGGCATCATAGGGGAACTAGTTTCAGTTGTAGGAATAGGGGTTTCTTCCTCTTTCTCTTCTTATATGAATGGGGCTAAAATTTTGAAGAACGTTCCCAAACCATAAATGGCTATTATATAATTCTACAGGAGTAATGGTGTAAGTTAGGAAGGGATAAAACTTAGCTTGAAAAATCGGTTGGGATATCTTATTATTTGGGTTAGTGACAGGTTGAATAGGTAGGTGGTTTAGTCTAGGAGACTGAGTGGAGGGAAATTTTAGTTTTTCATTCAAAGTATTTTGCTGGGTAGTTTCTGGTGACTAATAATTTTGTGAAAATTATCGTGACTTTGAGGGATATTGGGGATGTAATGAATAAGGATATGGAGTTGCAATCACATAGCCTAACCCCCACCAAACTTGCTAGCAAGGCTAGCTCTAAGGTGATTTTTGAGGCCACATCTACCATGGCGTTGTAACATTCCAACGTGTATATTGCAGATTAGGGAATTGGAAGAAACATATAGTAGACAAATCAAAAGGCATACCTTGAGGTTAGGGTTTCATGACTTTTTAGTTTCTAATGATTTTTGTTGCTTCATTGTTTATTCATCTCCCTCGTACATCACTTTAAGACATGGACAATAAGGAAAACCATTAGTAGAATATTCTTCTGCGCACATTGCACAAATGGCCATATTTTCAAGAGGAAAATCTTTCCTAAGGTACTTCTTTTGACATATTGGGAAAAAATGGCAAGGGAGGTGCATTCTTCCTCTTGTTTGTTATTAAAACTCAGTATGTTGATATATAAAATAAGATTATTCAATATGTTGTTTTCAAAATATTTCAATAGATGTCTCAAGTTTTTTCTGGTCAACCCATTAGAGGTTGTTTTAAATTTGTTAGAGAAATCCTAAGAACTCTTCCCAGCTCTTCCATGTCTGCAAGACTACCTCTTGCATACTTTAGCAATTTCATTAAAGTTAAATCATGAGATATTGCTTACTCCCATTAGATTAAGTATGTTCATGGATTCTTTCAAAATTTCATTTAGAAAAAGAATATTTTTTGTTTTAGGCTCTAATTTGTGTTTCTTAAATCATTGAAGATTGTATAGGAATATTTCTAAGTAATCCTCCAAAATTTTGTCTTCCCTTTGCTGCATCCTAAAGATTTATTCTTTCAATACTCGAGCCTTGTAGTATTCCTGATACTTTTTAAGTAATAACTTCCTCATACCTTCCCAATTCATAATGTTATTTTTTGGTAATCACATAAACTATCGAAAGGTTGATTCTTTAAGAGTATCGGGAAATAATTTTAACTTATGTGCATTAGTCAAATAGTACATGCTATGGAAAAAAACATCAAATAAAATAAAAAAGTGTCAAGGTCTTCACTCACCAGCCCATGAAATTGTGGAAGCACCGAAGCAGAAATATTCTTCATTTTAACATTGGTGGTTGGCTCAACAATTGGAAAGCCAAAGGTAACCTAGTCCTTAGGTTTTTTTTGGTTTCTTCCCATATTCATTTCACCTTCACCCTTAGTGATTTTACTTCCCCTAAAAAGGCTAAATTCATTCTTTGGTGGTGGAAGCACAGTAGGAAAGTTAATTTGAAATAATGATTCTACCCCTCTTCCAAACAAATTTTCAGCTTTAAAACCCACAAAAGAGGTAGCGCCATTAATTACCACTGCACATACAGATGCCTCCTCTGAATTAACTTGATTCTCCAATGCTTTGTTTTTTCTTCTTTCCAAATTGTTACCTATCAACACATTAGTACTGGGGGTTTTCTTTGTTTTTACTTCCCTATTTGGAGTATTAGAATTTCCTTTACCCGTTTAACATTTTCCTATGCTCATACCATATCAGCAGCATCTAAATCTAGTGAGGCAGGAAACCCACAAAATTGGACATGCAGGTTCTTATCTCTTGTCTTATCACTCTTGCCACATTATGTTTGAGGATACTCAGATATTGTAGACAAGGAAATTTAATCAAACATTAAACCAATCAAGACTTAATTCCTTGGAACCTCCTCAGCAATGGCTCCAAAAATGATGGGAAATTTAATTCTTAAATTGTTATACATTAAATTATCAACCAAGGTCTCATAAGCTGATGAGGTGCCAACAAAATATATCCATAATTACGCTCAACTAGTTTTTAGTCAATAAAACTACAACATTCTTTCACTAATCCAACTCTACTTAACACATATTCATCACTTGCATGCCACCTAAATAGAAATTAAATATTAATTTTTAAAGAATTTTTTAATTCATGAACATCATAGGGATGTCTAGCAAGTCTAGTAACTCTTGCAGCTAATCAAATAGATACGTAAAACCACACTGCACTAGAAATAGAAAACAATAAAAAAAACTTTCAGGGATATCAACCTAATTCCTAGGGTTTCTTACAACTCTCATGGATCCCTAGGTTATTAACCCTCCACAAAGGGTCCTCACTCCACACAAAGAAAATAATTCAGCTCACAAAATTTTAAATGCAGAACTTCAGGAAATAAATCGAGTCTACATGATTGTATTGAAAATAAGCACATTTTGTAACCTGAACTTACAAAATTGGAAATAAGCCAAAACTGTGAATTTACCACGCATCTATAGAAATGCAAGTGCATCCAAAATAAGGGGGGCCTCCCTGAATGGGAGCACTACAAGCGACAAGAAACGTTACGCCAAAATAGAAACCAACAAGAACGATTTAATATTAAGTCATCAAAAATATCACAGAGTCCAGAATGAGTTTAAAATACTTTCCACAACAACTATTCAAACTATCATTACAACTAACCTATTCATTTATTTATAGAGATACATATAAAGTTCAATACGTTCTAGCATAGGTTGAGAAACACGGAATACAGAGTTTGGTACTATCTTGGTCATTACAACTATGCGGCCATTAATTACAAAAATACTTCAAAGTACACAACCGTCCAACCAACATTATATATTTTAAAATATCTTCCTAAATAAGAATATCATCTAGTACATAAAATATATCCTAAGTGGCAAACATCACCTTGGTTAGACTAATTGTAAGCATGAATATCCATGTTGGACTCTGACTATCTAATCATTTTAGCTTCCAGTAACTACTTTGACGACCACTCCTAATAACCCCAATTTGATAAACATGGCCAATGCATTTTGTTATCACAAGAAAATGATCATCTAGCCTTAATTTACTAGATGGATCGAAGTACACCATGTAAGGGCAATCTTACCATTGTAAATTTGCTTTCACTATGAGAAATTGCTTAATAAACCACATTTGTTAAGCAATTTATAATTATACCCATGAGAAATAATTAAATAAATCACAATTTATTTAATTATCTTCTAGGATTAATTAATTAAACCATTGTTTAATTAATATTCCTTGTCATATTTGACCCAAATATGAAAAATAAATAGATAAACTATTAGTTATCTTATTTTTCTCTAGGAATAATTAATTAATCACTAATTAATTATTATTCCTTGTTAAGTTTGACTAAATCCCTTAGGAATCATTAAACAAATCATTAATTTTTTCTTATTCCTCAATCATGTTTCTTGAGATGATAAATAAATCATTTATTTATTTATTATTTCTAAATAAAAATTTAAATATTTTTTCCCTCCTAACCAAATATAATATAATATTCCAAGTGGTTATTTCTAAAATGGGGTTAATAATATTTTAGTATTGCTCATTATTCAAGGATAACCTAATATTTTGTTATAAATAGGATGGTTTTCCATTCATTATTCACTTTTGATCATTTTCATTTTTGCACTCATTATTGTAACTCTTATTATTATCATTGTTGCACACCATTTTTCTTCTCCATTTGAGTTCTCACTAACTCAAACATTTTATTTGTTGGGTTTTACACATTATAGAGGAGAGAGACTTTACAAAAGCTAAAGACATTTAAGGATAGCCAAGAACCCATCCCATAGAGGGGGACTGGTAACATTTATTTGTTCCCTTCACAAGTGTTGTTTAATAAAAGTATATTATTTATATATCTGGTTTCCATTGGATTATTGAAGTTACCCACATTTATTACTATTTTGTTTTGTTGTTTAGCTATGATCGTGGCATAGATCAGGGATTTGGAACGTTTTGTTTCTATCATTTGCTCCAGATCTACAATGTTTAGCAGCCATTTATATTGTTAAGATTATTTGTCATCCACAGTCTTAGGTGATTTCTTTTCGTACACATAGGAGAAGAAAACATTATAAAAAAATTGGTGACTCCACTAGGCTTTTACTTCTGATCCAAAAACATGGGTGACCTTTAGCGTTCAGCTTAGGTTTTCTTCTCTTTTCATTATCTTAATGTCGTTTACTAGAATTCTAACCCTAGATCAGTGAAAATTCTAACTTCCCCAAATTTTTTGGTCTTTTCCGCTGGTCATAGGAACCAACTGTGACAAAGACGGTAATTTTTTCTGAGACTTGCCGACCGAGAGTCAAGGTGCATAAATCACACTTTTCTGCCCCAAAAGTGTGATCTGGAGGTCCATAGCGCACCTTCTGGCCCAAAAAGTGTGATCTCCTAGGAATTAGGTCAGTGCCTGTGATTTTTATGGTTTATGGGATTTTTCAGATCTGTTTCTGGGTTATGCCAAGAGTTGTCTGCTGGGTTAGTTAACCATTGTTCTATCCTACTTAGGCCTTGATATACTCTATTTTTCTCGTCGAAGTGGAATTTATCCCCTTAGGGCTTCTAGTATGCTTTCACCTTTAGAGTAGAAGTTTAGCTGAGTAAGAACTATGAGTTTCTGCAGTGCTTTCAGCCATATTTTCTAGATCTGTACCTTCCTGATTCATATCTTTAAATATAGGTTGTTTCCATCCAAAGTTCCATTTTAAACCTTGTTTGGTCATTCACCTTAAGGTACCACTGTTTTCCCTAGGTTTCACACCCATCTCCCTATCTTTTTCCAGTGATTTCCCCCCCTGGTTTTTTGTTGTTTCTGCACCAATTTTCAGCAGCATAGTGTAATTTGATCCCAGTCACACCAACTCTTAGATATATTGCCATTTTTAGTTTGTTTCAGTTGATTTCACCACCAACCAGCACAGTGTTTGAAAACCTAGTTTGGGTGGGATTTAGTTAATTGATTTGATGTTCATTTTCTATTTTTAATTTCAGTTTATTTCAGCAATCCTTTTTTTTTTCAAACACGATCTGGGCTTAATTAATAAACACACTTGCACACACAAGCACACCTTAAGCGAAGGGCGCTTGGTTTACACCACCAAGTCAAGACTTAACTTAATTAATTTATCTCCCCACACATAGACAAAAACATCTTGTTGATCTCCCTTCACCATTTCCATGTCACTTGTGTCTTACCACCATTGCACCACCAAGGAATTTGTCACAGAGACTCTTATGCCTTCATCCCCAGTTTCCGCTTGCACATATTACTCCTCCCCACAAGGTCTGAGTTCAGAGTCCCCATATCGACTCCTCTTTTGTTTCATCTGATTCCTCATCTGATTACGAGCCTCCTTCACCGCATACTATCATCATGTCTAGACCCACTGCTAGTGCTGGAACCCAACCTGGTGTTGGCTCTAGTTCTACCCCGATGGTCGCATCTAGTGGAGCCGTTTCCAGAACTATTCCAGCAGCTCCTCTACTGCCTTTCATGGCTAGTTTAAGTCTCCTAGATTTTAGCTAGTTGATAAATTGCCCAATACACCAAGATGTTGGTTGGCCAAATATGCTGACTAAGCTCCCCTCCGACATCCCAAATTTTGAGGGTAATTCTAGAGAGGACCCTACCAATCACATTCACTCATTCCATATGTGGTGTTCATCCAATTCAATCACCGATGATTCCATTTGTCTTTAGTTATTCCAAAACACACTTACTGGAGATGCTGCAAAGTGGTATGTGAACCTGCCCACCGCCTCTCATTCCATTTTCATGACACTTTTTAAAGCATTCCTCTCGTATTTTTAGTTACACCTCTGATACGACACTGGTACAGATCTCTTGACCGCATTTTGTCCGTCCTCTATCGCTCGTCTTTCCAATCATGTTCAGGAATGGTGTAGAAGGAGGAGCACATGTCGTGGCCCGCCCTTCGAAGACCATGTATACCTCGATTGGTTTCATAGGAGCCTTTTATCGCCAATTGCCAAAGATGTCGTGTCTCATTTTCCTCGAACAGAGGAAGAAGCTCTCCAAACCACTATGAGATATGACTTGATTTATGTGCAATAATGTTATGTCTATACCATCATTCCAGACCTCCCTTGTCTTGGAGGTGCCAATGCACCGGGGGCATCTCATGTCGTCGATGGTTTCGTTGGATCCATTTCACATTCTTCGCCATATACTCAGAAAAGTTATGGCTATCCAAAGGGGGCACCAGTTCCTCCAACACTTATGCCCCTCCTACTAGAAACATGTTTTCAGGTCCAGCCAACGCTCAACCTGTCTACCAAACTGTTTTCCCTCCACCATCTTACCCCTATGCAGAGTCAAGTGCTCCATCCCCTCAAGCATTAGCGCCACATCCTCCCATGCATCCTCAGCCCTAGGAGACACCACCCCCTCAGGTTTAAGTGTTTACGTTGTTAAGGCCTAAATCTACCTCAGGCTGAGAAAGGTAGGATCCAGGATAACATCAAACCACGCTTAACCTGGTAGCTAGCCCTACCGAGTCGGGAGAGGGCTCTCTCCTTGTCAATCTCAGCAAAATATGATCAATGAGGGCTTGATATGACTAATATGAATATTGATCTTAGGCTAGGTATGTGTGAAAAAGAGTTTGACTGAATTTAAAGATGTTTTGTTGGCTCAAATGGAAAGGCAAATTTTGGGTCTTGGGAATGAGGCTTAGTTTTGCAGAGGTCTCAATGGGGCAAGGTAGGCAAGTGATTTGATACTTCAAATTGAATGAAATGGAGATATTTAGACAGGTGAGGAGTTGAAGAGGGCAAGAAAACCTCAGGGATCCTCTTCAAACAGCTGAAAACATCAATAACTAAGCAAACCCTAGGTAGAGCACTGCAATTTCAATGGATTCTACCTTTATCCTTGTTTGTTTTAGTTAAGAAGAAGCAAGAGAGATAATGGCATACATAAAACACATATAAACTTACAATTATAGAAGGAAACACAATATCAAAGCAAGATGCCACATGAATCCCATGGATCGCTGCAAACCCTGGTCTATTCCTTAGCCAAAACTGCTGAGAAATGTATACAATGAAGCTCCAAGCTTTCTCAAAAGTCCAACCATGCTAATGACTGAAAAATCACAAGATATAGGCAAACAACAACTCATCCTAGCCTCTAGGGGTCGAGCTCATGAGTTTAGGAGCTGTTCCAAATAATTCTAAACTAAGAACTAAAAATTAGGCAGTGGAACAGATTGCCTCTAGAAACTAGGGAACTGATTCTTTCAGTTGCAAACTACTTTTTGACAGATGAATCTACCTCCATGAGTGAAAATTTGACAAAATTACATCAAGATCCATCAATTTTCATTAAATTACATCATAAGTTTGACATTAAGAAAGAGAAAAGTCAAACTGTCAAGGAAGTAGGCAAAAAACAGAGTATACTTCGTCAAACTGAGCAAAATTTTCCCAATGCACCACGCTGATTTCTCTATGCGTAACGCCTCTTTGCAGCCACTTTTGGAGGCCTTTCTAGTGTCCAAATTTTCTCCAATTATTCTTGTTGCAATGTTCTGCCTACCTACTTTCCAAAACAAGTGGAATTTTTGAATTTGGCCTCCATTTGCTGCTCCAAAACGGATTTCTCCCAACACTGCTTCCTGGGTGTCAAAATAGGGGCAGTAAGGTCATTTTTTGGTTGTTTTTCACCTTTTTGGGGGCTCAAAACCTGTAAAAATTTCTTGGCCATTTGTAGGCATGCATATTTTTCCAAGACAAATCCAAAGATGCTAAGTTTTTGTTATTTGGAGGCCTTCATCAAAAGCGAGCGCCAAGTGGCGCGACGCATTAGGCAGAAAATTCTGTGTTTTAGCCCAAAAATTTCAAAAATACAAAAAGTGTCCCAAATTTTTTGAAATTTGGGCTGAGTGTTCTTCATCAAGTGCTGTGTTGAGCCAAGGAAGCCTCAACCAAGATCTGAAGTTTATCTTTCGCTTTTTGCCTCCTCGATCTCTTCTTCAACTTGGCCTTCAAATTCCTTATTCTAGCTTGGCACACCATATTCCTTGACAAATAGTGATATGCCATGTTTCTCAACATATTTTTCTCGTTGATGGCCTTCTCCAGAATCCTTTCCAAGTGGATATTAGTCCTCTCCAACCAAGACTCACGATCAGCATTGATTTCTTGCTCAAGTATTGTGAACTTGACTTTCCTCCTTTTAGCAGCTTGCCGGTTTTCTCGCATGTTTCTTAGCTCCATTATGGTTTGTTGATCCTCTAGTTGCTTGTTTCTTTGCTCCAGGTATTTTATTATCCACATGGCTCTTTCCAAGTTGAGGGACAAAGCATTGATGTCCGCCTATTGCTCTTGGATGACCTCCTTGAGCTTTGAGCTTTGTGGGCCCAAATCAATGTCATCGTCCTGAATGAGAATGAAATCAGTCTCCTGCTCACCTAAAGGCCCCTCATCATGTAATGGCCTCTTGCCCTTGTCCTGAACCTGCTGTGCTGATGAAGGAAGCGAGACCCCTTCCACCCCGGGTGGAGATAATACTCGCTTTGTTGCTGCAAACAATTTTCTAGTGCCCTTTTGATAGGTGACAAACACCAGCACACTAGCGGTCTGTGTCTCATGACCCTCTTGCTGATGAGAAGGTCCACCTGTCTCATGAAAAGTCTCTGGAGGTACCTAAGGAGCTGTGAAGAACTCATGAGAAATGAAATCCTCCCATGTGATGCCCTACAAACCAAACTGATGCATGACCACGATTCTGATGAGTACAAAATGATATATACTATTAAACTATTGTTGAGGAGTCTTCTGTTGTACTAAGGTTGTCATCTTCTCAATATTTCGACACATGAAGTAGGGGAGATTCATCATTCTCACCCTGGTAAAGTGCATCAACAATCTGATATGATAAGCATATAGGCAAAAAAACCAGCCCTCACAGCTAAAATACTTCATTCTGAGTTTCATCAAGGGAGCATATGAGTCTTTCAGGTACCAAAAGGGAAAAACTCTGTTGAGTTGTCTCAAATAACTAGGCTTGATGTATGGTTCAAAATGTTCCCTGTTAATCTGCTGCTTTTTATTTCACTGCTCTCCGACATTAGGAATGTCGGTTGCTAGAGAAATAGACTCCAGTGTCAAGGTGAATGCCACACCAGCTAGAGTGGCTTGGCCATTATGTAGATGAAGCACAAACAACCGAGCTAACTCATGATGATACTGGACTCTAGCAACCATCTCACATAACTAATAACAGGATTGGTGTTGGAAGCATGTGATAGCAAGAGGGCAGGCCTGCAGCTCGACAAGTGAAGTAGGCTCCTCTCATATATGTTTGCCACCCTTGTGAGGTCTCCTTTGTACACGCATTTCTATAGGAGAGTCACTGTGTGTCTCTTCATCTTGGTGATATGAAGGATCAGATTCCATGCTTGCTAATGTGTGAGTTTTCTTGATGAGTATGAAGAGATCTATGGTGATTTTAGTTTTCTGCCACCAAGGGTAAGAATGTATGAGGGATTGTGGAGAAAGAGGGTATGATGGGTTTTGGGAATATTATGACAGGTTTTTTGGGAAATAGGGGATTAGGGAATAATATGTAAGTTTAGGGACAGCAATTAGGGTTTGGGGATTTTGTAGTTAGGATTTGGGAAAATGAGAATTGGGGATAGGGGTGAATGACTTTTTGTTTTAGGAATATCGAAGTTAGGGAATGAATGGATGAAATTGGGAAACAAATTGAGGAATCAAAAGTGAGGGAGTGGTGGAGTGAACTTGGCAGAAAAATGACAAATGCAAACCCTAGGCAATCGTTTTTTGAGAAATTTCAAGGATGTAGGGTTTGAGTTTTTTTTTTCACACTAAACCACCATAAATTTTTAAGAAAAACTCTTTCACTAGCAAGGAAAAGGGCTTGACTTACTTGCACACTAGAAGATTTGAGCAATTTTGGAAATTTGAGGGAGTTTATGATAAAATCGGGCTTGGCAGCTCTATGCGTTGTGCCACAAACCCAACACACTGTGATTCCTGTATGCGCCACGCCTCCAAAACTGGAACTCTTTGCTGCGATTTTTCTTCCTTTCTCCAACATGACCTTCACTTTGCTATCTTTCTTCTTTAAGTGCCAATGAGCTTTTTGAATTGTAAATATGACATATATACAAGAGCTTTTGATTTTTCCTTCATAAAACCCACTTTTATAATGTTTGCAATGTGACTTACTTTTTCAACTCTGCTTTTGGGCAGTTTACTTTATTTGTGCCTTTGATGAACTGAATGACTTGATTTTTTGTTTGCCTTGCAGGGGATGGAGCTGCTGAAGCTTGGAAAGGTGACCAGGGTTGCCACTAAAGTGATTTACATATAAGAGAACTGAAATTACATGAATACAACAAAAACCTAAAATACTCTATTTTTCCTCAAAACAGGGTTTTGAGGAAAGTACATTTCTGAGCATGAGATTGTGAAATTTATTGGTACTGGGACTTTATTCAACCACCTCATGCGCTTGCTCACTGTTATTGGACATTTTGAAGACCTTTTTAATGAAACCCTAGACCTAATGAAACTAAAACCCAAGAAATGACTCTTGCAAATTTAAAGACAAAAGGCAACTACAGGTGATCTTGACGAATGGAAATGGGCCAGTAGGTAAAGGACATGAGGAAAAATGTACAACCACCCACTACTGTCAGATGATCCATGCTCCTAATGGAATTCAGCTGACTGAGCGAGACACCTAATATGCAATTCAACAATAGAATTTGATCTCTGACGGAGGGATGAAGATACCGACACTAACATTGGCTCCAATGGGGATGGTAGCTCCTTGGAGGTGCCAAGAACTACAAATCTCTGGGAAAGCAGGTAGTGCCTTCGTCCATTGGGCTATGGAGTCAATAACTTTGACAAACCAAAACTTAACTCTTGAATCAATTTGAGGACTGAAATGTGACTCATAGTTGAACTGACTAATTCAAAACTGAAACAAGACTCTCAAAAGCTAAAACTAGACACTCAGCTGAAACTATCTTTAAACTGAACTGACTAAAACAAAAAATGACTCAAGACTGACTTAACTAAAACAAGTACTTACAAAGCTTTCAAAGGGCAGCAATCCATCGAGATTTGAGGGCTTCAAATCATGACGACAACTACCTGCTTACTAATGAAATATGTACAATCATGTGAAGTGGGCCTTCCAATGTAACCAATCCAACAAATGGCTACTCAATGAAATTCTGCTCTCTCTTTTCTCGAACAGGTAGAATAATGTACATGTATGCAACTCACAATAACAATTGAAACCAAGGCTTATGCTAACAAACCAGCCAGCGTTCATCTTCTCTACTGCTTGCAAAAGAATGCCGAAAGGATCTTGAAAATCCTGAAGCACTAGCTTGTCTTGAGATCCAGCAACAAAAATATAAGTACTCCCTTCATTCTGATCTAAAAGAACAACTAGTTTCTAAGTGATAGGAAGGCACAGAGAAGTATAAGCTTCTACCATCTGAGTGTTAGCTGTAAATTCCTCAATTTCATGGTCAAGGTCATTCTTAAATAGAAAACAATCTTCCAGATTATCAAACATGATAGCCTTATCATCTTCATGAAATAAAATATTATCTGTTCGCTGATCTATAACTCTAATTTCAAGACTGTCATCATTTTCAAAAGAAGAAAAAGTTTCACCAACACCTTCTTGACCATGTGCACATTGCATACCTACATTAGCTTGGGCTGTAATATGACCTTTTAGGAGTTCATCTATTTCATTTTCAGACAAAGGAGATAATACTTTTTGTTTCCTTTTGCTCAAGCAAGTATTGTCTTCTTGAAATAATATTTCTAAACATGAAAAACCTAACTGAGAGTCCTCTATTCCCTGATCTTCTGAAATTTGAAAACATTGTTGATCATCTTCATATGACATGGCAATCAAATCATCATTTACCATTGAGTTATCGAAAGAAGATTTTTCACTTACTTGAACAAAGGTCCCATCTTGTTTTTCATAAAATCACTGGATTACCTCCTCATGAAGGCTTGGTTCTAATGAAATGAGAACACTTGGGTCAATAACTCTATCTTCTTCATTCCAAATGATCTCAACAGCAGAGCTCTCCTTCATGGGATTCAGACCAAGGTACTCTTGATCATCACGATTTGAATCTAGATCTGAAATAGCCGACTTGACTGTATCACATTCTGAAATTGAAACTTGACTTTCTTGCATACTGTTTTCTTCTATGGACAGATCTTAAATAAAACCTTCTCTTTCATTATTTTCCATTGTACTCAGATCTTGATCCTACTGCAAATTTTCCAGAGCATCTTGATGAGTATCCTCTAAGTTCTCTTTATGCTGCTAAAGTGGATTTTTGTACAGAGCCTCCATGATCTCATCATCCATGAAGTCATCATCTTCATAAACTTTTTCAAGAGTTTCAATAAAACTATAAACATGTTTACAACAGTCCTGAACTCGGGTTAAGGATGGATAAGATTCTTTATACCTCTCAAAGAACATGGTATGAAAATCCTTCAAACAGTAAATACAAGCAGGCAGAAAACTTTCATAACAACATCGGGCTTCACCTTCCAGAGTGGCCATGAATATCTTCATCAAACAATCTTCAGGAAAATCAACCTTCAACTTGCGAATATGTATGTGAAATCTAACCAGATGTAAAGCAGCATCCTTCCTATCATCATCTTTAAATGTAGGCAAATTCCTTTGCCAATCTACCTTAAGAATTTTATTTGGGAAACCTGGAATGTGATATCGGCTCATGGGAGCATACCCTAGATCCAGCGAAACCATTTTTATAACAATGAATTCCCCAAGAAATTCTTCAGGCTACTGGTTCTTGAAGAGTGGAGTTGCCATAAAAATTCTGAAGCTTGGGATTCTTCGACACTGGAGTCGCCAAGAGAATGATTTCAGCCTTCATATGTGTCTGACTATTGTCCACCATCAACAATCAAATCTAACTTGATTCATGTACTGGGGCAATTTGCAAGTCAAATGTTCAGCTTATAAGACTAGACCAGAGATTGATTGAAGCTGCTTTTATCTACTTATGCACTCACAAAGCAATGTGCAGTTCGAAGGCTTCCTGTTATAACTTCAGGCTCCATCTATAGTTTATAAAGCAAGAACACTAACAAACAAATAATCTTTCCTTCCCCAGTATGGTCGCCACTATGTTAGGGCCTAAATCTACCTCAGGCTGAGAAAGGTAGGATCTAGGATAACATCAAACCACGCTTAACCTAGTCACTAGCCCTACCGGGTCGGGAGAGGGCTCTCTCCTTGTCAATCTCAGCAAAATATGATCAATGAGGGCTTGAGATGACTGATATGAATATTGATCTTAGGCTAGGTATGTGTGCAAAAGAGTTTGACTAAATTTAAAGATGTTTTGTTGGCTCAAATGGAAAGGCAAATTTTGGGTCTTGGGAATGAGGCTCAGTTTTGCAGAGGTCTCAATGGGGCAAGGTAGGCAAGTGATTTGATACTTCAAATTGAATGAAATGAAGAGATTTAGATAGGTTAGGAGTTGAAGAGGGCAAGAAAACCTCATGGATCGTCTTCAAACAGCTGAAAACATCAATAACTAAGCAAACCCTAGGTAGAGCACTGCAATTTCAATCGATTCTACCTTTATCCTTGTTTGTTTTAGTTAAGAAGAAGAAAGAGAGATAATGGAATACATAAAACACATATAAACTTACAATTACAGAAGGAAACACAATATCAAATCAAGATGCCACATGAATCCCATGGAGTGTTGGAAACCCTGGTCTATTCCTTAGCCAAAACTACTGAGAAATGTATACAATGAAGCTCCAAGCTTTCTCAAAAGTCCAACTATGCTAACGACTGAAAAATTACAATATATAGGCAAACAACAACTCATCCTAGCCTCTAGGGGTCGAGCTCATGAGTTTAGGAGCTATTCCAACTAATTCTAAACTGAGAACTAAAAATTAGGCAGTGGAACAGCTTGCCTCTAGAAACTAGGGAACTGATTCATTCAGTTGCAAACTACTTTTTGATAGATGAATCTACGTCCATGAGTGAAAATTTGACAAAATTACATCAAGATCCATCAATTTTCATTAAATTACATCATAAGTTTGACATTAAGAAAGAGAAAAGTCAAACTATCAAGGAACTAGGCAAAAAATAGAGTATACTTGGTCAAACTGAGCAAAATTTCCCCAATGCACCGCGTTGATTTCTGTATGCGTAGCGCCTGTTTGAAGCCACGTTTGGAGGCCTTTTGGGTGTCCAAATTTTCTCCAAGTGTGCTTTCTGGAACGGCCTACCTGCCTACTTTCCAGAACAAGTAGAATTTTTGAATTTGGCCTCAATTTGCTGCTCCAAAACTGATTTCTCCTACCACTGCTTCCTTTGTGTTAAAATAGGGGTAGTAAGGTCATTTTTTGGGTGTTTCTGACCTTTTTGGGGGCTCAAAACCTGTAAAAATTTCTTGGCCATTGGTAGGCATGCATATTTTTCCAAGACAAATCCAAAGATGCTGATTTTTTGTCATTTGGAGGCCTCCATCAAAAGCGAGCGCCAGGTGGCGCGGCGCATTGGGCAGAAAATTCTTTGTTTTAGCCCAAAAATTTCAAAAATGCAAAAAGTGTCCCAAATTTTTTGAAATTTGGGCTGAGTGTTCTCCATCAAGTTCTGTGTTGGGCCAAGGAAGCCTCAGCGAAGATCTAAAGTTTATCTTGCGCTTTTTGCCTCCTCGATCTTTTCTTCAACTTGGCCTTCAAATTCCTGATTCTAGCTTGGCACACCATATTCCTTAACAAATAGTGATATTCCATGTTTCTCAACATATTTTTCTCATTGATGGCCTTCTCCAGCATCCCTTCCAAGTGGATATTAGTCCTCTCCAACCAAGACTCACGATCAGCATTGATTTCTTGCTCAAGTGTTGTGCACTTGACTTTCCTCCTTTTGGCAGCGTGCCGGTTTTGTCGTATGTTTCTTAGCTCCATTATGGTTTGCTGATCCTCTAGTTGCTTATTTCTTTGCTCTAGGTACTTTATTTTCCACTTAGCTCTTTCCCAGTTGAGGGACAAAGCATTGATGTCCATCTGTTGCTCTTGGATGACCTACTTGAGCTTTGAGCTTTGTGGCCCCAAATCAGTGTCATCGTCTTGAATGAGAATGAAATCGGTCTCCTACTCACCTGAAGGCCCCTCATCATGTAATGGCCTCTTGCCTTTGTCCTGAACCTGTTGTGCTGATGGAGGAAGCGAGACCCCTTCCACGTCAGGTGGAGATAATACTCGCTTTGCTGCTGCAAACAATTTTCTAGTGCCCTTTGGATAGGTGACAAACACCGGCACACTAGTGGTCTATGTCTCATGACCCTCCTGCTAATGAGAAGGTCCACCTGTCTCATGAAAAGTCTCTGGAGGTACCTAAGGAGCTGTGAAGAACTCATGAGAAATGAAATCCTCCCATGTGATGCCCTGCCAACCAAGCTAATGCATGACCAGAATTTTGATGAGTGCAAAATGATATATACTGTTAAACTGTTGCTGAGGAGTCTTCTGTTGTACTAAGGTTGTCATCTTCTCAATATTTCGGCACATGAAGTAGGGGAGATTCATCATTCTGACCCTGGTAAAGTGCATCAACAATATGATATGATAAGCATAGAGGCGAGAAAACCGGCCCTCACACCTGAAATACTTCATTATGAGTTTCATCAAGGGAGCATATGAGTCTTTCATGTACCAAAAGGGAAAAACTCTGATGAGTTGTCTCAAATAACCGGGCTTGACGTATGTTTCATAATGTTCCCTGTCAATCTGTTACCTTTTATTCCACTACTCTCTGACATTAGGAATGTTGGTTGCTAGAGAAATAGACTCCAGTGTCAAGGTGAATGCCACACCAGCTAGAGTGGCTTGGCCATTATGTAGATGAAGCACAAACAACCAGGCTAACTCATGTTGACAATGGACTCTAGCAACCATCTCACAGAACTGATAATAGGATTGGTGTTGGAAGTATGTGATAGCAAGAGGGCAGGCCTGCAGCTCGGCAAGTGAAGTAGGCTCCTCTCGTATATGTTTGCCACCCTTGTGAGGTCTCCTTGGTACATGCATTTCTGTAGGAGAGTCACTGTGTGTCTCTTCATCTCAGTCATATGAAGGATCAGATTCCATGCTTACTAATGTGTGAGTTTTCTTGATGAGTATGAAGAGATTTATGGTGATTTTAGTTTTCTACCACCAAAGGTAAGAATGTATGAGGGGCTGTGTAGGGAGAGGGTATGAGGGATTTTGGGAATATTATGACAGGTTTTTTGGGAAATAGGGGATTAGGGAATAATATGTAAGCTTAGGGACAGCAATTAGGGTTTGGGGATTTTGTAGTTAGGATTTGGGAAAATGAGAATTGGGGATATGGGTGAATGATTTTTTGTTTTAGGAATATGGAAGTTAGGGAATGAATGGATGAAATTGGGAAACAAATTGAGGAATCAAAAGTGCTGGAGTGGTGGAGTGAACTTGGCAGCAACAAATGCAAACCCTAGGCAATCATTTTTTGAGAAATTGCAAGGAAGTAGGGTTTGAGTTTTTTTTTCACACTAAACCACCATAAATTTTTAAGAAAAACTCTTTCACTAGCAAGGAAAAGGGCTTGACTTACTTGCACACTAAAAGATTTGAGCAATTTTTGCAATTTGAGGGAGTTTATGATAAAATCAGGCTTGGCAACTCTATTCGCTGCACCACAAACCCAACGCGCCACGCCTCCTGTATGCGCCGCGCTAGTATAAATTTAACATTGTGGAGGGCGACCCAATGTGCTGCGCCACTTGTATGCATCGCACCTCTCACCCAATGCGCCGCACCTCCAAAACTGGAACTCTTTGCTGCGATTTTGCTTCCTTTCTCCAACACGACCTTCACTTTGCGCAATCTTTCTTCTTTAAGTGCCAATGAACTTTTTGAATTGTAATATACAAGAGCTTTTGATTTTTCCTTCATAAAACCCACTTTTATAATGTTTGCAATGTGACTTACTTTCTAACTCTGTTTTTTGGCAGTTTACTTTATTTGTGCCTTTGATGAACTGAATGACTTGATTTTTTGTTTGCCTTGCAGGGGATGGAGCTGCTGAAGCTTGGCAAGGTGACCAGGGTTGCCACTAAAGTGATTTACATATAAGAGAATGGAAATTACATGAATTTATACAACAAAAACCTAAAATACTATATTTTTCCTCAAAATAGGGTTTTGAGGAAAAATACATTTCTGATCATGAGATTGTGAAATTTATTGGTACTAGGACTTTATTCAACCACCTCATGCACTTGCTGACTGTTATTGGACATTTTGAAGACCTTTTTTATGAAACCCTAGACCTAATGAAACTGAAACCCTAGAAATGACTCTTGCAAATTTAAAGACAAAGGGTGACTGCAGATGATCTTGACGGATGGAAATGGGCCAGCAGGTAAAGGACATGAGGGAAAATGTACAACCAACCACTACCATTAGATGATCCATGCTCCTAATGGAATGCAACTGACTGAGCGAGACACCTAATATGCAATGCAACAAGAGAATTTGATCTCTGACGGAGAGATGAAGATACTGACACTAACATTAGCTCCAATGGGGATGGTAGCTCCTTGGAGGTGCCAAGAACTATAGATCTCTGGGAAAGCAGGCAGTGCCTTTGTCCATTGGGCTATGGAGTCAATAATTTCGACAAACCAAAACCAAACTCTTGACTCAATTTCAGGACTGAAATGTGACTCATAGTTGAACTGACTAATTCAAAACTGAAACAAGACTCTCAAAAGCTAAAACTAGACACTCAGTTAAAACTATCTTTAAACTGAACTGACTAAAACAAAAGATGACTCAAGACTTACTTAACTGAAACAAGTACTTACAAAGCTTTCAAAGGGCAGAAGTCAATCGAGATTTGAGGGCTTCAAATCATGACAACAACTACCTACTTACTGATGAAATATGTACAATCATGTGAAGTGGGCCTTCCAATGTAAATAATCCAACAAATGGCTACTCAATGAATTTTTTCTCTCTCTTTCCTCGAGCAGGCAGAACGATGTACATGTAGGCAACTCACAATAACAATTGAAACCAAGGCTTATGCTAACAAACCAACCAACATTCATCTTCTCTGGTGCTTGCAAAAGATTGACAAAAGGATCTTGAAAATCCTGAAGCACTAGCTTGTCTTGAGATCTAGCAGCAAAAATACAAGTACTCCCTTCATTCTGATATGAAAGATCAACTAGTTGCTGAGTGATAGGAAGGCACAAAGAAGTATAAGCTTCTACCATTTGAGTGTTAGTTGTAAATTCCTCGAGCATAAAAAATTCTGGCATATTGTCTCTCTCAGGCTCATATTCCTCAATTTCATGGTCAAGGTCATTCTTAAACAGAAAACAATCTTCCAGATTATCAAACAGGACAGCCTTATCATCTTCATGAAAGAAAATATTGTCTATTCACTGATCTACAACTCTAATTTCAAGACTGTCATCATTTTCAAAAGAAGAAAAAGTTTCACCAACACCTTCTTGACCATGTGCACACTGCAGATCTGCATTAGCTTGGGTTGTAATATGACCTTTTAGGAGTTGATCTATTTCATTTTCAGACAAAGGAGATAAGACTTTTTGTTTCCTTTTGCTCAAGCAAGTATTGTCTTCTTGAAATAATATTTCTAAACATGAAAAACCTGACTGAGAGTCCTCTATTCCCTGATCTTCTGAAATTTGAAAACATTGTTGATCATCTTCATATGACATGGCAATCAAATTATCATTTACCACTGAGTTATCGAAAGAAGATTTTTCACTTACTTGAACAAAGATCTCATCTTGTTTTTCATAAAATGACTGGATTACCTCCTCATGAAGGCTTGGTTCTAATGAAATGAGAACACTTGGGTCAATAACTCTATCTTCTTCATTCCAGATGATCTCAACAGCAGAGCTCTCCTTCATGGGATTCAGACCAAGGTACTCTTGATCATCACGATCTGAATCTAGATCTGAAATAACCAACTTGACTTTATCACATTCTAAAATTGAAACTTGACTTTCCTGCATATTGTTTTCTTCTATGGACAGATCTGAAATAAAACCTTCTCTTTCATTATTTTCCATTGTACTAAGATCTTGATCCTGCTGCAAAGTTTCCTAAGCATCTTGATGAGTATCCTCTAAGTTCTCTTTATGCTGCTGAAATGGATTTTCGTACAGAGCCTCCATGATCTCATCATCCATGAAGTCATCATCTTCATAAACTTTTTCAAGATTTTCAATAAAACTATAAACATGTTTACAACAGTCCTGAACTAAGGTTAAGGATGGATAAGATTCTTTATACCTCTCAAAGAACATGGTATGAAAATCCTTCAAACAGTAAATACAAGCAGGCAACAAACTTTCATACCAAGATCGAGCTTCACCTTCCTGAGTGGCCATGAATATCTTCATCAAACAATCTTCAGGAAAATCAAACTTCAACTTGCGAATATGTATGTGAAATCTAACCAGATGTAAAGCAGCATCCTTCCTATCATCATCTTTAAACGTAGGCAAATTCCTTTGCCAATCTACCTTAGGAATTTTATTTGGGAAACCTGGAATGTGATCTCAGCTCATGGGAGCATACCTTCGATCCAGCAAAACCATTTTGATAACAATGAATTCACCAAGAAATTCTTCAAGCTACTGGTTCTTGAAGAGTGGAGTTGCCATAAAAATTCTGAAGCTTGGGATTCTTCGACACTGGAGTCGCCAGGAGAATGATTTCAGCCTTCATATGTGTCTGACTGCTGTCCACCATCAACAATCAGATCTAACTTGATTCATGTACTGGGGCAATTTGCAAGTCAGATGTTCAGCTTATAAGACTAGACCAGAGATTGATTGAAGCTGCTTTTATCTACTTATGCACTCACAAAGCAATGTGCAGTTCGAAGGCTTCCTGTTATAACTTCAGGCTCCATCTATAGTTTATAAAGCAAAAACACTAACAAACAAATAATCTTTCCTTCCCCAGTATGGTCGCCACTATGTTAGGGCCTAAATCTACCTCAGGCTGAGACTAGACTGGAGATTGACTGAAGTTGTTTTTATCTACTTATGCACTCGCAAAGCAATGTGCAGTTTGAAGGCTTCCTGGCATAACTTTAGGCTCCGTCTGTAGTTTACAAAGTAAGAACACTAACAAACAAATAAGCTTTTCTTCCCCAGTATGGTCACCACTATGTTAGGGCCTAAATCTACCTCAGGCTGAGAAAGGTAGGATCTAGGATAACATCAAACCACGCTTAACCTGGTAGCTAGCCCTACCAGGTCGAGAGAGGGCTCTCTCCTTGTCAATCTCAGCAAAATATGATCAATGAGGGCTTGAGATGACTGATATGAATACTAATCTTATGCTAGGTATGTGTGCAAAAGAGTTTGACTGAATTTAAAGATGTTTTGTTGGCTCAAATGGAAAGGCAAATTTTGGGTCTTGGGAATGAGGCTCAGTTTTGCGTTGGTCTCAATGGGGCAAGGTAGGCAAGTGATTTGATACTTCAAATTGAATGAAATGGAGAGATTTAGACAAGTGAGGAGTTGAAGAGGGCAAGAAAACCTCAGGGATCCTCTTCAAACAGCTGAAAACACTAATAACTAAGCAAACCCTAGGTAGAGCACTGCAATTTCAATGGATTCTACCTTTTTCCTTGTTTGTTTTAGTTAAGAAGAAGCAAGAGAGATAATGGAATACATAAAAAACATATAAAATTACAATTATAGAAGGAAACACAATATCAAATCAAAATGCCACATGAATCCCATGGAGTGCTGGAAACCCTGGTCTATTCCTTAGCCAAAACTGCTGAGAAATGTATACAATGAAGCTCCAAGCTTTCTCAAAAGTCCAACCATGCTAATGACTGAAAAATCACAAGATATAGGCAAACAACAACTCATCCTAGCCTCTAGGGGTCGAGCTCATGAGTTTAGGAGCTGTTCCAACTAATTCTAAACTAAGAACTAAAAATTAGGCAGTGGAACAGCTTGCCTCTAGAAACTAGGGAACTGATTCATTCAGTTGCAAACTACTTTTTGATAGATGAATCTACCTCCATGAGTGAAAATTTGACAAAATTACATCAAGATCCATCAATTTTCGTTAAATTACATCATAAGTTTGACATTAAGAAAGAGAAAAGTCAAATTGTCAAGGAACTAGGCGAAAAACAGAGTATACCTGATCAAACTAAGCAAAATTTCCGCAATGCGCCGCTGATTTCTCTATGCATAGTGCCTGTTTGCAGCCACTTTTGGAGGCCTTCCCTATGTCCAAATTTGCTCCAAGTGTGCTTTTTCGAAAGGCCTACCTGTCTACTTTCCAGAAGAATGAGAATTTTTGAATTTGGCCTCAATTTGCCACTCCAAAATGGCTTTCTCCCAACACTACTTCCTGTGTGTCAAAATAGGGGCAGTAAGGTCATTTTTTGTGTCCTTTTGACCTTTTCGGGGGCTCAAAACATGTAAAAATTTCTTGGCCATTGGTAGGCATGCATATTTTTCCAAGACAAATCCAAAGATGCTGAGTTTTTTTCATTTGCTGGCCTCCATCAAAAGCGAGCGCCAGGTGGTGCGGTGCATTGGGCAGAAAATTATGTGTTTTAGCCCAAAAATTTCAAAAATGAAAAAAGTGTCCCAAATTTTTTGAAATTTGCACTAATTGTTATTCATCAAGTGTTTTGTTGGGCCAAGGAAGCCTCAACTAAGATCTAAAGTTTATCTTGCGCTTTTTGCCTCCTTGATCTCTTCTTCAACTTGGCCTTCAAATTCCTGATTCTAGCTTGGCACACCATATTCCTTGAAAAATAGTGATATGCCATGTTTCTCAACATATTTTTCTCGCTGATGGCCTTCTCCAGCATCCCTTCCAAGTGGATATTAGTCCTCTCCAACCAAGACCCATGATCAGCATTTATTTCTTGCTCCAGTGTTGTGAACTTGACTTTCCTCCTTTTGGCAGCTTGCCAGTTTTCTCGTATGTTTCTTAGCTCCATTATGGTTTGCTGATCCTCTAGTTGATTTTCTCTTTTCTCCAGATAATTTATTATCCACTTGGCTCTTTCCAAGTTGAGGGACAAAGCATTGGTGTCTGCTTGTTGCTCTTGGATGACCTCCTTGAGCTTTGAGCTTTGTGGGCCCAAATAAGTGTCATCGTCCTGAATGAGAATGAAATCAGTCTCCTACTCACCTGAAGGCCCTTCATCATGTAATGGCTTCTTGCCTTTGTCCTGAACCTACCGTACTAATGAAGGAAGCGAGACCCCTTCCACCCCGAGTGGAGATAATACTCACTTTGCTGCTGCAAACAATTTTCTAGTGCCCTTTTGATAGGTGACAAACACTGGCACACTAGCGGTCTGTGTCTCATGACCCTCCTGCTGATGAGAAGGTCCACCTGTCTCATGAAACGTCTCTGGAGGTACCTGAGGAGCTGTGAGGAACTCATGAGAAATGAAATCCTCCCATGTAATGCCCTACAAACCAAGCTGATGCATGACCAGAATTTTGATGAGTGCAAAATGATATATACTGTTAAATTGCTGCTGAGGAGTCTTCTGTTGTACTAAGATTGTCATCTTCTCAAAATTTTGGCACATGAAGTAGGGGAGATTCATCATTCTCACCCTGGTAAAGTGCATCAACAATCTGATATGATAAGCATATAGGTGAGAAAACCGGCCCTCACAGCTAAAATAATTCATTATGAGATTCATCAAGGGAGCATATGAGTCTTTCAGGTACCGAAAGGAAAAAAATCTGCTGAGTTGTGTCAAATAACCAGGCTTGATGTATGGTTCATAATATTCCCTATCAATCTACTACATTTTATTCCACTGCTCTCCGACATTAGGAATGCTGGTTGCTAGAGAAATAGACTCCAGTGTCAAGGTGAATGCCACACCAGCTAGAGTGTCTTGGCCATTATGTAGATGAAGCACAAACAACTGGGCTAACTCATGATGATACTAGACTCTAGCAACCATCTCACAGAACTGATAACAGGATTGGTGTTGGAAGCATGTGATAGCAAGAGGGCAGGCCTACAGCTCGGCAAGTGAAGTAGTCTCCTCTCGTATATGTTTGCCACCCTTGTGAGGTCTCCTTGGTGCATGCATTTCTGTAGGAGAGTCACTGTGTGTCTCTTCATCTCAGTCATATGAAGGATCAGATTCCATGCTTGCTAATGTGTGAGTTTTCTTGATGAGTATGAAGAGATTTATGGTGATTTTAGTTTTCTGCCACCAAGGGTAAGAATGTATGAGGGAATGTGGAGGGAGAGGGTATGAGGGGTTTTGGGAATATTATGACAGGTTTTTTGGGAAATAGGGGATTAGGGAATAATATGTAAGCTTAGGGACAACAATTAGGGTTTGGGGATTTTGTAGTTAGGATTTGGGAAAATGAGAATTGGGGATAGGGGTGAATGAATTTTTGTTTTAGGAATATGGAAGTTAGGGAATGAATGGATGAAATTGGGAAACAAATGGAGGAATCAAAAGTGAGGGAGTGGTGGAGTGAACTTGGCAGCAAAATGACAAATGAAAACCCTAGGCAATCATTTTTTGAGAAATTGCAAGGAAGTAGGGTTTGAGTTTTTTTTTTCATACTAAACCACCATAAATTTTTAAGAAAAACTCTTTCACTAGCAAGGAAAAGGGCTTGACTTACTTGCACACTAGAAGATTTGAGCAATTTTGGCAATTTGAGGGAGTTTATGATGAAATCGGGCTTGGCAGCTCTATGCGCCGCGCCACAAACCCAACACGCCATGCCTCCTGTATGCGCCACACCAGTATAAATTTAACACTGTGGAGGGTGGCCCAATGCGCTGCGCCACTTGTATGCGCCGCGCCTCTCACCCAATGCGCCGCGCCTCCAAAACTGGAACTCTTTGCTATGATTTTGCTTCCTTTCTCCAACACGACCTTCACTTTGCTCAATCTTTCTTCTTTAAGTGCCAATGAGCTTTTTGAATTGTAAAGATGACTTATATACAAGAGCTTTTGATTTTTCCTTCATAAAACCCACTTTTATAATGTTTGCAATGTGACTTACTTTTTCAACTCTGTTTTTGGGCAGTTTACTTTATTTGTGCCTTTGATGAACTGAATGACTTGATTTTTTGTTTGCCTTGCAGGGGATGGAGCTACTGAAGCTTGGCAAGGTGACCAGGGTTGCCACTGAAGTGATTTACATATAAGAGAACTGAAATTACATGAATTTATACAACAAAAACCTAAAATACTCTGTTTTTCCTCAAAACAGGTTTTTGAGGAAAAATACATTTCTGAGCATGAGATTGTGAAATTTATTGGTACTGGGATTTTATTCAACCACCTCATGTGTCTGCTGACTGTTATTGGGCATTTTGAATACCTTTTTGATGAAACCCTAGACCTAATGAAACTGAAACCCTAGAATTGACTCTTCCAAATTTAAAGACTAAAGGTGACTGCAAATGATCTTGACGAGTGGAAATGGGCCAGCAGGTAAAGGACATGAGGGAAAATGTACAACTAGCCACTACCATCAAATGATCTATGCTCCTAATGGAACGCAGCTGACTGACCGAGACACCTAATATGCAATGCATTAAGAGAATTTGATCTCTGATGGAGGGATGAAGATACCGACATTAACATACGCAGCAGAGTGCGACTAATCCCCAAAATTCGAAGAAAAATAATAAGGGGAAAGGTAACAAGGGTAACTAGGGTAATCAAGGTAATCAACCTAGTGAACCCTCAGGGAACCAGCCTAACACCAACAACCAGCAACAGGGTAGTCAACCCAAGTAGCACAAGGATACTCGTACGAACAAGACTTGTGCATGTTGTGGTGTACATGGCCATTATACACATGAGTTTCCTCTCTTACCCCAGATGTGCCAAATGTGGGAAGCTGAAGTAGCTTCTAGAGGTCAACCACCCACTAACAATTTCCTCAGAATCTTTTTCCATCTCAACTGGTAGTGCTTACAAATCCTCTCCCCCAACAAGGATTTGTTGTTTCTCAACCTCAACAAAGTTAAGCAGCCCATCCCCCCCAGCCTTCTCGTCTTGATGACTACCAAATCCTCATGATGAATTCTGATGAGGTTAATCCCTCTGATATCAACCTGCAAACTTGGTCTCATCAATATGACAAGCCCTTGACCTCGCCTGTTACTTAGTCCAAAACCAAAGCATCTACTGAGCCTTTTACAACACCAAATGCTCCACTACAAATCGCTCAACCTAAAGTTGATTCAATTCCCAAGATCCCCAAGGGGCCATTATGTCGTAACGCGGCTTCCAACCGAGCTTCCCATACATAGAGTATAGTAGACAACTTGGCGCAATCCCCTGCTTCCATGCCAACAATGGAAGTCCTCGAGTCATGACCATCTCAAAATAAATATCTACTAACTTCTTTGGGAGAAGTAGATCCTCCAGGTGATCGTTTGATTGTCTTCCCAATTGATACATCAGAACATCCCCCATTACCTTCATCCGTTTCTTTCCAGATACTAGTCTAAGTTCGTAATGCCATCATCTCCCGATGAATTATTGATGAAGGTACATCCACCTATGTAATGTACACTGTCATTTGGAAACAAATTAAGTCACCTAAATTGTCCCCATCCACGATCACTATGCGTGGTTGGGATGGTCACTCCTCCAAGCCTCTTGGCATGTATCGCAATTGTCCAGTGACTCTTGTGGGAAAGATTGTTCATGTCGACATTGAGGTTATTGATGACCCTTTAGATTACAACATTCAATTGGGTTGTAGTTACACATATTCCATGTCAGTTGTTGCATCTACGGTTTTTTGCAAGATGTGCTTCCCCCATGAAGGGAAGATGGTCACCATCGATTAGTTAACATACTACGAATTGTCATCCTTGACCCCCCCTAAGTCCATTATCTCATCGATGTTTGACAAGCAGTCTTCTACCCCTCTTCCCGGTGTCTCACCCAAAGTCTACAAATATTCCTCAATATTAGGTGCTTTCCCCGGTCCTCCCCCTCCTATATATGAGCCTAGATCTTTGAGTGTTTGCATGTTACAAGCATCATGGGTTGCTCAAAAGCAGTTTGGTACATCCAAACAACAGCTAGCTCCTCAGCACCCTATTGTTCCCACCTCATCCGAGCCATCTAGATCCACCCACCCAGGACCCTCTTCGTTTGTGGGTGCCTCTCCTATGTTCCCACCAGGAACTGTTCCTCTAGGTCTCAACCATCCAGGAGTTGTTCCGCCAGGACATTACCCTGCAGGCTAGATACCTTTCTTATTTCCTCCTCTAGGAATCTTTTTTGTCCCTGTCATGGCTTCGCTAGTCCTCCCTAATATGACTTTGGGGATCCTAGTATGGTACATTGATCCCCCTGCAAGCACTCTGCCTGGTCAGCTAAGACCATATCATGCTTTGACCCTAGTTCAATCAGTCCCTACAGCCCCTGCCACTACTCCAATTCCACCAAAACCTCAACAGGAACCCACTCTTGTTGTGAAAGCATCTGGATAGGGGGGGAAATCCAAGAGGAAAGAACCTAAGGACAAGGCTCCCCAAGCTCCTCTAGCCCCCAATGCCCAAAATTTGTCACCTCCATGCACTTTGTGTAAAGTTGTTGGGCACACCACCAATAACTATCCTGAACTTCCTCATCTCAAACCTTTGGTTCATGAAACTTTCCCTAAGTCAAATATCCATGAGGTCAAAGTTACCTTATCAGGTCCAGGAAAGAAACTCAAAACATTACGCACAAATCACCCTTTCGCCTTGCGTGATCATCATGGTCACTATTCCCATTGTTTCCCTCATCTCGATGAATTTTTTGATTGCCTATAGGCGCTACGCGAATACGAGACGACTCGTAGTGGATCACCTACTCCTCTACCCATGGATTCTGGTACCACTAGTAAACCAGAATAGGGGGACTCTGGTCCCACCATTGTGATCCCTCCCCCCAATGTTGAGATGACAGACTCCACGGGCCATATCCTTTACCTATCGTCATCCTTGAGTGCATCGCAGAAAAACCTTTCTGAGGTTTCTCCACACGCTTCTATCGAACCTCCTTCATTGGAAATCTAGCTCTCAATGTCGGTACATATTCCATTTACTAGCTCATCGTCTACCATTCCAGATGATGCGTACGTGAACCTCCTTTCTCATGATGCTACACTAGGTACCGTCGCTGCATCATGTAGTCAGTCTTCCTCCCATCCGCCCATCTTCCATTTTGATGGGGACATCATGGAAGCCATGTCTACCCCTGATTACCCTTGCACTTAGGCAAGGGGGCATATATTTTGGAGGATTCTGAAGGCCATCTCCTTCCTAATTCTCCTAATGCACTCTACCTCAAGAAATTTCACTCATAGCATATCCCTTTGATTTGTGTGTCTTTATTTCTGTCATGAAGTTAGGTAGGTTGCATCATCTCATCTATTGTCTTTTGTGCCTTTCAGATGGATCCATCATCCACACTGTGTATCGGTTATGCCAATGGTGCGAGTCGCTTCTCCAGGAATCTAGCCTCGGCAGCCTGGGCCATTTTTACCCCCTTGCATATGTTAGTCCTTTTGAATGGCGTGTGCATTGGATCTTCCACCAATAACCAGGCTGAATATGATGCAGTGATAGGTTTGTTAGTCGATGCCCTCTCTCATCGCATCCTTCATCTTCATGTTCATTTAGATTCCTTGCTACTTATCATGCAATTGAATGGTGTGTATCATGTGCATAACCGAGTCATATTTAGAAAATATCTACGAGTTAATATATTTGTACGTGATTTTAAAACCATCACTTTCAGTCATATTCCTAGAACCCAAAATAACTATGTAGATACCATTGCAAATAACATTCTAGATTGGCATTTATCACATGTATACCACATAAGATAACCATAAACAAAACACATGGCGAACCATCACCGTCATATAAAAATGCATATTCATATTATGTATCACATAAAACATATACGTTTTTGTAGCCCATAGCTCTAAATACATTCGACATGCCCATAGCATGTTACAAAAAATCAAAACCAAAGGTACCCACTTGTCCCCATATCTAGTCATTGTCCAGCGGATCCCACGCTAAAGGCTCTGCTCCACCTACACATAGATCACGTACTTCCTGACCAACCATCACCATGCACTGCATGATCCCTCATCACTCTGAGGGAAGGCATGTACACTCATCTGTGTATCGATCTTCTAACTCACGCCATCCACACTCAAAAAATTCGGTCAAGAGTACCTCACACCTACGGTGTAGATCAGCAAGTAGCGCACTATCCTCTGGACCCTGACATGATGATGGTGTTCCTTGATCTGCATCCCCTAGCGTTGCATCTTGTCTTGCATATCCTTCAAGTTTTACTGGTGCTATGTTTGCACAGACATATTTTACACTAAGTACCATATACATGTGATAAAAATATGAAATGCACCGTAAAAATAGAAACTTAACACTTACCATCAAGTCCCCATGCTCACTTGGGTGGAAGTGGTAGGTCAAGATCATCCTGATAGTTCATCCCGCTATAACAATAATCGTCAATGTATAGGTGCATCTAATCTGAGTGTGCAAAAAAATCAAGTTGGAACACTCGTCCAACTTCCCCTCCTCCTCTCTGCAATAGCTACCCCCAGTAGCACATCCTGGGCTCCTGTGGGCCCCCATCTCGGATCTATACATGAGGACGGATAGTGGGTATCTTCTCAAAGAAGAACACACACAACACTATACCAAATGCATAGTCACGGTTCACCTATCTCCTACATAGACTTAGCTATCGTTTCACCGACGACAACATCATTTTGGCCCACCCATAGTAGGTCCCTAAGAAAACACTCTCAACTAGCATCATCTGCCCACTAGTGATGTGGTGGAATGCTTAGTTGCCCAAGACTAGTAGCACTGCTACATTGATCGCCCGTGTCTCTAGCCTGTCTAGATCACTAATCAGGATGATCATGCCCTTCACACACACACCCTGTGCACAATGTCACTCCATAAACTCTATAATGTTCCTCCCATGAGGCAACACCAGATGTATATCCCCCACCACCCCTAGGGGAGGGAGTCCAGTCAAGAAATAAATATCCTGTAATGTGAGCTCAATCTTGTGCCCCTACACTACAAATACCTCTTGGTCTGGATCCCAATAGCTCACAATCCTTGATAACAAGGGCTCACCTACCCTCATCAATGGGTTCTCTACCAACTTGAGAACCCCATAGCGAGCTAACGCCCCTCGAACCCCCTGATCCCTCTGAATCTCGGATTGAAGGGTATCCAAATCTCGCTCATGCCAGTTGATTCTCAACTCTACCATACCTGCAAAACACCACATGTCTTGTCAGTTCAGAGAAGAAAACACTGGCCTCGACTGATCAACCTATAGCCCCCACCAAGCCAACAGACCACCCCTCTTTTTAGCTCCAAATCATAGTTTTATGCCCAGAAACTATGAGATTGCAAGATTTTCCCTCTTTCCTGTGAGCCAGATCGCAGTTCTGGGCTCAAAAAGTGTGACCCGACCGAGAAGAGGAGCAGGGGTTTCCCAGGGAGCTGTAGGCTACCAAAAATCAGGAAATAAACCACTAAAATTGAAGAGATGAGTAAGGCCACCTACCTGAAAGTCGTAGATCCTAATTCTAACACTCGGTTTGTCCACTATGATCTCCACAAGATTTAGAGCCTCTTCCTCCTCTCCAAATTCGCCACATCTCACTTAGAAAATGAATTCAAGTTGGAGGGAAAATGTCATTTTATAGAAAAACCCATAGTGTTTTTGTTGCTCATTGCACCCAAACCATAGGTCAGTTTGACAAACCATCAGCACTGTTGGAATTTTCTCATCGAGTATTATAATGGGTCTTTCTTAGTTTTTGATGATTTGACACTTCACCCAGAAGCCATTTTTCCTAGAAGGGTCACTTCGTTGCCTCTCAAAATCGAATTTCTTCATTTGCGACACTTGTACCTTAGGGACCACCTCCCCTTAATGCTTTTTGTCTCATGTGTTGATTTTCGTCATGAGTAACCATCATTTACTCATGCTTTCATGGTCCCCACTGGGCCTATTCTGTGTGGCAACGTCATCGAGTCACCCTTGTTCAAAGCATCCACGATGAGTCACCTTTGCATCCATGGAGCCTATTTCAAATCCCATTATATCACGTCACATTATTCAATCCATCGTTGCATATCTTTCATCCTATGTTTCCCATTTTGGCCTCTAGTCATATTGTCCCCCATCCCCTCTGAAGTTGAGTCAATCGCTACCAGGTCAACCATGCACTTTATGCTCTCACAAAGGAAGTCGTGTATTTGTCCCTCAGTCCCATTTTTTCCATTCTCCCTCGTGTCAATCCATCAATCACATTACTCTTTTCACTCATTTCTTAGTTGAGGATCCTCATTTCCTCACTTATGGTAAGCCCTATTTTGTCAACATCAACACATCTATTCCAGAAGAACAACCTAGAGGGTGGTGTACCTTGGTTCCATCTTCCACCCTTGTTTGGTGCCTCGGATCAAGCAAAGGGACTCATCATTGACCTTTGACTTGGTTGTTTCATGTTCCTGATTCATACACTTGATGGTCCAATGGTGCAGCAGATTGTACCAGTGATTCCCGGGTGTGTGTGAGATGTTTCAGACCTCATGAGGGGGTGGCCCTTTAGGTAGCCCCCCACATGCCTGGATTCCTTCCTATTATACTACAGCCTTAGATGTAGTTCCGCAAATTTGATGGGTTCGGTTCCTTCTGATTGCAGTGTTCATAGCATGCACGTCTCCTTCAAATGATCCATTCAGTTTTGCAAAGCCCTTCCCTGTTCAACAAGGCTTCTTCGGTTGTTTTACCCTCCCTCCCACCCATTTTTTTAGGGAAGGGCCATTATATCTCATGTACTCATATCTTATTGTATCCAGTATTTTCTCATGTTTTTTCTAGGAGCATTATGTATATGGGCCACATTGTATTATTTTCTGGCTCAGTTATGCCAACATGTCATGTACCATTCAGTATGTACTTCATTGCTCAGTTTTATGTTTCTGGGTGCATCAATCTGCTTGTACTAAGTTATCTCGGCGGGTATAGGTATGCCTCCCCTACCTCACTGAGATCCGTTACCACAACATAAAAGGAGACTTGCATTGGTCTCGCCCCCTATGTTCCTATTCTTGTTTGCTTCAGCTCCATTGGTCTCTCTCTCTCTCTCTCTAACTCCACTTTGTTGTCTAGTGATTGTGTCATTACAACATACTTTGGTCATGCGTTTTGCTCCTAACACTCGTATGTTGGGGGACAATCTATTATCACAAAAAATCGATCATCTAGCCTTAATTTACTAGATGGATCGAAGTACACCATGTAAGATCAATTTTACCATAGTGAAATGGCTTTCATTGTGAGAAATTACTTAATAAACCACATTTGTTAAGAAATTTATAATTAAACCCGTGAGAAATAATTAAATAAATCAATATTTATTTAATTATATTCTAGGAATAATTAATTAAACCATTTTTAATTAATGTTCCTTGTCATATTTGACACAGTTATGAAAAATAAACAGATAAATTATTAATTATCTTATTTTTCTCTAGGAATAATTAATTAATCACTAATTAATTATTATTATTCCTTGTCAAGTTTGACTAAATCCCTTAGGAATCATTAAATAAATCATTACTTGTTTATTATTCCTCAACCATATTTCTTGAAATGATAAATAAATCATTTCTTTATTTATTATTTCTAAATAAAAGTTTAAATACTTTTTCCCTCGTAACCAAATATAATAAAATATTCCAAGTGGTTATTTCTAGAATGGGGTTAATAATAATTTATTATTGCTCAGTGTTCGAGGATAGCCTAATATTTTGTTATAAATAGGAGGGGTTTCCATTCATTATTCACTTTTGATCATTTTCATTGTTGCACTCACTATTGTATTTCTGATTATTATCACTGCCGCACACCATTTTTCTTCTCCATTTGAGTTCTCACTGAACTCAAACATTTTATTTGCTAGGTTTTACACATTATAGAGGAGAGAGACTCTACAAAAATTGAAGACATTTGAGGATAGCCAAAATTCCATCACATAGACGGGGACTAGTAACATTTATTTGTTCCCTTCACAGGTGTTGTTTAATTAAAATATATTCTTTATATATTTGGTTTCCATTGGATTATTGGAGTTACCCACATTTATTACTATTTCATTTTTTGTTTAACTATGATCGTGGCATAGATCAGGGATTTGGCAGGTTTTGTTTCTATCATTTGCTACAAATCTACAATGTTTAGCAACCATTTATATTGTTAAGACTGTTTGTCATCCACAATCTTAGGTGATTTCTTTTCGTATGCTTATGAGAAGAAAACACTATAACACATCTCAATAACCATAAACTATTATTCATGTATTTTATGTAAAAGAGCTACGATGCCAAAAATGATTACGTAGAGTAAATACAATAAAATTCCAACCAAATCAATGAAGAAATTCATGAAATAGTGCATAATCACCTTAATAAACATGACTTTATAAAATCATGATATTGACAGAAATAATAGCAAAGTACATAGAAATGAAAGGAAAACCAAAGGAAAATAGGTCACAAAAGGTGCTTGAGAGGTACTTTAGATGGGTCAAAGTTGAGAATCGTCACATATCATTGTATGTCTAAGTTATTTTTGCACACTTCCACTTTCCAGCCATTACTTATGCTCATCCTAAGGGAAGTCCCAAGTTTTACTCATGTAGATATTTTACCTCTTCCATCGTGATCATTATCACCACTCATTCAAAATTTTGCATCTAGCTCTTCTCAAAGTAATCTACCAATGGACATTTACCCATGGTCATTATGTCTTCATTCAAGTTGACATCAATTTCTTAACTATAGGAATGTCATGGTATCTTTGTTCTCATTACTCATCATCATGATGAACCTTAGATATATGAGAGAGACACATTATTTTTTAGAATATTTTGGAATAACTTGTGTGTCAAGGTTCCAAACATCCATGAATAGGGCATTATTGTAACGGCCCTTGGTTAAGTTTCCATGTAAAAAAATATAATACCAAGGTCATGATACATGTATTCCAAGCTGAATGTTGGGAAAAAACATCCTAGTGGATGTTCATTTGGTTTATTATGGATAAGGAAAATGGCAAAGGAATTAGCAAAGTCAAAGAGGCATTAATTGTCATTTATTTATGAAATAAAGGAAAATAGGAGAAAAGGAAGGTGAAATGTCACATGTTGCATGTGAGTTGAAATTGAAGGAAAATAGAGGAAAATGAAGAAAATAGATGCCTCAATGATAAATAGGATTTTGAGGATCAGTTCATCCCTTTTTTTAGTTCAGTTTTGGAGCTCTCTCTATATTCTCTCTCTCTCATACTATTGTGTCATACTAATCAGGACTGACTTGTGCAAATGTGATAACCAACCTTGAGATATATTGAGGTATAAGTTTGATTATGTCATCTATTTGGTCTATCTAACATGGTATGTTTATAGGTTGTTTGAATGTTTGATTAATTGCATAACATGAGTATGTGTCTATAATATTGCATGAAGAAATGATCTAGTTAAGATGGTTATGCTAACACATTATGTGTTGAGATAGCTGATATGTACTTGAGTGCAAGTGAGTGCTAGTTGTAGTATTATGACTAATGATTGTGATTTGATTATGACATGACTATTAGTCTTGGTAAGATTTCATTTTAAATTAATAGACATTATGTATTGATATTTGGAACGTGTGACTGACATGTGTGAATAGTTGCAGGGAAACATGCTTGACATTAGTGTGACAAGGTAATAGTTGATTTTCTTATATAACTAATAGTTGGGTGATGTGATAGTACAAATAACATTCAATTGCAACAAGGAGAAAGGGTAAAAAAAAGGAATTGGGTGAGAATTCATTTGGTTATGTCTGGCAACCAAAATTCCAAATGAATAAGTGCTTTGCATGAATACAAGAAGTCTTTTGAACCTTGATTTTGTCTGACATTATGTGGATATGTGTTATATTCATGAACATGTAGTTGACTGGTATAATAGTTGGTTTCTATTTATAGCTAGATCCATCAAGGGAATTGGAGTCCCTTGAGAGATGGCACGGATGTGTTAATTTACAAGGCAACGTGCTTGGCACAAGCTAAGATAACTGGTATATTATTATATTTACTTATGCACTGACAGTTGTGTGTTTATGGTAGATGATGCATGGGATTGCATAGCAAAATAAAGTACCATGTAATATTGGAGAAGGCTCATGTTGAGTTTTCCTTGGAAGCATCGGGGGCCCATGGGGATTGAGTCATGGTGTATGTTGAAAGTTTTGGGCTTTCGGTGGTTTATGATTTGTTTGCACCTGATTTGTAGTTGTGTTTATGTTTGGTGCATGGTCATGCCACTTTGTTTGTGGTGTTGTATTGCTATTAGTTTTTCATGTTTTTCTTCTTGTTTGTTTCTTTTTCTTGTTTTTTATTTTTTGAGGGACTTGGGAATTGGGTGGAAAGAGGAAATTTAATGGAACTTGGGGAGAGTTGAATGAAACCTGACACGTAATGTAATACCTAGATGAAGCATAGTGCATATATAAGGGTATGATAGTCACAAGAAAGGTAACATGAGGGGTAAATTCAATGGATTTGAAGCATCATATGCCTTGCCCTTGTTGGGAACTGTTGTTCTCAATGTTGTGCATGTGATGCATGGATAAAAGGAGTTCTCTTAGCCTTGGCCTTATGATATCTAGTAATTATGTTGTGATTATGATATATATATATATATATATATCTATATATATATATATATATATATATATATATATATATATATATATATATATGTATGTATGTATGTATGTTGATGCCTGACAATGTCGTCAAGGATCATGATTGCTTCATGCTGATAAATCTATATATGTACATATGTATGTCATTGTCTGACAAGGTCATTAGGGATCATGATTGTTTTATGCTAGTGTTCATATATATGTGTGTGTGTGTTTGTGCTTGTCTGATAGGATCATCAGGAATCATTATTATGGGGGAATTGTTGCTTATGTCGTTGAATGGCGTGAAGAGGTTCTTGGTTTATGAGGAATCAAGTGGAAAGAGTGGCCCCGATAGATATATGAGGTCAATATCATGTGGATATTAATTGATATTATGTGTTTATACTATATATATGTTTATGCTATGGCAGGTAATGCTAAGGGATACATCAATGAAATGAAAGCAATGTGATCTATGAAATGTTGGAACAAGAATGAATAATGTAAAGACACTAGAAGAAAGGTTGCTTGGTAGAGACATTGTGGTCTCTGAGTGTAGAATACTAGTGTTGTGTACATGTTGTGTAGTTGTTGTTGCATACCTATGGTGTTTTGTGCATGTTGCATATATGGTGTTGTGTGCATGTTGCGTGTGCAGTCCTATTTACATATGGTGTTGTGTGCATGTTGAAGATGCGGTGTTGGATACATATGATGCTATGTGCATGCCATATATGCAGTTCTATGAACATATGGTGTTGTGTACATGTTTTTTATCCTTTGTTGTGTATATATGGTGTTGTGTATAAGTTGTTTATGCAATGTTGTGTACAAATAGTGTTCTGTACATGTTGTTTATGCAGTGTTGTGTACAGATGGTGTTGTGTGCATGTTGGATATGTGGTGTTGTGTATATATGGTGATTTATGCATGTTGCATATGCAGTGATGTGTACATATGGCATGGTGTGCATGTTGTACATATGGTGCTATGTACATGTGATGTTGTGTGCATGATTGTACATGTATTTTTGTGTTTATGTGGTGTTCTGTACGTGTTGGACATGGGGTGTTGTGTGCAGGTGGTGTTTTGTACATGTTGTGCATGTGGTGTTGTGTACTTGTCGTGCATGTGGTGTTTTGTACACGTCATGCATGTGATGCCATGTACATGTGGTGTTGTGTACACATTGTGCAGGTGGTGTTGCGTACATGTGGTATTGTGTAGACGTTGTGCGGGTGGTGTTGTGTACATGTTGTGCGGGTGGTTTTGTGTACAAATTATGCGGGTGGCACTGTGTATATGTGGTATTGTGTACACGTCGTACACATTGTGTTGTTGCATGTGGTACTATGTTATGTGTATTGTGTAGTCATTATGTCATGACATGTGTATTTGTTGTGTTGTACACTAGGTGTAGGTGTATGTGTTGTGTTGTACACTGGGTGTAAGTGTATGTGTTGTGTTGTATGTCGGGTGCAAGTGTATGTGTTGTGTTGTACACCGGGTGTAGGTGTATGTATTACGTGGTGTTGTACGTCATGTGTCGGTGTATGTTTTATGATGCACACTTTGCATATGTATATGTGATTGAAGAGAAAAAGGAATTGGGTGCTTGTCAGGTATGGTAACTAATACGATGAGGGTCTAGAAAGAACAAAAGTAGAAGCAAAGAATTATTTGAAGGAAATAAGTAGCAATATTTTCTTTCTGTATTAATTATCCATGTGATCTATGACTCGAATTTATGATCATTACATGTGATTTATGATTTTGAATTATCATGGTTGCGTTTTAAGCTAACTGGATGTGATATGTTTATGCATGATGATTTGATCAAACGAATAGTTTGAATTGTTGTGATATGAAGTAAACATAATGGCAAGTGTACCTTATTGACGGACCACCAATGAGGTATGATTTGAATTTTTTCAATTCGTTTTGAGTCTAATGAAAATTATGTGCTTCGTAGAGGAAAGCATGAAAGTGCTCAGTTGGGTGGTTGGAACTGATTGCAAGAATTAGCAACAACAACAAAAGGGATTGGAATAGACAGCAATATGCTAGTGAAGCACTCCAGGAGCAAGGCCATTGTGGGACATTGGTACCCAATAATTTCCATTGATTTCTATGAGAATGCTATGACCGGTATGATGGTTTTGGGGAAGGGATATGCCTTAGTTTCTGGACCTTCCAATATGAGGAAACTTTTCCCAAGGGATGGATTGCTCGAGAAAGGGGATGTCAGGGAACTTGGAAGGTGAGTTATTGCATGGAAGGGGGTGGCGGGATTGCCTGAGGGACTATGTAGAAGAGATGGGAAGGTCGGGGATGGATTCCTTTTGGTTATTACAATCACGAGATGGAATCAGAAGCATATTGGGAGTGTTCCCTAGAACAATGAGTCAGTAATTGTTCAATGAGGAACAAGTAGCGCAAGGATCGTAGCATTGGACATTGGATGCAGGCTTGACTTTGGCAGTGGATTCTGGACTTCTTGGGAAGGAGGTGAATCTTGGTACTACTTTTGAGGGTGGAGGTGTGAGTATTTGGATTCCCTTATTATTGATACAAGCACAATATACTTTTATTTGTTGTTTGGGAAAATGTGCATATGTGTATATGTGTATATTATTATAAATACTATATCGAGTTGTGGTTATAAAGCTCCATAGATAGTATGATTATTTTCTTGTTGAATCAAATGTGCATGAGTATATGTTATTGCCTAAATCTACCTCAAGCTGAGGGAAGGTAGGTCTAGGGTAACATCAAACCACGCTTAACTTGGTAGCTAGCCCTACCAGGTCAGGAGAGGGCTCTCTCCTTGTCAATCTCAAAGAAAATATGGCAAGTAAATCTTGAGATGACTGATATGAATACTAATTTTAGGCTAGGTATATTCTCAAAGGAATTTTGATTGATTTTAATGGTTGATTTCTAGATCAAATGAGGAAGGCAGCTTTGGGTCTGGGAAATCAACACAGATTTGTAGAGGTTTTTGTGGGGCAAGGTAGGCAAGTGTTTTAGCACTTTGAAATGAGTGTAATGGTGAGTATAAAGAATGGTGAGGAATTGGAGAGGGCATGCAAATGTCATGAGTCCTCTTCAAACAGCAGAAAACATTTAAAACTAAATAAACCCCAAAGGCAGAGCACTGAAACACCAATGCATTCCACATTTTAAACTTGACTCATTTAGTTATGCAGAAAGAGAGAGATGATGGCACATATAAACATAAGATAAACTAAATAATAGAGAAGAAAACAATGCTAATTCACATTACCACAAGAATCCCACAAAATGTTGCAAAACCCTGGTTCATTTCCTTGCCAAACTGCAGAAGTGATGTACAATAGTGCTTAATGCATCCACAAGAGTCCAACCTTGACAAATGACTAAGAAAGTACAAGATATGGGCATAAAACCACCTATGCTAGCCATCAGGGGTTGAATCCATGAGTTAAGGAGTTGTTTTCACAAGATCTAAACTAGGAACTGAAAAATAGGCAGTGGAACAACTTGCCTCTAAAACTATGGAAAGTGATTCATTCATCCTTAAACCAACTCTAAACTGATGTATCTACCTCCTCATGTCATATTTCATCATATTTACATCATAGTACATAAAGCTACATCATGTTACATCATCAATTTACCAAAGAGAGAATAAAAAAAGTCAAGCTGACAACAAACTGGGCGAAATTCTGAACAAACAGGGAAAACTGGCAAATTTTTCTCCTATGCGTAGTGCCACTGATCCTATGCATAGTGCTTTTTCTAGGCCAGTTTTGGAAGGCTTCCTGAAGTCAAAATTAGGTGCAGAATAGCTCATTGGAAAGCTTGTTGAGTCTACTTTCTGGAACAAGTAGAATTTTTTGAGTTCGAGCCAACTTTCCCATCCAAAAATGCAATATCCCAAGACTGGTTCCTGTGTGGTAAGAAAGTGCCAGAGAGGGCACTTTTTGGGTGTTTTTGGCCCTTTTGGAGGTCTAGAACTTGTCAAAACTTCACAGCCATTTTTGAGCATGCATAACTTTTCATGGTGATTCCAAAAATGTAAAGTTTTTTGCAAATGGAGGCCCCCATCAAAAGCGTAGCACCACCTGCTAAAAAAACCTGTTTTTTGCCTCAAAAAATTCAAAAATGACAAAAGCTTCACCAAATTTTTTGAAATTTGGCAAGAGTGATCCTTTTTATGTGCTATGATGGGCCAATGATGCTTCAGCCAAGATCTTGAGCTTATCTTTCTCTTTTTTTCTCCTCAAAGCTCTCTTTAACTTGGCTTTTAGGCTTCTTATCCTTGTCTTACAAATTTTGTTCTGAGCCAAATAGTGATAAGCCATGTGGCGCAACATTTTCTTCTCCTTGTTAGCTTTCTCAAGCAGCTTCTCCAAGTGCATATTCACCTTCTCCAACAAATATTCCCGGTCATTGTATTTTTGTTCAATGGATGTCAACTTGCCCTTTGCCCTCTTGGACTTTTGCCAGTTTTCTTTGATGATCTGCAGCTCCAGGAGTTCTTGTTTGTCGGTAAGCTGCTTGTTTTCTTGCTCAAGGAAGTTGATAATCCACTTGGCCTTCTCTTTGCTGCTTATGTCTCTCCATGGAACTATCACTGAGTGGTTTCTTCTTCAAGCCCATATTCATTGTCCCTCTCCATTGTTGTATAGTTGTTTCTCTTGTGGTGAATGAAGTGTGGTGAATGAAGAGTGGTGAATGAAGGTTTAAGATGAGTATGAAGAGATTTGAATAGGGAAATAGGTGTGGGTGAACAAGAATGGGAAAGGGATGTATGGAGTAAGTAGGGTTAGTGAATGGTGTAGGGTTTGGGAGTGTTGTAGGTTTTGGGATATATGTATAGGGTTTGGGAGTTAGGGAAGGTTTAGGGAATGATGTCTAGGGAATTATGGATGGGAGGATGGGGTTTAGGGAAACGGTAAAATATGATATAGGGAAGCAATAATGAGTGTGTTTTTACAACATATGAGACAATTTAGTGACAATTAGGGTTTGATGTCTTGTGAATCAATACAACCCAAAAACGTATGCAACAATTCCTTTTAGCAATAAAAATGATGTTACTTACTTTCCATGGAGGGATTTGGGAGTTTTGAGGCAATTTGATAAGTTTTGGAACTGTTTTTAGCCCAACTACCAGGTGTGTAGTGCACTCACCCAAGTGCGTAGCGCACTTTATATGCGTAGCGCCCGAACAAAACTCACTGCAAAACCTGCACTAGGTGCATAGTGCTTTTTGCAAGACACTTTTGGAGGCCTTCCGTGTGTCAAAATTGGGCGTGTGATAGCTCCTTGGAAAGCTTATCGAGTCTAATTTTCAACACAACTTGAATTTTTCAATTTGGAGTTCATTTTCCTTGTCAAAAGTCAAATCTCCCAAGACTGGTCAAAATGTGAAAAATGAGGCTGCCTAAAGGAAGAGTGTTGTTGCAGTCAACTTTTGAAGGTCTTCCTCAACTCAAAATTGAGCTCATGATAGCTCTTTGGAAATCTCTCTCTGTCTAGATATCATTTCACTCATCAAGAAAGTCATTTGGCCAACCAAGCTAGGAGAAATCTTGATTTTGCCAAGGCCACTCCAAAGGTGCAGCAACCCTACTGAGGCAACTTTATTTTTGACTTTTCTCTACAACCATGACACCTATGTAAAAAGTGAAGGAGGTTTCTTTTCCTTGGCCTATTGTGGACAAAAAAATCTCTCTGTTTTTCCAAATTCATTTTTTCTTGCTCAAAAACATCATTTGAGTAAAACCTATCCCGATGTGTGGAATAGGGGATTTGTCGAAATGAAGTGAAATGAAGGGGATAAGGGGCTTCTAAATTCTTAAGAAAATTTTTGGAAGTAGGGAGGGATGTTAGGAAGCAAGGGAAAGTGGAATTTCAAATATTTAGTGAAGGGAAGGGGTCCAAAAGGGAAAAACACAGGCTTAGCCTAGAAAATTGCCAAATTGTAGCAAGAAACTAGGGTTTGTGGGAAAATGAGGAATTTGAGGGATATCAGTGATGGGAAGTGCTTAAGAAGGTACATTAAGGATAGGGGAAGGTGTATGAGCATCAGGATGCAAGTTTTATTGATGATTTGACCATAGAAGAGAAATTACCTTCAAAACCCTAGGAGAGGGAAATGAGTCTTGCCCAAGTACAACTGAAGCACGAACAAGGTGTGAAATGACCCGTGGGAACCTAAAATGATGATGAAAACTCTTTGAATGATGGCACTCATCTGAATGGTGACATGGACTGACATTTGGACAACTTTGAAAGAAGTGAAAACAAACCCTAGACCTAACACCTAGTGACCAAATTTTATTTGAGGACTCACTGAAATGACAAAATTTTACTTTGACACCTTAAAACCATTTTGTAAGAGCATGTTTGATCACTGGAGGAAGGCTTCAAATACTAACACTAATAGTATATATGTTTTTCCATTGTAAATACCACAAAGAGTTGTGTTATAAAGCTCCAATAAGAGGTATGTTGTTTTGTTTCAGTAGTGGTCATTATAAATACTACAACAAGCTATGTTATAAAGCTCCATGGTTAGTATGTTTTGTTTTCAATATTTTTTTGGTCATAGATGTCATAGAACGCCGAGGATGGTGTCCCCCATGGGGGAGGGTTCTATAACAGCCCCTAGTTTAATTTACATGAACAATATACAACCAAGGTCATGGGACAACTATTCCAAGTTGCATGTTGGGAAAAAACATCCTAGTGGGTATTCATTTGGTTTATTATGGCTAAGGAAAATGACAAAGGCATTAGAAAAGGCAAAGAGGCATTAATTCACATTTATTTATGAAAATAAATGAAAATAGGAGAAAAGGAAGGTGAAAGGTCACAAGTTGCATGTGAGGAGGAGGTTGAAGGAAAATAGAGGCCTTAATCATAAAAAGGCTTTTCAGGATCAGTTCATGGCATTTGTTAGTTTAGTTTTCAACCTCTCTCTCTATTCTCACTCTCTCTCTCATACTCTTTCACACTTGACCATTCTTGTAGCACTCTAGCATTAGAGAAAGGAAGGCGAAGGAAGGACAAGAAATCAAAGGAAAGAAAATATCGAGCAATGAGGAGTTGGATGAAGTGGTTACAGTGGGATTACTTGCAGGTATCAAGTTTCATGTATGATTTCCTTACGGGTATTGGCACAAATGGTACATCCATGTGTGTATTTGGTTCTTTTGTTGTCATTGCCATGGGTTTTTCTAGGTGTGACAGTGGTTTCAACCTTGCCTTTCCATTTCCGAATAGCTATGGTGTGATGGGCTTCTTTCAGGAAAATTCTGAAGGGCCTAGGGATCCCTTGATTAGTAATGGTGGGATACATGGTAAAGCCTGAGGGTGGATATGGGAAAATTTCTCAAGGTATTAGTAAAGAAATTTGGAGGCATCCATGCTTGTTTAAGTTCTAGTGAACCCTTGACTGGTTTTTGTGGGATTGTGGTAAAGCCTAGTAGGATATGCTTATTTTTTAGACTAGGAATATCTTAACCAGTAGTGGCAGGATTGCAGTAAAGCCTGGTTTTATAGATGAGGGTTTCAGGACTAGAAATCCCTTGACTTCTAATGGTGAGATATGTGGTAAAACCTGAAGAATCCTTGGTTGTTTCGTTGTGAGTCCCACATTCATGTTTCGAATATGGCACGAGGGTGAATGGTTGAAGGAAAGATTTGGTTCAACCTAATCTATGGTCAAGTGGTACGTGAAAGTCCTTGACTTGGTTTTCTTTTGCATATGTTAATAATATCTCTTTTACCCTTGTATTTCATGAGTATTTATAAGTTTTATGATGTGGCTTTGATGGTTGTTCTATTACTGTTATTATTTTGGTGATATTTTGGTTATAAGCATGGTTTTATGATAGATTCTAGTTATGGCTCTTATCCTATTTTGATTAGTAAATGAATGGTTAATTAATGTATGACCTAATAGATTATAATGTGGTTATTGTGAGAAGGAATAAAACCTTCTTAACGATTCTCAAATAAGTATGAGATCATTATGTTCAGATATGTAATTATGACCTGTAGATTACATGTTCATGATGTGTTTGATGGAATGACATTCATGGTTAGGAATTTCTGGGTCAATTTATTTTATAAGTTTTGTATGGAAGCCTTTGTCCCAGTGTCAATTATTGTTCTAGAAAGTTTCATCAAGTTCTTGGTAGTGCTATGGAGACTAGCCCTAAAAAAGTTACTCAGATCTCGCAGTCGTAGGCACAGAACTAGGTGAAAAATATTGCATTCTCTCCCTTGCAATATTATGCATGCGACTGGAGAGTTATATTCAAATTTAGGTAGTGTCCTTCTATCATTTGGAAGTCTGGGTCACTACAAAATAGGTTTAACTCAGGGTTTGGTCACTTGGAAGGGTGGTTCACCTCTTTGGGGTCTTGTAGCTCCTGAAGAAGGTCATTAAAGTTTTGGTTTGTCGATTCCACTTCCTTAACAGTACTTAGGAGGTTGACTCATGTCATAGTATCTCCTACTCTCATGTTTACCCTAGCAGGATAGAGAAAGTGGGTAAATATGGGAGGGGTGGTTACAATTATGATCATATTTGATATAGTATCTTTATTCTCCAAAACTCCTATTCCTAAAGCTATTAATACAATATCTAATTTATTTGATATACATGCCCCTAAACTCATTCAAATATGTCTTTCCTCCATGTTCTTCTCCTTTAAATCAATTTTCTATCAGTGGACCAAAGGCACAACCATGGGATCATGTTTATTCCTAATGGTTTCCAATACCATTATGGAACACTCTAAAACTCAAGCCTTGGACACCTACCCCTTGAACCCAAAATATTGTTTTCAATTTGTAGATGACACCTTTGTCATTTGGCCTTGTGGTCTTTCCTCCCATAATACCTTTGTTTTGAATATGAATAACATATTCCGACAAATTACTTAACTATGGATCTTGAAAAAGATAAATCTCTCCCCTTTTTGGATGTCCTCGTCACTAGTCTTCCTAATGGTTTCCTCACCCACTAGGTTTATAGAAAAAAAGCCAAAATAGACTGATACCTTCATTCCCTCTCTCATCATCCAGCCAAAAATTCCATTGTTTTAAAAACTTTGTTCACTTCAGCAATTTGAATTGTTCCCCCCAATTATTAGTAAAGAAAATATGCCATATAACTAAAACCATTTTGGACAATGGTGACTCAATTTCCAAAATGAAAAAAACCTATTATGGGGCTATACGTCATAAATATAAATCTCACGCCTCTTCTCCTCCATTGGCTTTCATCTCACTTCTTTACATCCAAGGTACCAATGATCTTATTTCTGAATTTTTAGCCAACAATAATATTAAGACTATATTCAAAACTAAGAAAACCCTCAAATAATTTTTCCATTATTCCAAGGATAATTTTGATCCTATGATGGGATAAGCTAACATTCCCCTCCTCCTCTTCGGCTTGACCATCTAAGTGGAAGGTGTTACTTATTACTAACCGAAGCTTCATTGCCTCATCATGGAAATGGGGTTACAAAGTTTCTTCATTTCCCAACGTTATTGGAACTAACCTTGGGCTTTACAATCATGATCAACTTGTCAATAAATTTCCAACAATATAAATTTCATTGAAAACTAATAACCATATCGAAAGATATGGACTTTCAAGATTTCATTGTGAAAACCTACGGAACCACATGGCATCCATGTGGTTCCCACATGCCATCACCATGTTAGATTACCAAAATTTCTTCATGTGTATTTATCTAGGGTGCAGAGTCTGAACACAACGACGAAATCCACACACCATAATTCCTTGGACCCCTAGACTAGTCCTAACCTAGGCCTACATCTGAGCTCCATACTAACTCTGCACACTCATACACTATGTTTTGCATGACCTCTGGTCATCCATACCTTTGTGCTAGTATGGCCTCTAGCCCACATTCAGGATCTGGACTACCTCCACTCTCTTTCGCGCTCTATACCACCAACCCTTCACATTTTTGCTCTAAGTTAATATTTTAATAACGTGAGGGCCCTACCCCATTCTATTATGTTATAAGTATTTCACTAGGCCATGCTCCATACTAACCATAGGCTAAGCCTAAATTATTTCCACCATGCTATAGTTCTTTAACTATATAAGTATAATTTATGAAAACATCCATCCCAATTTGGGTCTGGCTTGACTATGAAGCAACCACTACAGGCTATCTTCCTTAACCATTAGAATGACTTTCTGGTTTTTTCTCTACAACCTTTTAGAGATTTCACTGTGGTTCTTTGAGAGCCTGATTCTAACCAAATTATGCCTTAACACAAGAAATCAATTCCTTAAGATAAATAAGATGGATCCAAGCAACAAAAAAACAATGAATACATATATTCATAGAAGCATAATCATTCCTTTCTTCTAGGTGCTCACACAGCCAGTACCATAGTAACTCCTACTGATATTCAGGGCCTAAACTAACCCTACTCACTTGCATGATCTAGACCATTAGCCCTCCAATTTTTTGTGCTAAGTTAACAATTTAATAACATGAGGGCCCCACCCCACTCTATAACTCTAGAAATATTTGACTGGGCCCTACTCTGTCCTAACCTTGGTCCAAGCCCAACCTATTTCCACATTGATATATTTATTTAACTAAACAACTATAATTTATACACACATCTCATCTAATCTAGATTCGTTTTGACTGTGAAGAAGTTGCTAGAGGTTATCTTCCTTAACTAGTAGAACAGCTTTCTAGGTTTTGTTTCTACAACCATTCCAAGGATTTAACTAGAGTTCTTTGAGAGCCTAGTTCAAAACTAGATATGCTTTATTACATAAAATCAATTCCTTGAGATAAATAAGACCTATTCAAATACTAAACAAAAATGAATACATATATTCATAGAAGCATAGTCCTGCCATTCTTCCAGGAGCTCACAAAACCAATATAATGGTGACAACACCCTATGGGTCCAGCCACAACAATACAAATCCATGCAATATATTAGTAAAAGCATTATATTCATTTACTATTTATTGAGTAAGGAAAATACCATCCTACAATCCCTATAAGCTCTATAGCCACATACATGCATACTCGACATTTAAAAACAACTTCTTAAACACATATATCCTTAACTGAAGCATAATAAATAGACCATGGAATTCCATTCGCCATAGAAGTAGTCTCGCTAATAAATAGTCCATATAAATCACTATGAGTATATCAACCATGCAGGGATTGTCAAGTCCTCATACCATGAGAATTAAATATGCATAAATCTCATCACAACATACAAGAATATACAACCCTCTTTATGAGAACCTTCTCTATAACAACAACAATAGACATTCACATTATCTTAATATGTATAGAGACATAAGTAAGCAACTTGTCTTGTAAAGCTTACAATTGGAAATTGAGAGTGGGACTTCAACTCCACACCCAACCATATGTTGATTGCACTACAAATATTTCTTGCAGTCAACCACCCCTGGTCTAGATTTAGAGTCTAAGAAGAAGTGATCAAAGGTATTAAAACCAAAGAAAATCAATTGTTGTCAAGAATCCATAAACTATCCTATCTCCACCCTCTTGAACTAGGCATTATCGCCTCTAGTGTCAACATCCTTACGAGGAATCCAAAGCACACTTCTATCAAAATGTGAAGCCACATTCAACCAAGGAAACACAAGGTTACTTTCTACAAACCAGGAATCCAAAGAGTATAAATTATGTAGCCTTTACTAAGAATCTAGAGTACTCTACACCTACACCTATTTTTCCTTGTCCACGCTACACCATGTGCACCCATAACCCAAACCCAAGTATGTGAACCTTGTCAAGTATTTCCACACTTTCTCCCAACATGTTGCTTCTCTAATACTACAACTTGATGACAAAACCTAGTATGTCTAGCCTAGCACACTAGTGCCCACAACCCAAACTTAGGTCTGTGATTCCATCAAGTTGTCCATTCCTTTCCTAGAGTGTAGTAGATAAAACTAGCCAAAACTTATTCTTTTCTAGAGCTCTCTCCTTGTAAATGTACACCCCCCAAGAAATTCCTACCTCATGGATCCATTCCTTTCTAAATACATTCTTGCATGTTGAACTTCCAACACATCATCCATTATACATGAAAGATGAGTATGGGCTTGTCCTACATTTAGGAATCTCATACTCTTCCTCCTTTCTGTCAAGTTGGTTATTAAAGACTTATTCATAAATATTTAATAAACTAGTCAAGGATATGGTGGACATTAAATGCACAAAATTCTATCCACCAATTTCTAAGCAATGCCCTCCTAAACACTCTTAATCTTTGTCCCTTGTCTCATTTAGTTCCTTGTGTTTATATTTCCACAATAATTACAAGAATTAGAGTTCATAAACTACTTACAAGAGAGTTTTACAGAGGGTTGTCACAAACCCCATCCCTTAGAGGAACACCATACTCAATGTTTTATACCTGAACACAATTATAACCATTCTCTATACCAAGCATAAATTTCAGTGTGATATTTATATGCACAACTTTTTACATTTATTTATAGTCATATTCACATTTTCTTAACCAACAAACAAAAATGGGTGTGCCACCCTCATTTGCTCATCCATCCCCCATGTGGCTTCCTTTGGTCCAAAGTGTCTCCTTTGCACCTTCACCTGTTGAATTACTTGATTCCTTAGTGTGATCTACCTCTGATCTAGATTACATAGAGGTTCCCTTTGGAACTGTCCCTCTGGTTCTACATGTAGCATAGACCATTCAATCACATGATTAGCATCCTACATATATATTTTAAGTAAAGGAACATGGAAAACATCGTGAACCTTTGTTGTATGTGGTAATGCCAATGTATATGTCGTTGGCCCTATTCTCTTTGAAACTTGAAATGGCCCATAAAACCATGGTCCCAAATTAGCACAAGACCCAATTCTCAATGATCTTTTCTTTGGTTTGGTATAGAGACACACGTGATCTCCCACTTTAAATTCTTTGTAAACTATATGTTAGTTGGCATATCTCTTTTTCTTGTCTTGAGATATCTTTAAATTCTTCCTATTGGTCATAATTTTGTGTTCTATCTCTTTTAAGCATATCAAGTCTAATATGGACCCTATTCACTAGATCGCTCCAATTGATAGGAGTAGTGCATTTCCTACCATAAAGATCCTTAATTGGACCCATCTCTAGAAACTCTTAGTACCCATTGGTATAAGAAAACTCTACCAATGGAAGAATCTATTCCCGCCTCCTTGGCTAGTGCATGACATATTCCCTGAGCATTTCCTCCAACACTTTGTTTATTCCCTTTTTCTTCCCATTTGTTTATGGATGGTAGGTTGTACTAAAAGAAAAAAAATCCCAAAACTAGCGAAACATTCCTACCAGAACTTAGAGGTGAAATTTACATCCCTATATGTTATAATTTTATTAGGTACTCCATGTAACCTCACTATCTATTTCATGAAAACTTTGGCAACATCACTTGTTGTATGAGTAGACTTGGCAAACATGAAGTGAGTTGTCTTGATCAACTTGTCCACCACAACCAAAATGTCATCATTTTTCCTAGTTTTTATTGGGAAACCTTTGATAAAATCCATGAATATGATCTCCCATTTAATTCTAGGATGGGGATTGATTGTAATAATCTCGATGGATTTCTACATTCCACCTTTACCAACTAATATTCCAAGCATTTTACAATATACTCAGCCACATCATTTTTCATGTTTGGAAAATAATATAACCTCTTTATTGTTGCTATCATTTTCAAATAACTAGGGTAACTAGAATACGGTATTTTATGATACTCATCCAAAATTAGCTTCTTCAAGTGACCCACAAAGTACATACTACCTTCCCATAAAATTTAACAATCCATCCTCTATCAGAGAGTATTTCTTGCTTAATTCCCCTTCATCTTCTTGCTACAAGTATTGTTTTACTTACTAATATTTCTTATATTGTAACTATGCCTCTTTAATATCTTCTTGGATATTGACTTCGCAATAATTTATAGCTACTATATGTGACACATGTAGCCTCCTACTAAGTGCACTAGCTACCTTATTCTTCTTGCCTTTGATATGCTTTATTTTGAAATCAAACTCTTTAACTAGTTTCAACCATCTTACTTTCTTGGAATTCAACTTGAGCTGATAAAATAAGTACGTCAGTCCTCCATGGTCTATCATCAACGTAACTTTCCTCCTAAGAAGGTAATTTCTCCACATTTTTAGTGCACAAACTATTGCTACCAATTCTAGATAATGGGTGACATAGTTATGTTCATTCTCATTCAACTTCCTGGACTAGTAGAAGATTACTTGCCTATATTGCATGAGGACTCCACCCAACTCTTCTTTGTAAACATCAATGTGCACCACAGAGTCTTTTTCTAGTTTTGTTATCCTTCGCATTGGTGCATTTGTTAGTAAATGTTTTAGTTGCCTAAAGCTTACAGCACATTTAATTATCCATTGAAATTTATTTCCCTTCTTTGTGGTGTTGTGATTAGGTAACCATTTTTAGAGAAATTCCTAATGAACCTCATATAATAACCTGTTAGCCCCATAAATGCTCTGAATTTTTCCAAAATTGTTGGAGTTGTGCATTCCATAATTTCCTTGACCTTTTCTAGGTCGACTACCACCCCCTCTTTTTAGACTATGTGTCCCAAGTACTAAATATGGGACTAAAATAACTCGCGCATGTTGAATTTTTCATAAAGCTTATGTTTTCTTAGAAATCATAGCAATGTTACTAGATGATCCTCATGTTCCTCTTTGGGTTTTTAATATACCAATATATCATCAATGAAAACTAATACAACTTTGTCCAAATACAGACTAAGCACATTGTTCATTAAACACATGAAGGTAGCAGGAGCATTAGTAAGCCCAAAGGGCACAACCACAAACTCATAGTGCCCATACCTAGTTCTAAATGTTGTTTTATGAATATCTTCATCCTTCATGAATACATAAGGGTTCCCAAATATGAAATCAATTTTTGAAAAGTCCTCTACACCTTTTAGTTGATCAAATAAATCATCGATCTGTGACAACAGATATCTATTATCAATGTTGGGTTTATTGAGTTGTCTATATTTTATGCATGGCCCTATTGTGTCATATTTATTCCTTACAAATAGAACTAGCACTCCCCAAGGCGATGCACTTGACCTAATGTGACTCTTGTCCAACTTCTCTTTTAGCTATAGTTTCAACTCTATCAACTTCGGCATATTCATTCACTAATGTCCCTTAGATGTTAGTGTTGTTCCAAATAATAATTATATGGAGAAATCAACTTCCCTATGTGGTGGAAATCTTAGAATACCCTCAAGGAATACATCTTAAAATTTGTTTAAAACCGGGTGCTCCTCCAAACTATTGTTGTTACCTTCATATTCGTTGGTCATTTGGGTAGAAAAAAAATTGTACCCATTTCATCTACATCATTTTAGTTGCAATGTTGTTACCATCCTAACTGAAAGCAGTTTCAATTTCCCTTGCAAAGTTACCTTTCTCCCACTATTATTGAAGCATTCAATAAATTTGTTGTAGTAGTTAGACTTAGTATGGTGATTTTCCAACAAATCCATCCTGATGAGGATGCCATATGCACCCAAATGCAATAAATTTAAATACACGATTGTGGTCATGCCACTCAGCATGACTGGGCATGATCTTACCTCATAATCCAATTTTTTCTTCATCCCAGTGGCTAGTTGAAATATCCATTATTCCTCATACAATTTTCTTGGTAAGGCCCATTTCTCAATGACCTAAGGGCTTACATAACTAAAATTTGAATCTAGGTCTATTAAAATTGAGATAACCTGGTTATTAATCATTCCTTCCATTTTGATTATCGAGGCTTGATTTTCATCCTACTTATTATCCTATGCAACATAAATTCGTAGCAAACTGAGAGCCACATCTATCACTATATTTGATTCCTATACGTTATATAATCCTGAACCTTCCTTCCATCATTGCGGACAATCTCTCTTCCTATGGTTTTCTTCTTGCAAAATAAACAATTCAAAGGCTCTCATCTGAAATGCTCAGCTTCCTCTCTTGTAGCCTGGGAGAATCTATTTCTACCAATAGTGTTTGATCTCTACTGAAATTCACCCTTATTAATAGTGGTTGAATTCAAGTTCTTTCCTCTAGGCCACTATCTGAGAACTTCCTGCCCCTTTCCCTTGGAATTGGTTTTACCTTTTGTTCCCCATTCATACTTGTACTCAGACTTGTGCTTGGATTACTTCATTTTCCTAATAACATCCCATAAAGCTCGTGGCTCATCAACTCTATCTTGTCCCTAAATTCTTGTGGCAATCTGTTAGGTCCCTATAATACTAGTGATTACCCCATTATTATTGTAGTTGTATCCCATATTAATATTGTTGTGCCCCTGTTGTCCCCATATTGTTATTATTGTGCCCAATAGAATCCCTCTATTGTTATTTTTGTGCCTTTATATTATTATTGTTAGGTCGGCTGGGTTATATTGTGACTCCTTAGACTCCTATATATAGAAAGGAGGTTTTGTCATTTGAATCATCAAAGAATCATTCATTTGCGTAATGTAAAGGAGGGTTCCCCCTCGAAGAGGCTAAATTCTAAGGCGTTGATCTACCTTTTCTATCTTTTTGTGAGCTGGTTTCATAACATTTGGTATCAGAGCTTTGGATTCTAGGGTTTCGCTGCTCCAAATAGGTCATCGTGGAATTTTCACTATAACTCTTTTTCTGCGAAATTTCAAAAGCTTAAAAAAAAACCATTTGAGACGAGATCGCACTGAAGCTCGAGTAGGAATTTCAAAGCTTTTTGCACTATATTTGAGGAGATATGATCTGAGGAAGTTAGTCTTTTTGCAGACTCCTGAATTACATTCCAAACAGGTGACCTGGGGAAAATCGTCATAACTTTATCTCTGAGCATCGGATTGAAATTTTGTCAGAAGGTACAGAAAGAGAAGGGACTGTAGTTTCTTGTATATATGTTTCAAAGCCAAAGGTCAAAACAGGGACATGTGGCATGTCGTACAAGTTCGCTCTACTGAACTAGTCTATAATCAAGTCACTGTGGGAGATTTGGCATAACTCTTCCTTGGAGAATCCAATTGGGATCAGACTGGTGGCATTAGAAAGAGGACACAGAGGGCTACTACAGGTCACAATTTCAGAACTGGATGATCCGAAATTACAGAGATACAACAGAGGAAATATCGAGCTCCCATAAAGTGAAAAAAGGTGTGTAGAAATTTTTTTAAATTTTTGCTTAAGCTTGGTTTGAAAAATCATTTTGAAGGAATTCAAAGGGCATAGTAGAGAATTATTATTGGTAACGGATGCCCCGAGGAAAGAAAATGCAAACACCTAGCAAGAAACCTGAAAGCTCTAGCATGACTCATGAAGAAGAGGAAGAAATCCTACATGATATATCAAAATTACAAGACCAAGTGCAACAAATTTCACTGTCACAAAAGCTAATAGAAGCTAAAGATAGATGGCGTGGAATCTAAGATAAAGGGTGTGGAAGCTAAGATGAATGGCATGGAAGCTAATATTGACGATTTGAAGATAGATTTGGAGACAGCTTTGACAAAGTTTCTACAAGAAATACTTACTAATGGTGAAAGGGTAGTAAAGGAAACTCATGATGCGAACAAAAGAAATGTTAATCATGATTTCATAGACTCTAATGTTGGATCAAAGACCCACCATATTCCAAAAATCGATATGAGGAAGTTTGATGGCAAGGATCTCGCAACATGGATATTACAGATGGAGAAATTTTTCGATCTCAATAATGTGCAAAACACACAAAAGGTACGTATTGCAACTTTATATTTGGAACCAAATCAGTTTGTATGGTATCAATGGCTTTGCTCTTGTAAACAAATTATCACTTGGGCAATTTTTACGGAAGAATTGATAGCACATTATGAGGATACAAAAAGGAACACCTTTTTTAGCCAATTGATAAGTCTCAAACAAAAGGGTTCAATAATGGAGCACATTGAGGAGTTCCAAAAATTGAACATAAGGATAAAAAATATTCCAGAGCATAGGATTGATGTGTTCATAGGGACTTTAAAGGATAATATCCAACATGATGTTCGCCTTTGGGAACCTGATTCATTAGAGAAGGCATTTAGGTTAGCAAGAAAAATGGAAAGCAAAATTATGGCAACCAGGAAGCATACCACTCACAACTATAAAGATGGAAGTATTGTTGCCCCTAGTCTTCTGTTATCACTCAAGTTGTCCTTAAGCTCTGGAAAAGGATACGGCTGAGGTAACCACAGACCAACTTTGGACTGCAAGTTCTAGCCAACCTGCAATCAGAGAGGGCTCTCTCTTTTAGATTTAGCTTTGTTTGAAAATGATTTTAGGCTAGGTCTCGAGTTCAGAGGGTTTTCATTTTGATTTTGGTGGGAAAATTGATGTTTTCAGACGGAGAGGCAAAGCATAGTCTGGAAGTTTCAAACCATTGGGCATGGAGTCAAGGAGAAAAACTACTGGTGCTTTTCTTTAATAACAGTGAGGGAAAGTGGAGCAAGATAGCTGAGCATGAAACAATGTTTCAGGTTTAAGGGATGGAAAGAAGTGCTAAGTAATTAGAGGCAGTTAAGAATCTCTCAATTATGCTTAACAAGGGAAAATGACAAGGCGCTACCTAGGGGCAGTTAAGAATCCCTAGATAATTGGCAAACACAGGCGAATCGGGGTAAACATGAGCCAGAAGGAATTCATATTCATAACCAATTCAATCAGAGGAAAACATAAAGAAATAGCAGAAATTGAGCATAGAGAGTATTTAAACTAATTCTAGGCTATTCTTTCTTTCTGCTATTTAGATAGTGACAACAATAAAACAGAGGTAAGATGCACTTATTGCTTCAGGCTGCAGCACAAGAATTCCATCTTCATATCCCCATAAACATTCATTCACAACAGACAGTTTGCTCTCAAAAGCTTTCTGCAATCTTTGATTATAGAAACAGTCAGGTATACAGTGCAAGTATCTGGTGAAAATTCTCAATCGACCAACCCTTAAAACTATACAGAGGGTGGTATATATAGGGCAAAACTATCTACAGAGTTCTTTATTACATCTTGACCTAATTAGGTCATAAAGAATAATTAATTTACTTACTCCTATCTGAAATAAATGCATAAAAATATCTCAGGCTGCATTGGGGCGGCCGTATCAAAACTAAATAACTTATGTAGTCCTTGGTGGCTTGGTGCAAGTGCTTCTGAAATAAATGTGCATGGGTTTCTGCTTCTTTGCTGTCTTGTGGCTTTGAATGCCTTAATTGTGATTTGAGGGTAAGGATGGGCTGATGATGCCTGATTTGACTTTCTGGGGGCTTCATTAATGTACAGGTGCTTCGAGCCCCTAAAAAATCTTTGCTGATACTCTTTGGCGTCTTTTCTTTCTTCTGATACTCTTTGACAAAATCTGGACTGCTGTTCTGATGTGCTGCGGGTCTAATCACGCATTGATGGCTATTGTTCGGCCTCTGCATCCTCTGCAACTGTCTTCTGATCCTTTCGGTATGTTCTGCGAAGAAAACGGGTCATTTTTGCGCCTTTTGGGCTTCTTGGGGGCCGCATAATGGAAAGATTCCCTAAAGATTCCCTGAAGATTCTCCATTTCGGCCTAAAAAAATCTTACGATGAGCGATTTCATCAAAAACTGCCTCAAAATTGGATTCCGGGGCTCCAAAGTGCGACTTTTGCTCCTTCGCGCCAAAAAGGGTGCTGATGACATCAGCATGACGTGATGTTGTATGGCGGGTGACGTCAGCATGATGACGTGGTGGGATGACGTCAGCATGACGTCATCCTGTACGGACGGTGACGTGGCATGACACGTGGTAAGGGGCCACGCACGCAGATGACTCGGCGACATGGTGGCAGGAGGCCACGCAGGTGGTTGACGTGTCGCGGTGACTGGGTGTCTGACGTGGGGCTTACGTCACAGGGGAGGGCGGTAAGCGGTAATGTGGCGCACCGCTTTTTGGGGATGGTGGTTTCGTGAGGGGGGCCTCCGCCACAGTCCAACGCTTGACACGTGGCGGGAGGTACAGCGGTAATACCGCCCATCTCCTGGACGCTAAAGCTCGGGCGGCTCGGGGATGGGACGGCCCGCCCACCGTTGATCTGTGGGGCGGGCGATCCAACGGTCGGCGGCGATGGCGAGGTAATGGCAGGTTAGGGTGGGGAATATTCGCAGGAATATTCCTTTTTTAATATGCGCGCGGGTGGGTTTAAACTATGGGAAATGGTTTTAGGAGGTTAATAAGCGGCGGGGTTAATATTTAATGCCAAAACTTTGGGTTGGGGGTGAAACATGAGTTTTGAGCGCGTGTTTTAGCAATTTGCGCCCAAAAACTTAGGATATGGGCAAAAAGTGGGTTTTTGAGGGTTTTAGGGCTAGGTGAGAGGTTATTAATCTAGCCAGATGTCAGATTAATCCCTGTTATGACTCGGATGGGCTAAAAACAGCCCCAGATGGACCATTTTTTCCCAGACTTTATAAAAATATGGCTATATTGCCAGGGAGGGGATATTTACATAGGGGAATTTTATATACATAGTTTTAATAGGGAAGGGGAAGACTGCTAGGGAGTTATATAATACTGTTAATAGTTAATATGAAGGTGACCAGCAAGCGCTAAGGTCAGGGACCTTAGGCTAAATTTTGGGGAAAAGAATTTGCAAAGAGATGAAGTCCTTGAGTGAAGCAGATCTTCACCAAGGTGACTGATATGGATGATGATGAAACTAAGAGGCTCAAGCAGATCTTGACCTCTTTGGGAAATTAGTAAGTGACTTGGGGAATTAGAAGAAGGGGAAGTTAGTGATGTCCAGCTTTGATTTCTTTCTGAATGTAAACTGCCTGCAATGTGATCTGTAAAGATAAAACAGTTTGAAACACAAAATTGATCATGAATCACCTTTCTGCAACCACAGCTACCTACCCATCCTACTTTCCTAACATTTTTTCTTCTTTTCTGATTAGGGTGCACTTAGACTTGCAGACCCAGAATTACAATTTTTCTTTTGCATGCTTCCTATCTAAATCTGCACTTATTTCTTCCAGGGCCCAGATTAAACAGTTGGGTCCCTTTGATTCTCTACCTATCTACAAAATCTGCCAAGGTTAAACTGTTTGGACAGATGCATTCTCTATATTCTACAACAGGAAATTGAAACCTAGGGAGACCAAGGTTAAACTGTTTGGACCTCCCTTAAATGAAAAACTCTTCAAAATTGGGACAACTCCTCAAAAATGGAATCAACAATGGCATTTGGACCAGCACACTTCATGGCTTTCTTCTTTGGTCTGTTCTGGAAATATGGAACACTGCAGCTTGCAAAGTATGACATATTTGGCATGTAAAAATGTCAATCATGAAAAATGATACCCTGTTGCAACAGGAGGCTAACATCTTCCACAACCTATAAGGTTGACACCACAACAATTGGAAGAAAAAAAATCAAAAGGGCTTTGTTACAGTTGTGATAGAAAATACACTAAAGGTCATAAGTGTGCTGAGAAGAAATTATTCTACATAGACTATGAAGAGGAAGAAGAAAAGGAGCAAGAAAGGTCAAAAGAAGAGGATATACTCCAGGAACAAAGCCTAGATAAAGAAGAAATGAATCTGACCATATCTCGTAATGCATTGGCTGGAATTACCACTCCTCAAATCATCAAGATAGAAGGACAAATCAAGAAGAAAAAGGTAATAGTGTTGATTGATTCAGGAAGTACCCACAATTTTATTCATTGTAAGGTAGCAAAAGAATTGAATTGCTTCCTATATCCAGCACCAGAGTGTCAAGTGATGGTTGCAAATGGAGGAACAATAAATTGCTATGGAAAGTGCCATAATATCAAGCTATCCATGGGAGAATATGTATTGACTAGCCCAATTCTTTCCATTCCAATGGGAGGCGTTGATGTTGTAGTAGGAGTCCAATGGCTACAATCCTTAGGTACAATAGCTTTTAATTTTCAAGAACTTTTCATGAAATTTTATGTGGAAGGAAAGGAAGTTGAATTAAGGGGTACTGCAGGGAAACTGGGAAAGATAATCAGATCTAACGGTATGACAAAGCTTCTAAAAAAGGAACAAAGAGGTGTAATTGCACAATTATGTTCGCTAGATGTTTCTACATCGAAATCATCTATTTCTCCAGATCTCCAAAAAGTCTTGGAAAATCATTCCAAGGTATTGGAGACTCCCAAAGGTATCCCACCTATTTATGATCATGATCATGCTATTCATCTGATTCCAGGAAGTGTTCCTCCAAACATCAGGCCGTACAGATATCCCTATGCCCAAAAGAGTGAAATTGAACGTATGGTTGTAGAGATGCTAGAGGCTGGTATAATTCAACCCAGTCAAAGTTCTTTCTCTGCTCCAGTAGTATTGGTGCACAAGAAGGATTGATCATGGCACATGTGTCCAAATTATAGGGAGCTCAACAAGCTCACTATTAAAGATAAGTTTCCCATTCCTGTCATTGATAAATTACTGGATGAATTGCATGGATCAATTTACTTCACCAAGTTGGATCTTCGTTCAGGATATCATCAAATCGGAATGAAGACTGAAGACATTCCGAAAACAAAATTTAGAACTCATGAGGGTCATTATGAATTTTTGGTCATGCCTTTTGGCCTTACCAATGCACCTTCTACATTTCAAGGTTTGATGAATTCCATTTTCAAACCCTTCCTTAGAAAATTTGTGTTAGTATTTTTTTGATGATACACTAATCTACAACAAGTCTTGGAAGGACCAAGTTGAACATGTTGACAGGGTGCTACAACTATTGGAGGAGAAACAATTATATGCAAAAAGATCCAAATGTTTCCTTGGAGTACAAGAGGTGGAATATCTGGGTCATATTGTATCTCATGAAGGAGTTAAGGTAGACCCTAGCAAAATTAAAGCCATTAAGGAAGAAAATCCTCACATCCATAAAGCATCTGCGAGGATTTCTTAGGTTGACAGGGTATTATCACAAGTTTGTTAAGAATTATGGGAGAATAGCAGCACCTCTAACAACATTATTGAAGAAAGATGCATTTTCATGGACTCCAGAAGCAACAAAGGCCTTTGAACATCTTAAAGAGGCAATGTGCCAAGCACTAGTCTTAGCTACACCAGACTTCACAAAAACCTTTATTGTGGAATGTGATGCTTCAGGAAATGGAATTGATGATGTTTTAATGCAAGATGAAAGACCCATTGCTTTTGAAAGTCGTCCAATCAACGGAAAGTTTTTACAAAAAGCTATTTATGAGAAGGAAATGTTGGCAATACTACATGCACTTAAGAAATGGCGACCCTACCTAATGGGAAGACACTTCAAGGTAAAAATGGATCATGATAGCCTTAAATACTTTTTAGAACGAAGATTATCCTCTGAAGAGCAACAAAAGTGGGTCACAAAGATGTTGGGTTATGACTTTGAAATCATCTACAAAAAAGGGAAGCAAAATGTGGTGGCAGATGCACTCTCAAGAAAGGATGAGGATGTGGAAGCATTCGTGTGCCATTTCTATTATCCAACCAGATTGGATAAACGAAGCAAGGGAGGAATGGAAGAATGATGAAGAAGTGTGGGCACTTATTCGAAAGTTACAACAAGATTCCAGTACATCTGATACATTTAGCTGGAAAAATGATTCGTTATGGTACAAAGATTGCTTATACCTCTGTAAGAATTCCCAACTCAAGAAAATTATTCTTATGGAATTTCACACTTCTCCCTTAGGAGGGCACTCAGGATTTTTAAAAACTTACCACAGGGTTAAGAAGGAATTTTTTTGGGATGGCCTTAAATTGAATATTCAAAAATTTGTGGCGGAATGTTTGGTTTTCCAACAAAATAAAGTTGAAACAATTAATACCTAGGGTCTATTACAACCTTTATCCATTCCAAACCAACGTTGGGAGGAGGTTTCAATGGATTTTATCACAGGTTTACCCAAGTCTGAGGGAAAGAGTGTCATCATGGTGGTAGTTGACAGACTTACCAAGTATGCACACTTTTGTGCATTATCACATCCATTTAAAGCCAGTACAGTTTCTACTGCATTTATGGAAACAATTCAAAAGCTACATGGAAACCCAAATATTATTGTAAGTGACAAGGATCCCATTTTCACTGGAAATTTTTGGACAGAATTATTTTCTTATCTCGGTACTTAGTTAGCTCATAGCTCATCTTATCATCCTCAATTTGATGGTAAAACTAAGATAGTAAACAAATGTTTGGAAGGATATCTTCGTTGCTTTGTATCTGATAAACAAACACAATGGGTCAAATGGTTGCCTCTGGCTGAATGGTGATATAACACTTCCTTCCATACAGCAACAAAAATGACCCCATTTATGGCACTTCATGGATATCATCCACCATCCATCACATCATATTTAAGAGAAAATTCTAAGGTTCAAGCAGTGGAACATCATATCGAGCATCAACAACAAGTCCTCCAACTCTTAAAGGATAACCTTGTGTTGGCGCAGAATAGAATGAAACAACAGGCAGATCAACATCGCAGTGAAAGAAGTTTTGATGTTGGTGACTGGGTATTCCTACAGCTACAACCATATAAACAAATGTCCCTCAAGCAAGCTAAGAAGGATAATAAATTATCACCAAAGTATTATGGTCCGTACAAGGTGTTGCAAAATATTGGTACTATGGCATACAAATTGTAGCTTCCTGCAGCTTCTCGAGTGCACCCATTTTTCCATGTTTCATGTTTAAAGAAGATTATAGGCGACAAGCTCCCAGTTCAAACAATATTTCTAGAACTTGACGAGGAAGGAAAAAATATATTGGAACCGAAAGCAGTCACAGAAAAAAGAACTCGACAGCTAAGAAATCAATCAATTTCGGAGTATCTCATCAAGTGGAAGAACTTATCCGCTGAAGATTCCACATGGGAGGATGATAATTTTATGCAGAAGCATCTAGAACTACTCAAGCGTTGAAAACAACACTTTTTTGAAGGAGAGGGGCATGTTAGGTCCCTATAATACTAGTGATTACCCCATTACTATTGTAGTTGTATCCCTTATTAACATTGTTGTGCCCCTATTGTCCCCATATTGTTATTACTACGCCCCATAGAATCCCTCTATTGTTATTTTTGTGCCTTTATATTATTATTGTTAGGTCGGCTGGGTTATATTGTGACTCCTTAGGCTCCTATATATAGAAAGGAGGTTTTGTCATTTGAATCATCAAAGAATCATTCATTTGTGTAATGTAAAGGATGTTGCCCCCTCGAAGAGGCTGAATTCTAAGTCGTTGATCTATCTTTTCTATCTTTTTGTGAGCTGGTTTAGAATACCCTCAAGGAATACATCTTCAAATTTCTTTAAAACCGGGTGCTCCTCCAAACTGTTGTTGTTACCTTCATATTCGTTGGTCATTTGCGTAGCAAAAAATTTGTACCCATTTCATCTACATCATTTTAGTTGCAATGTTGTTACCATCCTAACTGAAAGCAGTTTCAATTTCCCTTGCAATGTTACCTTTCTCCCACTATTATTGAAGCATTCAATAAATTTGTTGTAGTAGTTAGACTTAGTATGGTGCTTTTCCAACAAATCCATCCTGATGAGGATGCCATATGCACCCAAATGAAATAAATTTAAATACACGATTGTGGTCATGCCACTCAATATGACTGGGCATGATCTTACCTCATAATCCACTTGTTTCTTCATCCCAGTGGCTAGTTGAAATATCCATTATTCCTCATACAATTTTCTTGGTAAGGCCCATTTCTTGGTGACCTAAGGGCTTACATAACTAAAATTTGAATCTAGGTCTATTAAAATTGAGATAACCTGGTTATTAATCATTCCTTCCATTTTGATTATCAAGGCTTGCTTTTCATCCTACTTATTATCCTATGCAACATAAATTCGTAGCAAACTGAGAGCCACATCTATCACTATATTTGATTCCTACACGTTATATAATCCTAAACCTTCCTTCCGTCATTGGGGACAATCTCTATTCCTATGGTTTTCTTCTTGCAAAAGAAACAATTCAAAGACTCTCATTTGAAATGCTCAGCTTCCTCTCTTGTAGCCTGAGAGAATCTATTTCTACTAGTAGTGTTTGATCTCCACTGAAATTAACCCTTATTAATAGTGGTTGAATTCAAGTTCTTTCCTCTAGGCCACTATCTGAGAACTTCCTACTCCTTTCCCTTGGAATTAGTTTTACCTTTTGTTCTCCATTCATACTTGTACTCAGACTTGTGCTTGGGTTACTTCATTTTCCTAATAACATCCCATAAAGCTCGTGGCTCATCAACTCTATCTTGTCCCTAAATTCTTGTGGAAATCCACTGAGGAACCTTTGTATCTTTGATTTTTTATTTTTGAGGTAGGGAACATCCCTCAATAGCTCCAAAATCTTTTTACATACTCATCAGCTGACAAATGCGCTAGCCTATGTTCATAGAATTATTTTTCCTTAATGTCATAATACCTCTCTAAGAAGTACTTTTCCTTGAAGTACCTCTCAAATCTTCTCCAGAACAAATCTTCCTCTTTGATACACTTGACATTCATTAATCCTTCCCACCAAATATCAGCCTTTCTTTTCAGGCTAAATATGCCCACTCTTGCCTTCATATTTTTAGAGTAGTTATGGAGCCTAAAATAATTTTTTATTCCAAGCATCCATGCCTATGATTCCTCATCCTTCTTCACTTGTACATCATATGCAGGAGGCTTTTCTTTATTGAATTCTTTTGGCATTAAATGTTTTTCCTTCTTTCGTTGTTGACAGTGCATTTTTGTTTCAACACAAGGCAGTCGCTTGGGACTTCCCGTCCTCCTTCCTAGCGTACGTAGAGGAGTTCTACCCCTTATTATGTCTTTTCTTCCTTTCCTGTGTCTCTTCTTAGACCTGTTTCCTTCTACACCAAATTCTTCAACTCTTTTATTCCAATTCCTAATGATCTTTGCATAAACTTGCAGATGGATTGCAATTCATGTTGCTTTTGTATGTGCATGTCTGATAGGATTTGCAGTATTACTACATTCATTTCTCCCTTCCTATCATGGGACCTTAAAATCTACTCGTTGTCAACCTTGTATCTTCTCAATTCAGCTCTTATACTTTTAAGAGTTTCCATCCAGTCAAGGGAACCTTCCTCTCTTCTTTTCTCCACCTACTCCTCTTCATGAGCCTATTAGGATTTATCAATGTTATATTGCACCATTATGCTTCTCATTCCTTTCTCTTTGAGTTCTCTTATGTGTTGTCATACACACATAACTGTTAGTAAATCCAAATTCAATAAATCGACTTCTTATCCATCACCTTGGCTCTCTTACAATAACCTTAGTGGTGTATAAATATCTAAGAAAACACATCCCAAGTTAGCATATCAGTTAGAAAACAACATGCAATCTACAATCAATAAAATTATGTACTACACTCTAACATATTTCTAAGATTCATCCTCTTAGGTCCATTCAACCTAAGTGTTGAACCATGATCTCAACATTATTCTGCAACAAATTATAACACATTACATACTACATTAGAGTACCAAATTTTCTCTCCAAAGGTCAAGTGTTGAACCTTCTCCTCTGATACCACTCTATAACGTTTCCCTCCACCACTTTAGCTTGACAAGATCAATGGGTGTTACTTATTACTAACCCGACTATAATAGCCCCAAGTTAAAATTTCATGTAATAATTTTTGTAAAGGAAAATTAAGACCAAGGTCATGGGACACATATCCCATGATGAATGTTGGGAAAAACATCTTAGTGGGTGTTCATTTCAGTTTGTTATGGCTAAGTGATCAGGTGCTCAAAATTACGCTGAAAAATCAAAGTGTCAAAATCTTGATAAACTTAGGTTCAAATCGAATATCTCGTTATTCTAATTCCAACGGTGTGAACGACACTCAAATCCGAGCTTGTATGCAGAAGTTAAAGCAAGTCAAAGTTCAGCTTTAACTTGCTCACATGGCAGGATTGGATGATGTGGCAAGGTCCTTTAGCAAATAAGAAGGTGCCAAGTGGAAAACCGCCATTAGACCCCACATGTCACAAATTGCAATCGTAGTCAGTTCGGCATTAAAAATCAGCCCCTGAGCAGGGAAGGGTTGCGATGTGACAAGGCAGACAGGGATGTTTACAGAATCGGCCCCCAGCAGGTATTGGGTTGCGATGCTATCGCAATCACACATCGGTAAAGGGAAGCATTGAAAATAATAAGCCCCCAACATACCCGAGTTGTGATGTGATATCGCAACCGCAAATTGCAACAAGTTGCAAAGTCCGGCATATTCAAGACCCCAGTATTCTGCCGATTGCGATAAGTCCCTGAATTCGAGAGGTTCATCAATTCTAGTTTATAGTGTCGGCGGGTCTGCCACATCACAATCATACATTTCCCACCTTGTTCACATACCATAAGCCCGCAAAACTCTGCCAATTGCGATTTGCGATAAGACAATCTATGCCGACGAATTATGGCACACCCCACGGCAAAATTCTTGCTTGGTTAGTGGAATTTTCCAGCAAAATTGTGGGTTCCTGTCAGATGTGCAGCAAATTGTGGAATGAATAGTGGGAAAACTAGGAGAAGTCATAACATCTTCATTTTTCCACCAAATTGGTTGCAAAAAGAGGCTAGATAGCCATTGCTTTAATATTCTGGATTGATTGAAGCAGGTTTCAAAATAATTTGAGCATTGTAAACACATATTTTTACACTTTTGAGCATAATAGAGAGGCCCAAGACATTAGAAGTTGGACCAAGGTGATGTAGCCTAGGAGGGGTGAACTCCTTTATCATGTGCTTGCTGTAATGTGTTTTTGATGATGCTCTGTACATGTTTATGTTGTTGTTCACTTTCTGGTTTATGTTAATTTTCTCATTAAATTAACATAAAAAATCTTCATATTACTTGCAAAAATTGATGAATCCTTAAGCACAATGAAAGCATTTTGCTTATAATCTAATATCTTAGCACTGCAATCTAAAATTCTAAATCAGATCACTAGGTTTTCTTTGTGAAAGAAGGATCTAATTTTTTGCAAGTTTATGTCATGCTTACAAGGTTAAAACTAAAAAGAGGTGAAGGAAAGCTGGTGGGAAGCCCTGAAGTTGGGTCAAGGGGAAGAAGAGAAAGGTTGCCACAATCTCGAACACCAGTTCAACCTCAAGTTGCAGTTGACACTCTAGAGATCATGTCTCATCAAGGAGAACCTACAAACATGATAGAAGATGAGAATACCTTCAGAAATGCTTTCTATGATATGACAGAGATGGTGAAGGTCCTCTATGAAGAGAGGAATAGCAAGTTGCAAGGTGAAAGTTCCAAACCTCGCAACGGAGAAGGCTCTTCAGGAGGAGGTAATGGAAAAGGAGGTAAAGGGAATGGAGACAAACCTCCACCCTATCCACCATCTTCTTCATCTTCTTCTTCACAAGCATCTTCACACTCTTCCACTAATACAATCCTTACTCATACTCATCATCATTCTTCAAAAGGAACTAGTAAATCACCTTTTCTAAAACTTGATGTTAAATTCGAGTTGTCCATGTATAATGGCGAAGTAAATGCAGAGAATCTTGATAATTGGATTCGCCAGTTGGAGATCTATTGCAAGATTCATAACCTTCAAAAGGATGAAATAAAGATTCAGTTAGCTTCCTTGAGAATGGAGCGTGCAACACTAGTATGGTGGTAATCAAAGACCCAAGAGGAGATTAAAAAACACCGTAAGATATCAATTTCTTGGCATGATTTCATTGCTCCAATTAAAATACAATTCTACCCTCTAGCTTATATGCAGAAAGCTATCATGAATTGGTAGAACTTTAGACACCTTAAAGGTCAAAATGTGCAATATTACACCCAATAATTTAGAAAAAGGTCTTTGATGTTAGGTGTATATTTGCAGTCACAAGACACTTTGCTGAAGTACATAGGGGGTTTACACAGTTATCTTAGGCATACTATATTAATGTTTAATCCTAATAATCTAGATGATTTGTGTGTGCAAGCCACTCATCTTGCGGGAAGAGGGAAAAACACCTAAGAAGAAGGTAGTAAAAATCTATTTAAGAGTAAGGACAAGAAAAGGCTTTCAAAAGGAAGGCAAAGAAAAATGTGTCTATCAAAAAAGGAGAGAAAATTACATGCAAACATTGTTCCAAAGAGGGTCACGATGAAGCTCACTATTGGAAGTTGTTGTAGCGGCTACAACCACCCTCCAAAATTTTTCCTTATCTTCATTTTGGAGCCTCCCTATCAACCATCCTAGCAGCATGTCTTGCACTGTCAAGTACATAGGCTTCATTAGTTTTTCAAAGCTTTCCAGCCTGTGCATGATAGTTTGTTTCACGCCCCTCATAGGTTTCCATTCCGGACTTGGGTCAGTTGCTCGCTTAGCAGCTCCCTCATAAAATTGTGCAATTCTGGAGGGGAACTAGCCTTCCCTCCAAAAAATGCACAAATCTGCCAGGCAGCTTGTTGGGCCCAAAAATTGTGCAATGCAATCAAACATCCTTCCTCGGGAAAATTGTGCAATCTGGCCCAGCACTGCAGCTCAGCCTAGAAATTGCGCAATTATGGGCAGTAGTCACCTTCTCCTCCCAGAAATTGTGCAATCTCTCTCGGACAGCTAGCCCAGCTCCTCTGAGAAATTTCACAAAATTCCCTCTCAGTCAAGAAGGTTGTTGCATGTGCCTTCAGGTTGACCGGTTTCACCTGGGACCCAACAAACTTAACTTGCATGCATCCGCTTCTTTTTCCCGAAATAGCAAAAAGCAACATGCAAAAAGCATCCTTAGATTTTAGGGATCTATTTTTAGCAGCTGGACAATATATGCAAAGATCATTTTAGAAACTTTCCTCCAAGTGTCGCTTTGTCCTAGATTTGTGGCATGCGCGTCATGAACCTAAAAATTATTTATTTGACGCTTTTGAGCTCATTCTTCACATCGATATTGGATCTCTCACATCCCACAACACATCCAGGAGTCTTTGGCACATCTAGCTCAGTTATTTCCGGGTAAGTCCGCTTTACTTGTCTTTTGCAGCATTTCTGTTGCTTTTTGTGTTTTGGCTTGTGTGAGCGTTATTTTCTTTATTTCAGTGAATGCTTGCTATCGTTTGCATGCATGTTAGCCTGTACAAGCACCGTTTTATTTTTTGTTTGCATCTCATTATTGTCGCATGCATGACATTGTTTTGCACTAACGGTTGCTAATTCGGCGACTCATTTCACACACATGCGTGTTTTCCCATTTTCTAAATCTTACATTCCTTGTTTGCAATTGCATGATCAATCACTCCTTGCACTCAGTATCGCCATGCATTCACATCTTCATATGCTTTCAGTTGTCTGTCGGTGGGTCTAGGCAACCTTGGCCTGGACTCTATCTTCCCTGGAGAGCATTGCAAAATTCTAAGAGGGAAGGCTCTGCTTTACTCCTAGAAAATGCACAAATCTGGCCAGACAATGTCCTCCAGTCTTTCTTTTTGGAATTCTGAAAGGTAATGTCTGCTGGCCCAGAAAATTGCACAATGCAGTCCCTGGGCCTGCATCACTTACCAGCTGATATTGCTCATTGCGGAATCTCAGCACCCACTAGGCTAGTTTGGATTGAGCATTACGTAATTCCAGTAGTCAACCAGCCTCCCGACAGTCTAGACTAACTTTTATACAATTTCGACAGTCAATCTCCTGGCCTCCCAGCGAAAATTATGCAATCCTTTCCAGTCAGTCTCTCGGTATTTTGCATGTCAATGAACTCCAAGAGAGCAAGGTCAAAGGACATCGACGGAAGCGCAACCGGAGATGAAGTTGAGCGAGTGTCTACAAGTTTGTTGATTTATGAAGACACCAAGATAATTGTAGAAAAAGACATCAAGCTGAAATGGAAGGAGGTCAATGATGCATTCTCAGGCACATTTAGGGAAGATCTTAGGGACCGCAAAGTCTATGTGAACATTCACAAGTTTGGCTTGTATCGGATTGCATGTAGATATCCCACATTCCTATCCATGGACATGATACATTGGATCATCTCGCACACTGATCCTGAGATGATGGTATTGAGCAGTGTCAACGGGGTGGAAATTGCTACCTTCAGGGCACAAGACTATCAGTAGATGCACCATTTTCCGAAGCTAATGATCACCATGGAGACACCTTTCAGTATACCCAGCAGCAATGCCAACTCCAGGGATATCTTGAAGAACATGGTGAAGGAGCTAGCCAAATTCAGGATGACACCCAACAAGATTTACAAGAAGAAGATACTGCAGAAGGCGTATTAGTACTTGGTCATCTTTCCATGTCGCTTGTATGGCCAAGAGAGCACAGAGACCTTCCCATAAAGTTGGGTGATCACATTGGACCAATTGGCTAGTGAAGGCAAAGCATGTAACTGGTTTGACATGTTGGCTCATAGGTTGAAGGAACAGGTAGAAGGAGCTCGGCAGGCGCCCAAGGTCAGAAAGCATAAATCTACATGTTTGCATACATATTGGATGCAATCTGTGCCTGCCAGGAGTTATCGAGCTTGAAGCCATCATGGACATCAGCATAAACCTCTATGAACACTCACTGTAAATTGTTTTTCGAATGCAGCTTCCATGGGGTCACCACACAATTGTCGAACCATTTTGTCACCCTAGTGTACAATATGATATTTGAGAAGGATCCACCTTACATGTCGAAGGCAGCAATGGAAGCATTGATTGACATAACGTATTGGTATGCCTCACCTTTTGGCACCTTCATATGGCTGTACAGCATGAAGAAGCCTCGGGATGTTTTGCCGAAGTTTTCCATGGACCAGCTTGTCATGCAAGAAGTGTCATACCACATCTTAGTAGGACTGTCAGATAGACTACATCGGAAAAAGAAGGCACCCTAGCCCACTCTTCCATTTCAGATCGGGTTGTACGAGATATGGAATCTTAAGCATGTGGATGTCAAGATAGAAGAGTTCAAGAAATTTACTTTCGACACTAGAAGCTTCAATCAGTATGACCTGCATTTCTTTGTGAAGGATCACTACGCGAGAATGCAATTTCCGTGGATCCACGGGGCATGTCATTGGGTTGAGGAAGACCCATGGAGATATTGTCACAACTTCTCCAGGCCCAATGAACTGGTTGACATCGTTTTGGAATGGTTAGCGAAGTAGCACGAAGCAGCATCTAGGAGACCACCAGCAGAGGTAAACATACTGGCGTGGGACAAAGGCAAGAAGAAGATTTTCAACAACACAGAGGTAGAACAAAGTTGCAAGTTCAGAGCAGACCCACTTGTGTAGAAAGTAGCTTTGGCAATAGAGAAGAAGAGGTAACAACGTGACAAGAGGAATGCGCAAAGGTAGAGAGAAAAATAGAGGATGGAGGAAATAGTGAAGGAGGTGCAAGAGTTGAAGGAGCAATTTCGGAAGGAATAGGAGCTGCCCAGATAACAGAAGGAAATGCAACAGGGACAGATACAAGAGGGGGTGCAACATGCACATATTGATGAAACTTCACCCATACGGATGGTAGATTCATCTGATAAGTTGATGCAAAGTAGACAGGGTGAGAAGTCGCAGGAGTAGGACTTCGCTCAGGAGATTGAACAAGTACTTGAGAAGATGGATACGAAGATGGAGTAGCAAGAGTTAGAGAAAGACATCAACCTCATGCCTTACCACCAAGAGGTCAATCCATCGGCTTCACCGGATCCAGAAGCAGAGCAGGTCCCAAGCGACCAAGGATATACTAAGATCCTCGGAGACAATCAGGAAGAAGATATGCACAACATATCATTTGACGAGTCGCAACATAGAGTTGTGCAATCATGCAGAGTGTTTACTCTGGATGACCACACATCTCCTATGTAGTTTGAGGAACAAGTGATCATATCTGACATGCGCAAGCATCCATCAGCATTGGTCGATGCTACCAAAGCATATGTCGAAGCCACTGGCTCAAGTGTTCGCTTCTGGATAACAGAGAATGAACAGATGGCTAAGGAGTTACAGAAATCCAAGAAAGGAGGAGAACTGGTTACAGCATTCACCCAAGTAGAGTTGAAGAAGGCGATACTAGATGAAGTGTCGTCCCTTGAGGCAGTCATGCAAGAATTCTATTTCAGATTTGGTACCGTGCATAAGGTAGTTGTCCATCTCAATGGTTGGAAACAGCAATGTGTTAGGAGAGCACGTATCTTGTCAAACTTGCATACTGTTGTTGACCACATGCAAACATGGACAATGAAATACAAGGGAGCCACATTACACTTGCCTAAGATGATGAAGCCCAGAGCGGTCGAGTTGAAGGCACGCATTCAGAGTTAGATCCAGAACTATGAGGAACTCCCGCAGTACATGACTAGTTTGCAGGCTTCCCATGCACGGGTGTTTAGAAGCATGGATGTTGTTGTGCGTGCATATGCGATCCCATCTACTGGGACACTCACTGAGGCAAAGACAAAGGGACAAGTCTGAATAGAGCTAGACTCGTACTTTGACGAGTTGATGCACATAGCCACCAGCACAGACTTGGCTATTAGTGTAGACACTATGCATTAGTATGTCGGTGGTCCGACCGCACTCAAGATAATGATTCGCATGTTATCAGATGATTTGGACAGAGGATCCAAAGCAGTGTACCTAGATGTAATAGAGGCAAGAGTTTGTTTCCAAAAAGATTTCACCATAGAGTACATGGGCACCATCACGAACTACTAGGCTTGGCATCAGTTCGCCACCATCAACCATCATGAGGATGTTAAAGAGTTGGTCTTCCCATAGTTGTCCAAGTCATAGTGATATCTTGCAAGGCTTACTCAAGCCTATTTTCTCTCACATGGGTACATGTGTAGATTGTATGTAACATCTTGTCAAGTGGAAGTTCAAGTGTTGATAGTTGAATGTAACAATTATAGAGTAGTTGAAGAGTCATGAGTGTAGATGAATAGTCACAAAGGGGAATGTCAAGGGTCACCCTGCCCTTTGCTATATATAGTACCTCATAACTCATTGTAAGGGCTTTTGGTCAACCAAGCTTCTGATAGGAGTATCTTAGAGAAAGTTTGGAGAGTATTGTAACGAGCCTTGGCTTCTCCATTGTGCAGAACTAGTACATCTCTTTGTAGGAGCAAGCAACAGTGGCTATAACATTCTGTTATCAGGACTAGTGGTTGTTCATGGTTGTATTGTATGATTGGAACTTTCATTTCTTAATATAACAGAGCCAGCATGTTTCACGCATATGTTGTTATTGTATTTCAGTTAACATGTTTACTCTAATGATATATGTATCTGCTTTCTTACGCATGTGTGTATAGACTCTTTCTGTGTATGTATATATGAATCTTATTGAAATGTTTTGTTGGTTTAACCATCACTCTGGATTGTTGGTTCACCTTCCTTCCAACTTGTGATGCATCTTTTCTCATGTGTTCCCTTCTAAGCTGTGTGTTCATACAGGTTTCCAAGGGGTGAACTCATACCACCTTCAGTGTGTTAGAACCATTCATGCACCTTCCTTAGCTTGTTGCACATGTCAGACCCTTGCTACCAACAGGGATAGCTTACTTACCTCTATGCGCAACTGCGGTCAAGGTGATACCATACGACCCACTACTGGGACTCCTACACCAAAAGGTCTGAGGTCTAGTTGGGACTTCTTACCGAGGAGATCCCCTGACATGTTGGTGAATCTAGCACCGTCAACATTTCTGGCTCTATAAGGAGGGCCAGATGACAAGCTATGTCCTCTCATCTAGATTTGAATCTTCACACATCTATCGTGGATTTTGTTACACTCATCCCTCCATGATGTTTTTCACATGCCGAACCTCTCAACATCACGAGGGATTTTTCTGATCTCTTGTTTGAATTCACGTATGATGGTGAAGGAAAAGATGTCTGGCCTGAGTACTTAGAACACTATGCATTCCTTGAGGATGTAGACGAGTTCTATGCAGAAGAGGTCAACCTACTGCTTGCATACACACTTCGCGAATCCCCACTACGGTGGTGCTGGAGTCTGCCTCCCGGTAGCATGCACTCACTTGAGCAGTTTTGTGATCTCATTGAATCTACTTTCCATCATTTTTATCCAGAACCTCTTGACAAAAAATTGTTATAGCAATGAAAGACCCCGGGTGAATCGCCTATGGAATTTTGGGACCGCTTTCGTGTGTTGCAGTTTCAAGCTCCGAAAATTCAGATGAAATTCCAGTATATCATGGACAGACTTGAATATTTCCTTACCAAATCTGTCAATCCTAAAAGGAAGTTCAATCCTTCTCATGGTATATACAAAATAATTCTCTGAAGGAACAACCTCTTCTGCTCTCAACAAGTCGGGATCCCTCTTCCACCTCTGAAATCAATGAGTGTTATGCACAGTTATGAAAAATTAAAAATTAAAAATTAAAATGTGAAAATTTTCAAAACAAAAAATGAAAAATGAATAAGGCGAAAGAAGAGAAAGGCTTCCTATGTAGAGAGGTGATGCAAGTAACTCCATCGGGGTACTGACCAGGCTCGCTAGTAGTGGAGTGATGCTTTTGTTCCTACGTGACTCTGTCGAGGTACTGTCCAGGCCTGCTGGAAGTGGAGCAACACCAGAGATGAAACTAAAACTCTAACAATCACATGGCTTGTGCACCAATATACCCATCATCCCCAATCTAAACAGTTGTGTTGACTTAGCTTGGAATGTGTGTCGACCAACCAAGAACCTGGAAGATGCTACATCTTACAATCAAGCGAGTGTGGAAAACAAGACGAATGGAGAACTAAACAATACTTCCAGAGGTGTTAGACTTGCTTTTCATGAACAAGGTCCATTCAGAGAGCTGGAGTGCTACCAGTGTATCACTAAGTGTTGTAGCAGCTACAACCACCCTCCAAAATTTTTCCTTAGCTTCGTTTTGGATCCTCCCTACCAACCATCTTAGCATCATGTCTTGCACTGTCAAGTACATAGGCTTCATTGGTTTTTCAGTAGCTTGCGAGCCTGTGCATGATAGTTTGTTTTACTCCCCTCATAGGCTACCATTCTGGACTTGGGGCAGCTGTTGGCTGGGCAGCTCCCTCAGAAAATTATGCGATTATGGATGGGAACCAACCTTCCCTCCATAAATTGCTCAAATCTGTTGGGCATCCTGTTGGGCCCAGAATTTGCACAATGCAGTCAAAATACCTTCCCTAGGAAAATTGTGCAATGTGGCCTAACACTACAGCTCAACCTAGAAATTGTGTAATTATGGGCAGCAGTCACCTGCTCCTCCCAAAAATTATGCATTCCATTTGGGACAGCCAACCCATCTCCTCCCAGAAATTCCACAAAATTCCCTCTGAGTCAACCAGGTTGTTGCATGTCCCTTTAGGTTGACCGATTCCACCCGGGACCCAGCAAACTTGACTTGCATGCATGGGCTGCTTTTTCCTAAAAAAGAAAAAAGAAACATGCAAAAACAATACCTGGATTTGAGGTATCTATTTTTAGCAGATGGATGTTATATGCAAAGATTGTTTTAGAAACTTTCCTCCAAGTGTCGCTTTTTCCTAGATTTGTGGCATATGTGTCATGAACATAAAATATGTTTATTCAACGCTTCAGATCTCATTCTTCACATTGATCTTGGAGCTTTGACATCCCACATCACATCCAAGAATCTTCGGCACATCCAGCTCAACTGTTTCCGAGTAAGTCTGCTTTACTTGTCTTTTGCAGCGTTTCTGTCGCTTTTTGTGTTTTGGCTTGTGTGAGTGTTGTCTGCTTGATTTCTATGAACGCTTATTGTCATTTGCATGCATGTTAGCCTGTACAAGCACCATTTTAGTTTTCATTTGCATCTCATTGTTGTCACATGCATGACATTGTTGTTCACGAACAGTTGCTGATTCGGCAACTCGCTTCACACACATGCATTTTTTCCCATTTTCTGAATATTGCATCCCCTGTTTTCATGCATGATCAATCACTACTTCTTACACTCAGTATCACCATGCATTCACATCTTCATATGATTTCAATTGCCTGTCAGCGGGTCTACGAAACCTTGGCCCAAACTCTGCCTTCCCCGAATAACATTACACAATTCTGAGAGGGAAGGCTCTTCCTTCCTCCCAGAAAATGCACAAATCTAGCCAGAAAATTTCATTTACTATTACTTTGCATAATTCTTAGAGGTAGTGTCTGCTGGCCCAGAAAATTGCACAATGCAGTCCCTGGACCTGCATCACTTGCTAGCTGAAATTACACATTGGGTAATTATCTCAGCACCCAGCAGGCCAGTCTGGATTGCGCATTGTGTAATTCCAATAGTCAACCAGCCTTCTGACCATCCAGACTACCTTTTGCGTAGTTCCAATAGTTAGTCTCCCATCCTCCTAATGAAAATTGCGTAATCATTGCTAGTCAACCTCCTGATATGTTGCATGTCAATCCTCAAGTTTGCTTTAGTTTTAACTAACAGATTTCTTACCATGCATGTCGCCATGTCTCCAGATATAGCATATGTTCATCTTCTCTCAGCAGTTTAGGATCAACGTCCTCCAAGAGAGCAGGGTCAAAGGACACTGACCGAAGCGCGACTAGAGATGTAGTTGAGTGAGTGTCTACGAGTTTGCCATTTTACGAAGACACCAAGTTGAACATAGACAAAGACATCAAGCTAAAATGGCAGGAGGTCAATGATGCATTCTCAATTACATTTGTGGAAGATCTTGAAGACTGCAAAGTCTATGTGAACATTCACAAGTCCAGCTTGTACCGAATTTCATGCAGATATCCTGCATTCCCATGGGCGGACATGATACATTGGATTCTCTCACACACTAATCCCGAGACGATAGTATTGAGTAGTGTCAGCGGGATGAAGATTTCTACCTTCAGGGCATAAGACTATCAGAAAATGTACCATTTTCTGAAGCCAGTGATCACCATGGACACACTCTTCAGCATACCCAGCAGCAATTCCAACTCTACGGTTATCTATAAGAACTGGGTGAAGGAGCCAACAAAATTCAAGATGACACCCAACCAGATTTACAAGATGAAGATACTACGGAAGGTGTATCAGTACTTGGTCATCTTTGCATTTCGCTTGTACGGCCAAGAGAGCATGGAGACCTTCCCACAAAGTTGGGTGATGACGTTGGACCAACTGGCCAATGAAGGAAAAGCATGCAACTGGTCCGACATGTTGGCTCACATGTTGAAAGAACAAGTAACAGGATCTCGGCAGCCACCAAAACGTTAGCAAGGACATGATACATTGGATTCTCTCACACACTAATCCCGAGACGATGGTATTGAGTAGTGTCAGCGGGACGAAGATTTCTACCTTCAGGGCATAAGACTATTAGAAAATGTACCATTTTCTAAAGCCAGTGATCACCATGGACACACTCTTCAGCATACCCAGCAGCAATTCCAACTCTACGGTTATCTATAAGAACTGGGTGAAGGAGCCAACGAAATTCAAGATGACACCCAACGAGATTTACAAGATGAAGATACTACGGAAGGTGTATCAGTACTTGGTCATCTTTGCATGTCGCTTGTACGGCCAAGAGAGCACGGAGACCTTCCCACAAAGTTGGGTGATCACGTTGGACCAACTAGCCAGTGAAGGAAAAGCATGCAACTGGTCCGACATGTTGGCCCACATGCTGAAAGAACAGGTAACAGGATCTCGGCAGCCACCAAAACGTTAACAAGGAGAAATCTACATGTCCGCATACATCTTGGATGAAATTTTTTCCCATCAACAATTCCCGGGCTTGAAGTGGGTATGGACATTAGCGGAAACCTCTGTGAACACTTATTGTAAACTGTTTTCCAAATGCAGCTTCTGCGAGATCATCACAAATTTGTTAGACCATTTTTTCACCCCAGTGTACAAGATTATATTTGAGTAGGATCCACCTTGCATGTCAAAGGTAGAAATGGAGGCACTAATTGACATAGCGATTGGTATTCCTCACCTTTTGGCACCTTCATACAGATGTACAGTGCGGAGAAGCCTCCGCATGTTTTGCCGAAGTTTTCCATGGACAAGCTTGTTATGCAACAAGTGTCATACCACATCTCGGCAGGACTGTCAGCTAGACTACATCAGAAGAAGAAGGCACCCTGGCCCACCCTTCCATTGCAGATCGGGTTGTATGAGGTATAGAATATTAAGCATGTGGATGCCAAGACAAAAGATTTCAAGAAATTTACTTTCGACACAAGAAGCTTCAATTCGTATGACCCGCATTTCTTTGTGAAGGATCACTACATGAGAGTGAAATTTCTATGGATCCATGGGGCATGTCATTGGGATGAGGAAGACCCATGGAGATATTGTCACAACTTCTCCAGGCCCAATGAAATGGTCAACATTGTTGTGGAATGGTTAGCGAAGCAGCATCCAGGAGAGCACCAACAGCAAAGGTAAACATATGGAGCGCAGAACATTGTCGATAGTGCAGAGGCATAACAAAGCTACAATATTAGAGAAAACCGACTTGTGTAGAAAGAAGCTTTGGAAATAGAGGCAAATAGGCAACAGCGTGAGAATAGGACCGCGCAAAGGCAGAGAGAAAAACAGAGGATGGAGGAAACAGTGAAGGAGTTGCAAGAGTTGAAGGAGAAACTCTGGAAGGAACAGGAGCTAAGCAGAGAGGAGAAGGAAGAGCAATAGAAAAATATATAGTAGGGGGCTGAACATGCATATATTGATGAAATTGCACCCATACATGTGGTAGACTCATCCGAGCAGCTAGCGCAAAGTAGACAGGGTGACCAGTCATAGGAGCAGGACTTCGCTCAATAGATTGAACGAGTACTTGAGGAGATGAATATGGAGATGGGGTAGCCAGAGTTAGAGCAAGACATCGACCTCATGCCTTACCACCAAGAGGTCAATCCACCGACTTCACCAGATCAGAAGAAAAGTAGGTCCCAAGCGACCAAGGAGATATTGAGATCCTTGGAGACAATCCAGAAGAAGAGATGCACAATATATCATTTGACGAGTCGCAGCATAGAGTTGTGCAATAACACAGAGTGTCTACTCTAGTTAACCACACATCTCCTATGTATTTTAAGGAATGAGTGATCGTATCTGACGTGCGCAAGCATCCAGCAGCATTGGCTGATGCTATCATAGCATATGCCAAAGCCACTAGCTCAAGTGTTTACTTCTTGATAGCAGAAAATGAGAAAATAGCTAAGGAGTTACTGACGGCCAAGTAGGGAGGAGAACTGGTTACAGCATCCTCCTGAGTAGAGTTGAAGAAGGTGATATTGGATGAAGTATCATCCCTTGAGAAATTCATGCGAGTGTTGTATTCCAAATTTGGTATCATGCATAAGGCAGTTGTCCATCTCAATGGTTGGCAGTAGCGATGTGCTAGGAAAGCACGTATCTTGTAAAACTTGCATACTTTTGTTGACCACATGAAAACATGGACAATGAGATACAAGGGATCCCTGTTACGCTTTCCCAAGATGATGAAACCCAGAGCAGTCGAGTTGAAGGAACTCATTTGGAGTCAGATCCAGACCTATGAGGAACTCCCTCAGCTCATGACTAGTTTGCATGCTTCCCATGCACAGTGTTTAAAATCATGGATGTTGTTGTGCGTGAACATGAAATCCCATCTATTGGGACACTCACCAAGGGAAAGATAAAGGGAGAAGTCCTACTGAAGCTAGACTCGTACTTTGATGAGTTGATGCGCATAGCCACCAGTGCAGACTTGGCTATCAGTGCAGACACTATGCATCAATATGTCATTGGTCCAGACACACTCAAGATAATGATGCGCATGTTATCAAAAGAGTTGGGCAGAGGATACAAAGCAGTGTATCCTAATCCAACAGAGGCAAGAGTTCATTTCCAGAAAGATGTCACCACAGAGTACACACACATCATCACGGACTACCAAGCTTAGCATCAGTTCACCACCGTTGACCATCATGAGGATGTCAAAGAGTTGGTCTTCCCATAGTTTTCTGAGTCATAGTGATTCCTTGCATGGCTTACTCAAGCCTATTTTGTCTCACATGGGTACATGTGCAGATTGTATGTAACATCTTTTCAAGTGGAAGTTCAAGTGTCGATAGTTGAATGTAATAGTCATAGACTAGGTGAAGGGTCATGAGGGTAGATGAATAGTCACAAAGTGGAATTTCAAGGGTCACCCCACCCCTTTCTATATAGAGTACCTCATAACTCATTGTAAGGGCTTTTGGTCAGCCAAGCTTCCAATAGGAGTGTCTTAAAGAAAGCTTGGAGAGTATTGTAATGAGCCTTGGCTTCTCCATGGTGCAGAGCTAGTATATCGCTTTGGAGGAGCAGGTAGCAGTGACTGTAACGTTACGTTAGCGGGACTAGTGGTTGGTCATGGTTGTATTGTATGATTGGAACTTTCACTTCTTAATATAACAGAGCCAACTGTTTCATGCATATGATGTTATTGTATTTCAATTAACTTGTTTACTCTAATGATATATGTATCTTCTTGCTTACGCATGTGTGTATAGACTCTTTTTGTATATGTATATATGAATCTTATTGAAATGTATTGTTGGTTTAACCATCACTTTGGATTTTTGGTTCATCTTCCTTCCAGCTTATGGTGCATCTTTGCTCATGTGTTCCCTTCTAAGCTGCATGTTCACACAGGTTTCCAAGGGGCACACTTATACCACCTTTTGTGTGTTAGAACCATTCAAGTACCTTCCTTCGCACGTTGCACATGTCACACCCTTGCTACCAACAAGGACATCTTACTTAACTCTATGCGCAATCGTGGTCAAGGTGATACCGTACGGCCCACTGTTGGGACTCCTTCACCAGATGGTCTGAGGTATAGTTGGGACTTCTTATCGGTGAGATCCCCTTACATGTTGGCGGGTCCAGCACCGTCAATAGAAGCTTCGTCTAGAAATGAAACCAAAAAGAAACAACAACAAGGGAAAACGGAAGACAACTGCAACTACTCAACAGGATTTGGGATCCGATTTGGGTGATCAACCTAAAATCACAGTCATGGGGTTAAAAGGAAAAGAATCCATTGTCAGCACTAGTTCTTCAGACTCACAAAATGAAATTCCAAATGAAAATATGAGAATATAACTATTTCACATAGGGGTGATCTCAAAACATAACAAGATTGATATCTTGTTTGATAGCATCTCTCAAGCCAGTCTTATCTTAGAAAACATTGTTAAGAGTTTAAATTTGGAAATTGTTCCACATCATAAACCGTATCCACTTGGATGGGTATGTGACAATGCGCGATTGCATGTTACTAGAAAGTGTAAATTGAGATTCGCTATTACTTCAAATTTCATAGATGAAGTGGAGCTTGGCGTTATGCCGTTAGATATCTGTGGCATGGTTTTGGGTAGCCCGTACCTTTATGACAGAAAAGCTATCTTCCATCGACATGAAAATAAATATCATTTATTCAAAAATGGAATAGAATATATTGTGAGAGCTCATAGCAAGAAAACAAATCTTTCTCTTGTTAATGAAAGGCAAATGAAAAGACTCATGAATTCGATCAAGAATTTTGTGCTTCTCATGATCAAACCCAAAAATGATGTTAATAATGAAGCTTTTAAAGGTTGTGATACGAATTTGAGATATGAATTGTTTGACGTAGTTAACCAATATGATGAAATGTTTAAGGAACCAAAAGGATTACCTCCCAAGAGAGGAATCCAACACGAGATACAGTTGTAGCAATATTTTCCTCTTCCTAACATTGGCATGCACAGGATGTTCGTGATGGAAAGCACAGAAATTAAGATGCAAATCCAAGAGTTGTTGAATAAAGGGATCATCAGACCATCTTCCTCGCCTTGTGGTTCACCTACTGTTTTGGTGCCAAAGAAGGATGGAACATGGCGCATGTGCATGGACTTCTAAGCATTGAACAAAATTATGGTAAAGAACCATTACCCACTACCTCAAATAGATGATTTACTCGATAAATTGAAAGATGCAAAGTATTTTACTAAGTTGGACTTAAGAAGTGGCTACCATCAAATTAGAATAGTTGAAGGAGACATTTGGCAAACAACATTCAAAACAAAACAGGGTTTGTTTGAATGGCTAGTTATGCCGTTTGGTTTATGTAATGCTCCTGCTACATTCATGCGTGTGATGAATGATGTGTTGAGGCCATTTCTTGATGAATTTGTCATAATCTACTTAAATGACATCTTAATTTTCAATAAATCCCATGTTGAACATGTCATGCATGTAAGAAAAGTACTTGATATCTTGAAAAAAGAAGAGTTGTATCTTAAGATGTCAAAGTGCGAGTTTGGGAAGACTTCTTTAGTTTACTTGGGTCATATTGTTGTAGGAGGTGAGTTGAAAATAGATCCCTCCAAGGTTGATGTCATTGTGAATTGAAAAAGGCCCAAGACAGTTATAAAGGTAAGAATTTTTCTAGGAGCAGCCCAATATTGCAGGAAATTCATTGCTATTTTTTCTCTTATGGCTGCTCCTTTGCATGCATTGACCAACGTGGAAAAGGTTTTTCAGTGGGGAGGCAAACAACAAAATGCCTTTGATGAGTTGAAGAAAAATATTAGTACAGCTCTCGTACTCATACTTCCAGACTTGAGACAGTGATTGGAGATTCAGATAGATGCTAGCGACTATGCTATGGGTGTAGTCCTCATGCAGCATGGTAAGCCTATTTGTTTTCATTCAGAAAATTTTAATGGTGATGTGATTAACTATCCTACATATGATAAGGAATTGTATGCATTGGTGCAAAGTGTGAAAAAATGGAAATACTACTTGATGGGTAAAGAAACATTCATTCACATTGATCATCAACCATTGCAATAATTACAATCTCAATCAAAGTTGCAAAAATCAAGGCACTTCCGATGGATGGTTTTTCTTCAACAATTCCACTTGGTAATCAAGTATAAGAAAGGTATATACAATAAAGTTCTTGATATGCTTTCTAGGCCAATTGTTAGTTCATCTACTTTACTCAAGCACAATTTTTTTTTTACATGAAAGTTATATTGAGAAATATGCATTAGATAATGAATTTCAAGATTTTTATGAAAGCTTGAGTCAAGGTAACCAAGTAGAGGAATTCGATTATCATTTGCATGATAACTTGTTGTACCATCTTGGCAAGATTTTTATTCCATAGGGAGAAAGAGTTAACATTATAAGAGAGGCACATACTTCTCTTATTGTTGGTCATTTCAGTCAATGTAAGTTGGTGGCACATCTATAGAGGAATTCTTATTGGCCTCATATGCTTGAAAGTGTGTCTCGTTTTATTAAGGGTCAATGTTCATTATGTGCAAACAGTAAGCCTAGTAATAGGAGGTTAGGATTATACACACCACTTTCGGTTCCTTCACGACCATGGGAGATTATTTCTATGGATTTTGTAGGAGGCCTTCCATTATCAAAAAGAGGTCATGATTATTTGTATGTAGTTGTGCATAGGTTCAGCAAAATGTGTATTTTGATGCCATATAAAAAGCAAGTTACCGCTGAATAAACTGCTTAGTTATTCTTTCATAATGATTGGGTGCATTTTGGATTGCCCACATCCATTGTTAGTGATTGATATTCTAGCTTTATGGGCAATTTTTGGTCAAAATTGTGGGGATTCAAGGACACCAAACTGAAAAAGTGTATAGATTTTCATCCACAAAAATATGGCTAAACAGAGGTAGTGAACAGAGCAGTGATACATCTTCTACATGGGTATTGCAGCAATCATCCTAAGTTGTGGGATGAATAGTTGCACTATATTCAGCATGCTTACAACCGAGCCAAGCACTATTCCACTCAAAATTCGCCATTTGATGCATGCATGGGATACTTTCCTAAATCTCCTTTGGATTTTATTTTTGGCAAATATGTTGTTGTTGAAGGTCATAATGACATAGATAAAACAAGAAAGTTCATTGCAAAAATCCAATTAGTGCCCCAAAAGTTTCAAGAATAGCTTCAGAAAAGCCAAGGCAAGTACAAAGCAAGACATGAAAAGCATCATCAAGATCACAAGTCCCAAGTTGGCGATGAATTTTGGCTTCACATTAACAAAGATAGGCTCCAAGGAGAAGGTAAAAATCTCAAACCAATTAGATATGGTCCATTTAGAATTTTGAAAAAAAAATTGGTAACAATGCCTTCAGGTTGGATTTGCCTTCATTTATGTAAATTTATGTTATTGCTAATGTTGAGAATTTAAGGTTGTATGAGCCTCATTTGATTGAAGATCAAGGAATATTCAAATTCCATCTATTGAAGACTTTTCTCCAAAATTCCTTAATGTGCTTCAGCAAGACACTATACTTTGACAAAAGAACAAGGACAACAAAAAGAGTAAGTATCAATTATCTTCGAGTGGGGTTCAAAGGTACAACTCCTTCAAAAGCCAAATGGATAGATGTTGGAAATGTGAGGGAACTATACCCTCACCTGTTGAACAATTGAAAGTGATCCTTTTGGGGTCCAAAAGGCTTCCAGTGGAGAGGAGTGATCAGGTGCTCAAAATTAGGCTCAAAAATGAAAGTGTCAAAATATTGATAAACTTAGCTTCAAATTGAATAACTCGTCATTCTGATTCCAACGGTGTGAGCACAACTCAAATCCGAGCTCGTATGAAGAAGTTAGATGATGTGGCAAGGTAGGGTTGGATGATGTGGCAATGTCCTTCAGCGAATGAGGAGGCGCCAAGTGGCAAACTTCCATCGGCCCTCGCATGTTGCAAATCACAATCACAGGCAGGTCAACATTAAAAATCTGCCCCTGAGCAAGGAAGGGTTGCGATGCAATAAGGCAGGCAGGGAGGTTTACATAATCGACCCCAGCAAGTATCAAGTTGTGATGTGATATCAATCGCATATCGGCAAAGGGAAGCATTAAAGATAATCGTACCCCAGCAGACCCGAGTTGCGATGCGATATCGCAATTGCAAATTGTAACACACTACAAAGTTCTGCATATCCAAGACCTCGATATCCTATTGATTGCGATAAGTTCTCAGATGCAAGAGGTTCATCAATTCCATTTTATAGTGTCGTCGGGTCCACCACATAGCAATTGCACATTGCCTTCCTTGTTCACAAACCATAAGCCTGCAGAACTCTGCCGATTGCAATTTGCGATAAGGCAATCGGTGCCGACGGATTATGGTCCACCACATGGAAAAATTCTCACTCGGTTAGCGGATTTTTGGAGCGAAATTGTGGGTTCTTGTCGAATGCAGAGCAATTTGTGGAACGAATAGTGGGAAAACTAGAAGAAGTCATAACTTCTTCAGTTTTCCACCAAATTGGTGGCAAAAAGAGACTAGATAGCCATTTTTTAGTATTTTGGACTGACTGGAGTAGGTTTTAGAAGCATTTGAGAATTGTAAACACATATTTTTACACTTTTGAGCATAATAGAAAGCCCCAAGCCATTGGAAGCTGGACCAAGGAGACGTAGCCCAGGAGGGGTGAACTCCTTTATCATGTTCTTGTTGTAATGTGTTTTTGATGATGTTTTGTACATGTTTATGCTACTATTCAGTTTATGGTTTATGTTAAATTTCTCATAAAATTAACATAAAAACTCTTCATATTACTTGCAAAAATTGATGAATCCTTAACCACAATGAAAGCATTTTGTTTATAATATGAGGAATATCTTAGCACTGCAAACTAATATTCTAGATCAAATCAATTTGGTATTATAGCACAAGGTTTTCTTTATGAAAGAAGGATTTAATTGTTTGCAATTTTATGTCATGCTTACAAGGTTAAAACTCAAAAGAGGTGAAGGAAAGCTGGTAGAAAGCCCTGAAGTTGGGTCAAGGGGAAGAAGAGAAAGGTTGCCACAATCTCCAACACCAGTTCAGCCTCAAGTTGAATTTGACACTCCAAAGATCATGTCTCATGAAGGAGAACCTACAAACATGACAGAAGATGAGAAGACCTTCAGAAAGGCTTTCTTTGATATGACAGAGATGGTGAAGGTCCTTTATGAAGAGAGGAATATCAAGTTGCAAGGAGAAAGTTCCAAACCTCCCAATGGAGAAGGATCTTCAGGAGGAGGTAAAGGGAATGGAGACAAATCTCCACCCTCTCCACCATCTTCTTCATCTTCTTCTTCACAAGAATCTTCATACTCTTCCACTAATACAACCCTTACTCTTACTCATCATCATTCCTCAAAAGGAACTAGTAAATCACCTTTTATAAAACTTGATGTTAAAAATGAGTTTCCCATGTATAATGGTGAAGTGAATGCAAAGAATATTGATAATTGGATTCATCAGTTGGAGGTATATTTCAGGATTCAAAACCTTCAAGAGGATGACATAAATATTTGGTTAGCTTCCTTGAGAATGAAGGGTGCAAAACTAGTATGGTGGGAATCAAAGACCCAAGAGTAGATTAAAAAATACAATAATATCTCAATTTCTTGAAATGATTTCATTGCTGCAATTAAAAGACAATTCTACCCTCTAGCTTATATGCAGAAAGCCATCATGAATTGGTAGAACTTTAGACAACTTAAAGGTAAAAATGTGCAAGATTACACCCAAGAATTCAGAAAAAGGTCTTTGATGTTAGTTGTAGATTTGCATTCACAGGACACTTTATTGAATTACATAGGGGGTTTACACAGTTACCTTAGGCATACCATCTTAATATTTAATCCCAATAATCTAGATGATGTGTGAGTGCAGGCCACTCATCTTGAGGCAAGAGGGAAAAACACCCCAAAAGAAGGTAGTAAAAAGCCATTTAAGAGTAAGGGAAAAGAAAAGGCTTTCAAAGGGAAGGCAAAGAAAAAATTTTATATCAAAGAAGAAGGAGAGAAAATTACATGAAAACACTGTTCGAGAGAGGGTCACGATGAAGCTCACTATTGGAAGCTTCATTGAGAAATGAAACCAAAAAGAAACAACAACAAGGGAAATCATAAGACAACTGCAACCACTCAATAGGATTTGGGATCTGATTCGGGTGATGAAACTAAAATCACAACCACGGGGTTAAAAGGAAAATAATCCATTCCTAGCACTAGTTCTTCAGACTTGCAAAATGAAACTCCAAATGAAAGAAGGGGAATAGAACTATTTCACATAAGGGTGATCTCAAAACATAACAAGATTGATACGCTATTTGATAGCGGCTCTCAAGCCAATGTTGTCTCAAAAAACATTATCAAGAGTTTAAATTTGGAAATTGTTCCACATCATAAACCCTATCCACTTGGATGGGTATGTGATAATGCACAATTGCAGGTTACTAGAAAGTGTAAACTGAGATTCGCTATTACTGCAAATTTCATATATGAACTGGATCTTGACGTTGCGCCATTAGATATATGTGGCATGGTTTTGGGAAGCCTATACCTTTATGACAGAAAAGCTATCTTCCATCAACATGAAAATAAATATCATTTATTCAAAAATGGAGTAGAATATATTGTGAGAGATCATAACAAGAAAACAAAGCTTTCGCTTTTTAATGCATGCAAATGAAAATACTGGTGAATTCGAGCAAGCATTTTGTGCTTCTCATGATCAAACCCAAAAATGATGTTGATAATGAAGCTTTTAAAGGTTTTGATTTGAATTTGAAATCTAAATTGGTTGACGTGGTTAACCAATATGATGAAATATTTCAGGAACCAAAAGGATCTCCTCCCAAGAGAGGAATCCAACACGAGATGCAGTTGCAGCAAGATTGTACTCTTCCTAACATTGGCATGTAAAGGATGTTAGTGATGCAAAACATAGAAATTGAGACACAAATCCAAGAGTTGTTGAATAAAGGGATCATCAGACCATCTTCCTTGCCTTGTGGTTCACCTATTGTCTTGGTGCCAAAGAAGGATGGAACATGGCGCATGTGCATGGACTTCCGAGCATTGAACAAAATTACGGTAAAGAACTGTTACCCACTACCTCGAATAGATGTTTTACTCGATCAATTGAAAGATCCAAAGTATTTTACTAAGATGGAAGTAGGAAGTGGCTACAATCAAATTAGAATAGCTGAAGGAGACATTTGGAAGACAACATTTAAAACAAAATAGGGTTTGTTTGAATGGCTAGTTATGTCATTTGGTTTATGTAATGCCTCTGCCACATTCATGTGTGTGATGAATGATGTGTTGAGGCCATTTCTTGATGAATTTTTCATAGTCTACTTAGATGACATCTTAATTTTCAGTAAATCTCATGTTGAACATGTCATGCATATAAGAAAATTACTTGATATCTTGAAAAAAGAAGAGTTGTATCTTAATATGTCAAAGTGTGAGTTTGGAAAGTCTTATTTAGTTTACTTGGGTCATATTGTTGGAGGACGTGAGTTGAAAATATATCCCTCCAAGGTTGACATAATTGTGAATTTTCCAAGGCCCAAGATAGTTATAGAGGTAAGAAGTTTTCTAGGAGCAACCCAATATTGGAGGAAATTCATACTTTTTCTCTTATAGCAGCTCCTTTGCATGCATTAACTAGCGTGAAAAAGGTTTTTTAGTGGGGAGGGAAACAGCAAAATGCCTTTGATGAGTTGAAGGAAAAGATCAGTACAACTCCTGTACTTGCACTTCCATACTTGAGACGGTCATTTGAGATTCAGATAGATGCTAGCAACTATTCTATGGGTGCAATCCTCATGCAGCATGGTAAGCCTATCTGTTTTCATTCTGAAACTTTTAATAGTAACTATCCTACATATGATAAGGAATTGTATGCATTGGTGTAAAATGTGAAAAAATGGAAACACTACTTGATGGGTAAAGAAATAGTCATTCACACTGATCATCAACCATTGCAATACTTGCAATCTCAATCAAAGTTGTAGCAATCAAGTCACTTCCGATGGATGGGTTTTCTTCAACAATTCCACTTGGTAATTAGGTATAATAAAGGTATCTACAATAAAGTTGTTGATATTCTTTCTAGGCCAATTGTTAGTGCAACTACTTTACTCAAACATAATTTTGTTTTACATGAAAGTTATATTGAGCAATATGCATTAGATAATGACTTTCAAGATGTTTATGAAAGCTAGAGTCAAGGTAACCAAGTAGAGGAATTGGATTATCATTTGCATGATAACTTGTTGTACCATCTTGGAAAGCTTTGTATTCTGCATGGAGAAAGAGTTAACATTATAAGAGAGGCACATAATTCTCTTATTGTTGATTATTTTGGTGTAAGTAAGACAGTGACACATCTAAAGAGGTATTTTTATTGGCCTCGTGTTCTTGAAACTGTGTCTTGTTTGATTAAGGGATGTTCATTATGTGCAATCAGTAAGCCTAGTAATAGGAAGTTAGGATTTTACACACCACTTATGGTTCCTTCACGACCGTGGGAGAGTATTTCTATGGATTTTGTAGGAGGTATTCCATTGTCAAAAAGAGGTCATGATTATTTGTATGTAGTTGTGGATAGGTTCAACAAAATGTGTATTTTGATTCCATTTAAAATGCAAGTTACAGCTGAACAAACTGCTTAGTTATTCTTTCATAATGTTTGGGTGCATTTTGGATTTCCCACATCCATTGTTAGTGATCGAGATTCTCCCTTTGTGAGGAATTTTTTGTCAAAATTGTGGGGATTCATGGACACCAAACTAAAAAAGAGTACGTCTTTTCATCAAAAAACAAATGGTCAAATAGAGGTAGTGAACAGAACAATGATACGTCATCTGCGTGGGTATTGCAGCAAGCATCCTAAGTTATGGGATGAACAGTTTCACTATATTCAGCATGCTTACAACCAAGCCAAGCACTCTTCCACTCAAAATTTTCCATTTGAAACATGCATGGGATACTTGCCTAAATCTCCTTTGGATTTTATTTCTGGCAAAGATGTTGTTCTTGAAGGTCATAGCGACATAGACAAAGCAAGAAATTTCACTGAACAAATCCAATTAGTGCACCAAAAGGTTCAAGAACAACTTGAGAAAAGCCAAGAAAAGTACAAAGCAAGGCATGACAAGCATCGTCAAGATCACAAGTTCCAAGTTGGTGATGAATTTTGGCTTCACATTAACAAAGAGAGGCTCCAAGGAGAAGGTAAAAAGCTCAAACCAATTAGATATGGACCATTCAGAATTTTGAAAAAAATTGGTAACAATGCCTTCAGGTTGGATTTTCCTTCATATATGTAAATTTATGTTGTTGTTAATGTTGATAATTTAAGGTTTATGAGCCTCCTTTGATTGAAGATCAAGGAGAGAATATTCAAATTCCATCTATTGAAAACTTTTCTCTAGAATTCCTTGATGTGCTTCAGCAAGACACTATACTTGACAAAAAAACAAGGACAACAAAAAGGGGAAGTATCAATTATCTTCAAGTGGGGCTCAAGGGTACAATTCCTTCAAAATCCAAATGGATACAGGTTGGAAAGGTGAGGGAATTGTACCCTCACCTACTGAACAATTGAAAGTGATTCTTTTGCGGTCCAAAAGGCTTACAGTTGGGAGTGATCAGGTGCTCAAAATTAAGCTCAAAATAAGTGTCACAATCTTGATCAACTTAGCTTCAAATTGAATAGCTCGTCATTCTAATTCCAACGATGTGAACAGCGCTCAAATCCGAGCTCGTATGCAGAGGTTAGAGCAAGTCAAAGTTCAGGTTTGACTTGCTCACATGGCAGGATTGGATGATGTGGCAAGGTCCTTCACCAAATGAGGAGGCGCCAAGTGGAAAACCGCCATTAGCCCCCGCATGTCACAAATCACAATCGCAGGCAGGTCAGCATTGAAAATCGACCCCGAGCAGGGAAGGGATCTGATGTGATAAGGAAGGTAGTGAGGTTTACAGAATCGGCCCCCGACAAGTATCGGGTTGCAATGTGATCGCAATCGCACATCAGCGAAGGGAAGCATTGAAGATAATTAGCCCCCATCATACTCGAGTTGTGATGCAATATCACAATCGCACATCGAAACACATTGCAAAGTCATGCATATCCAAAACCTCAGTATTCCACCGATTGCGATAAGTTCCCGGATGCGAGAGGTTCATCAGTTCCAATTTACAGTGCCTTTAGGTCTGCCACATCGCAATCGCAGATTGCCCGCCTTTTTCACAGACCATAAGCTTGCAAAACTCCATTGATTGTGATTTGTGATAAAACAATCGGTGTCGAAGGATTATGGTCCGCTGCGTAGTAAAATTCTCACTCAGTTAGTGGATTTTTGGAGCAAAATTGTGTGTTCTTGTCAGATGTGGAGAAATTTGTGGAACGAATAGTGGGAAAACAAGGAGAAGTCATAATTTCTTCAATTTTCCACCAAATTAGTTGCAAAAATAGGATAGATAGCCATTTTTTAGTATTATGGACTAATTGGAGCAGGTTTCAAAAGCATTTGAGCATTGTAAACACATATTTTTACACTTTTAAGTATAATTGAGAGTCCCAAGCCATTGGAAGCTGGACCAAGGAGACGTAGCCCACGAGGGGTGAACTCCTTTATCATGTGCTTGTTTTAATTTGATTTTGATGATGTTCTGTACATGTTTATGTTGTTGTTCAGTTGCTGGTTTATATTAAATTGCTCATAAAATTAACATAAAAACTCTTCATATTACTTGCAAAAATTGATGAATCCTTAAGCATAATGAAAGCATTTTGTTTATAATCTGAGGAAGATCTTAGCACTACAAACTAATATTCTAAATCAGATCACTAAGGAAATTGGAAAAGGCATTGGAAAAGGAACTTGAAAGGCAAAGAGGCATTAATTGGTATTTTGTTTATGAAAATAAAGGAAATTAGGAGAAAAAGAAGGTGAAAGGTCACATCATTACATAAGAGGAAAATTGAAGGAAAAATAGAGGAAATTGGAGAAAATAGAGGCCTAGATAATTAAAAGGATTCTAAGGATCTGTTGGTACTGTTTGTCAATTCAGTTTTTGAGCTCTCTCTCTATTCTCTCTATTCTCTCATACTCTTGCATACTTCGACAATTATTGGAGCACTCTAGCATTGGCGAAAGGAAGGACAAGGAAGCAAATAAAAGCAAAGGAACAAGCAAGGAAAAGTTGGATCAAGTAGATTCGGCGAGAATACTTAGAGAAAACAAGTTGCATGCATGATTTCCTAGTTGGTTGGTCAATGAAAGGTACATGCCTGTTTGTATTTAGTTATTTTGTTTTCATGGGCATGGATTTTGTCAAGTGTGATGGGTTTCCTTCATTTGGTTGAGCTTTGGATTGCTAGATGGTTTTCGAAATGGGTGAGGTGGTCTCAAGAAAATTCCCAAGGGCCTAGGAATCCCTTGACCAGTTTTGGCAAGATTGTGGTAAAGCCTGAGGGGGGAGATGGGAAATTTCCTCATGGTACTGGTGAAGAAAATCTTAGGAATCCACATTTATTTTGGGCCTAGGAATCCCTTGAATGGTTTTGGTGGGATTGCGATAAATCCTGGTGGTTTAAGCTTTTATTTTGGGCCTAGTGATCCCTTGACCGATTTTGGCGGGATTGCGGTAAATATTGAGGGTGGAGGTGGTGTAATCTCCTGGAATCCTTGGTTGTTTTGTATTGAGTCCCACATTCATGCTTGGAATATAGCACGAGGTTCATTGGCTAAAAGAATGATTTGGTTCAACCCAATTTACGGTAGGGTGGTACGTGGAAGTCCCTGACTTAATTCGCTTTTTCATATGTTAATAAGAGCTCTTTCCTCTTGTATTTCATGAATATTTGTACTTTTTATTATTTGGATTTGATGGTTGTTCTATCTAGGTTATTATTCTGGTTATATGATGGTTATAAGCATGGTTCCATGATAGATTCTAGTTATGGCTCTTGATGTATTTTATTTTTTGATGAATGGTTAATGAATGCATGACCTAAAAAATGTTATTGTATATATTATGGGAAGGGAATTAGAACTTCTTGTTGATTCGCAAATGAGTATCAAACCCATATGTTCAAATATGCATTCATGAACTATAGATTACATGTTCTTGATATGTTTGACAAAATGACTGCCATGGTTAGGCCTGATTAGGTCAAGTGTTTCCTTCAAGCTTTTATGTATATATTTGTTGTTATGTCACTTGTGCATATGAGAAGTTACAAGAAGTTCTAGGTAGTGGTCTATAGGTTGACCTGGAATTTAGGTTGAGAATCCAAGACCACATGCTCCTAATTGGGAAGTTTGGGTTGCAACAGCATGGATGCAAGCTTGTGCATGTGGTTGGAGGCTCCCAACTTCATGGAGGCCTTTTTATAGGTGTGTTTGAGGTCTTGGGGAAGATAAGGAGGGGTTCAACTTAGGGTTTGGCCTCTTGGGATGGTTTCTCAACCTCTGTGGGTCCTATAGCACCTATAGGATGTTGTGGATAGTTAGTAAAGTATTGGTTTATCGATCTGACTTCCTTAACTATACTTAGGAAGTTGGTTCATGTCATATTAGTGCTTAGATCATGTTTACCCCAGCAGACTGATGAAAGTGGGTAAATGTGGGAGGGGTAGTTACAGGTTGATCTCAGAGCATGGTTCAATACTTGGACTGAATGGGCAGAATGTGTTTGTATGCATGAATGTAAGTTGTCTATATGGTTGTTATGCATGCATTGTATCTTTTCGGTGTTATAACTTATGACATCATGCATGGTAACTGGGATAGTGATTGAGATTATGTTGGTGAGTTGATATGATTATGTATATACATGTAGCGTGCTAATCTAGACTGATTTTGTAGAAGAGATAGCCTCCCCTGAACTTCACTGAAGTATGTTGATTATGTTTATATTTGGTTATCTGACATGGTATGTTTCCAGTAAGAAGAAGATCAAAGTTGACTAGCAAAATGGTGGATTACAGTTCACAAGACTCCCCTTACAGATCAGATGAGAAGCCATGATATGAGTACTCTCCAGACCTAGTTGACACTTTGAGAACTTTAAAGGGTGAAATCATAAGTTGCAAAGCAGATAATGATGGAATTATTTAGTCACAGGAAAGGGTTGCCAACGCATAGGAAAAACAAGCATAGGTCAATGCAGTTATTCTTCAAAGTTTTTCAGACTTGTAGAGATATGGACATCCACAGACTAGTTATGGATAGGAGGACATAACTATTGTAACAAATGGTAGCAGGTCTCATGGTGGGCATAGGTCGGATAGAGATGACATGGTTAGAGATGGAATATTATTGGATACACCTTATAGCAGAAGTGTACATGGGTTGTATTCTAGTTATGGACTAGATGAGTATCATGGAAATCATCGTTATCATCCTTACAAGAGGAGTGATAGGGGATACTTTCCAAATGATTTCAAGAAAGCCAACCCACCTAGATTTGATGGAGAGTTAAATAAATCGAAGGATGAAAATGCATGGTTACTTGGGATAATGAAGTTCTTTGAGCTACATGATTACACATATAACATGAAGTTCAAGATAGTTATTTTCAGTCTCAAAGGGAAACCAGACATCTGGTGGGAACATTTCAAGTGTGTTAGATATATCTGGAGAGAGGATTTGATTTGGCATGAATTCAAGACACTCTTCAAGAAGAAGTATTTGCAAGAGAGGTACTACAATAGTAAGGCCAAGTAGTTCTATGAGCTAAAGATGGGAACGATGACAGATGAGGAGTACACAACTAATTTCTTGGATTTGTTGAGGTATTTGTTGTATCTTAAGGATCAGAAATCCAATGTTAAAATATTTTTCAGTGGATTACCATTAGCATTTAAGAATCATATTGATTATGATGAGCCTTGATTGCTGGAAGAAGTCATTAGGAAGTTGAATCACTGTTATGAGAAATCGAAGCATAAGGCTGAATCTAAGAATGGTTGGAAAGGGAATGAAAAAATTAAAGGTAAATGGCCACTGAAACGAGAACGACCTCAGGATGCAAGTGAGAAAGAGGATGTTGCTCCTTATAAGAAATTTAATGCAATACAAAAGGGACATAAGTCATAGCGTAGAGAGCAACAGAATAGAGGTGATGGTAGGAGACAATTGCAGTGTTGGATATGTGGTAAGGAGAATCTCAAGAAAGTTTATCCGTCATATCAAGGTGGTAGGCATCAGATCTACAGTGCTCAAGAGGCATAAACAGTTGGGCATGTTGAATAGATTATTCCGCTAATCTATGCAGCATTGGATAATAGGTAGGTTGATCATCAAGCATATATTATTGAGAGGGAAGATAAGCTCTATAATCGATTTGTTTCTATTTTGATTGATCATGGACCTAATTATAGTTATCTTAACCCTAACCTAATGGATAAGTATGGTTTGAGAAAAGAAGTGCATGAAGATTCTTGGTTGGTATAGTTAGCTACAAGTACTAAGAAGAGAGTTCATCATTGGGTAAGAACCTGTGCATTTGAGATTAATGGTATGCCTACATCAACACATCTGAATGTGCTTCCATTGGGATCATACAATATGCTTTTGGGTATGGATTGGTTGTATCTTCATAGGACTAAGGTAGATTGTTATGAGAAGGCTATTCAATACTTGGATGACAATGGAGAACAGAGAATCTTGTAGGGTAAGAAGAAGGAAACATCAGTTAGAATGATTACAACTATTCAGGAAAAGCATAATAACAAGAAAGGTTGTGTATTATTTGTAGTGCATATTTCTAGTGATAAAGGTAGATGTTGAGGATGCAAAAGTCTTGAAGAGGTATCTGGTTTTGCAGTTTCAAGATGTATTTCCAATAGAAATTTCAAAGTTGCCACCTCATAGGGAATTATACTTTTCTATTGAGTTGGTACCAAGGGAAACACCAACATCAAAGGCACCTTACAGGATGAGCACTCCATAGTTAGTGGAATTGGAGTTACAGTTAAAGGAAATGCTTGACAAGGGATACATTAGGCCAAGTGTATCACATTGGGGTACAACAATGTTGTTTGTGAAGAAAATGATGGTACTCTTAGGTTCTCCATTGATTATAGGGAGTTGAAAAAGGTGACGATCAATAAAATGTGTATGTTAACGAGGATTAATGACTTGTTTGATCATTTGAATGGAGCATCGGTGTTCTTGAAGATTGATTTGAGATCAGGATATCATCAAGTATGCATCAAAGAAGAAGGCATCTACAAGACTGATTTTTGAATTAGGTATGGGAATTATGAGTTTGTTGTGGTTCCTTTTGGTTTGACTAATGCTCCAATTACTTTCATGTGTTTGATGAATAGTGCGTTACATCCTTTTTTGAACAAATTTGTGATTGTATTCATTGATGATATATTGACATATTCTAAGAATGAGGAAGAGCATGTCGAACACTTAGAAGTAGTATTGACATTGCCAAGAGAGAATCAATTGTATACCAAGCGTAGTAAGTGAAGTTTCTTTTAGACAAAGGTACATTACTTGGGACATGTTGTTTCCAAGGAAGGCATAGTAGTGGATCCAGAAAAGATCAGAGCTATCATAGAATGGGAAACTCCTAGGAATGTGGATGAGGTTATATCATTCATGGGATTAGTAGATTACTACAGGAGGTTCATCAAGAACGTCTCACGGATTTGTAGATAAAGGGAAAGAAACTTGAATGGACAAAGGAATATGCTACTAGTTTTGAGCAGTTGAAACAATTTCTTACCAATTCTCTAGTTCTAAAGATTGCAAATCCAGATAAAGATTTTGTGGTGTGTACAGAATCTTGCAAGAGGGGACTTGGTGGAGTCCTGATGTAGGAGGGATAGATGGTATGTTACGAGGCAAGGAAACTGAATGAGCACAAGCAGAATTATGTGACACGTGATCTTGAGTTGGTAGAAATCATTCATTGTTAAGTCCCTATAACACTAGTGTATTCCCTCATTATTATTAGTGTAGCCCCCTTATTGTTATTTTTGTTCCCATGTATTCCCAATATTGTTATTGTTATGCCCCATAGAAGCCCACTATTTTTATTGTTGTGCCCTTACATTATTATTGTCATGTCGGCTCTGATTATATTGTGACCCCTTAGACTCCTATATATAGAAAGGAGGTTTTTTCATTTGAATAATACAAGAATTTTTCATTTGTGTAATGTAAAGGAGGCTTCCCCCTTAAAGAGGCTGATTTTTAATTCGTTGATCTATCTTTTCTTCTATTTTCTGAGTTGGTTGCATAACATTTGGTATCAGAGCTTTGGATTTTAGGGTTTTACTGCTTCAAACAGATCATCATGGATTTTTATCTGTAACTTTGTTTCTACGAAGTTTTAGAAGCTAAATTTAAAACCCATTTGCACCAAAATCTGTATGAACCTTGTGTCCAAATTTCAAATCTTGTCTTGCTATATTGTCGGAGATATGATCAGAGGAAGTTAGGGTTTTTGCAGGCTCCTGAATTCCATATCAAACAAGGACCTTGGGAAAATCCTAATAACTTCCTCTCTGATCATCAGATTAAAATTTTGTAAAATTTTACAAAAAGAGGACTGACTTTAATTTGTTGGGTATGACTTTCAGAGCCGAAGGTCGAAACAATGACACGTGGCACATCGTACAAGTTTGCTCTACGGAAAAATTATATAATTAGGTCATCTTGGGATATTGATCATATTGTGGCGTTGGAAAGAGGATTTAGAGGGATACCAGAATTCGCAATTTTAGACCTTGGAGATCCAAAATTTTAGAGATAAATCAGATTCAATATCAAGCTCCTACAAATCAAAAAAAGGTGTGTAGTCCTTTTAAAAATTTGCATAAGTTTTGTTTGAAAAATTAGATTGAATTGATTCAAAGGGAATAGTGAAGCATAATAATCATTAATTTATGCCCCAAAGAAAGAAAAAGGAAACACTTAGTACGCAACCTGAAGGATCTACTATGACTCATCAAGAAGAGGAAGAAATGCAACATGATATATCAAAATTACGAGACCAAGTGCAACAAATTTCACTCTCACAAAAAGTATCAGAAGCTAAGATGGATGGTTTGAAGAATGGCATGGAAGCTAAGATGGACGGTTTGAATTAAGGCATCAATGAAGAAAAAGGGAAAATTGAATATTTTAAGAAAGACATGGAAGGTTTGAAGGGAGGTTTGGAAAATTTGTTACAAGAATGTTTCCTAATGGTGAAAAGGTAGTAGAGTAAACTCATGATGAGAGCAAAAGAAATGTTAATCATGATTTCATAGACTCTAACGTTGGATTGAAGACCTACCATATTCCAAAGATCGATATGAGGAAGTTTGACGACAAGGATCCCGTAACATGGATACTACAAATGGAGCAATATTTTGATCTTCATAATGTGAAAAACACACAAAAGGTATGCATTGCAACTTTATATTTAGAACCCAATAAATTTGTATGGTATTGATGGCTTTTCTCTCATAAGGAAATGATAGCACATTATGTGGATACAAAGAGAAACACCTTGTTTAGCAAATTGATAAATCTCAAACAAAAGGGTTCAATAGTGGAGCACATTGAGGACTTCCAAAAATTGAATATAAGGGTAAATGATATTCCAAAGCAGCATAGGATTGATGTCTTCATAGGGACTCTAAAGGATAACATCCAACATGAGGTTCACTTTTGTGAAACCAATTCATTGGAGAAGGCATTTAGGTTGGCAAGAAAAATTGAAAGAAAAATTTTGGCAACAAGGAAGCCTACCACTCACAACTATAAAGATGGAAGTGTGGTTGCTCCTAACCTTCCACAACATACAAGGTTGACACCACAGGAATTAGAAGAAAAAGAGGGAAAAGGGCTTTGTTACAGTTGTGATAACAAATACACTAAAGGTCATAAGTGTGATGAGAAGAAAATATTTTACATCGATTGTGAAGAGGAGGAATAAAAGGGACAAGAAACATCAAAAGAAGAGGATATACACCAGGAACCAACCCCAAAGAAAGAAGAAATGAATTTGACCATATCTTGTAATGCATTGGCAGGAATTACCACTCCTCAATCTCTCAAGATAGAAGGACATATCAAGAAGAAAAAGGTAATAGTGTTGATTGATTTGGGTAGTATCCATAATTTTATTCATTGTAATATAGCGAAGGAATTAAATTGCTTCTTATATCCAACACCAATGTGTCAAGTGATGGTTGAAAATGGAGGAATCGTAAGTTGCTCAGGAAAGTGCCATATTATCAAGCTATCCATGGGATAATATGTATTGAATATTCCAACGCTTTCCATTCCAATGGGTGGTGTTGATGTTGTACTAGGAGTCTAACTATTACAAACTTTGGGTATGATAGCTTTCAATTTTCAAGAACTTTTTTTCAAATATTTCTGGGAAGGAAATGAAGTTGAATTAAGGGGCATCACAGGGAAACCAGGAAATATAATCAACTCTAATGGCATGAAAAAGCTTTTAAAGAAAGAACAACGGGGCGTAATTGCAAAATTATGTTCACTAGAGGCTCAAACAACGAAATCATCTATTTCTCTAGACCTCCAAAAGGTCTTGGACAATCATTCCAAGGTATTTGAGACTTCCAAAGGCCTCCCACCTATTTTTGATCATGATCATGCTATTCATTTGATTCTAAGAAGTATTCCTCCAAACATCGAGCCTTACAGATATCCCTATCCCCAAAAGAGTGAAATTGAACGTATGGTTGCAAAAATGCTAGAGGCTGGTATAATTCAACCTAGTCAAAGTTCTTTCTCTGCTCCAGTAGTATTGGTGCACAAGAAGGATGGATCATGGCACCTATGTCTGGATTATAGGGAGCTCAACAAGCTCACTATTAAAGATAAATTTCCCATTCTTGTCATTGATGAATTATTGGATGAATTACATGGAGCAATTTACTTCACCAAGTTGGATCTTCGTTCAGGATATCATCTAATAAGAATGAACACTGAAGGCGTTCTGAAAACAACATTTAGAACTCATGAGGGTCGTTATGAATTTTTGATCACGCCTTTTGGCCTTACCAATGCACCTTCTACATTTCATGGTCTGATGAATTCCATTTTCAAACCCTTCCTTAGAAAATTTGTGTTAGTATTTTTGGATGATATATTAATCTACAACATGTCTTGGAAGGAACATGTTCAACATGTTGACAGGGTGCTCAAGCTATTGGAGGAGAAACAATTATATGCAAAAACCTCCAAGTGTTTCTTTGGAGTACATGATGTGGAATATTTGGGTCATATTGTATCTCATGAGGGTGTTAAGGTAGACCCTAACGAAATTAAATCCATTAAGGAATGGAAAATACACACATCCATAAAGCATCTGCAAGGATTTCACGGGTTGACAAGGTATTATTGCAAGTTTGTTAAGAATTATGGGAGAATAGCAACACCTCTAACAACATTACTGAAGAAATATACATTTTCTTGGACTCCAGAATCAATTAAGGCCTTTGAGCATCTTAAAGAGGAAATGTTCCATGTACTTGTATTAGCTATGCCAAACTTCACAAAAACCTTTATTGTGGAATGGGATGCCTCAAGAAATGGAATTGGCGTTGTTTTAATGCAAGAAGGAAGATCCATTTCTTTTGAAAGTCGTCCAATCAAAGGAAAGTATTTACACAAAGTTATTTATGAGAAGGAAATGTTGGCAATACTACATGCACTTGAGAAATGGAAACCTTACCTAATGGGAAGGCACTTCAAGGTAAAAACAGATCATGATAGTCTTAAATACTTTTTAGAACAAAGATTATCTTCAAAAGAGTAGCAAAAATGGGTCACAAAGATGTTGGGTTATGACTTTGAAATCATCTACAAAAAATGGAAGAAAAATGTTGCAGATGCACTCTCAAGAAAGGATGAGGACGTGGAAACATTTCTTTTTACCATTTCTATTATCCAACCAGATTGGATAACCGAAACAAGGGATGAATGGAAGAATGAAGAAGAAGTGTGGGAACTCATTCAAAAGTTATAGCAAGATCCTAGTACATCTGATACATTCAGCTGGAATAATGATTCATTATGGTAAAAAGATCACTTGTACCTTTTTAATAATTCCCAACTCAAACAAAATATTCTTTGGGAATTGCACACCTCTCCCTTAGGAGGGCACTCAGGATTTTTAAAAACTTACCACATGGTTAAGAAGGAGTTTTTGTGGGATGGACTTAAATATTATATTCAAAATTTTGTGGCTGAATGTTTGATTTGCCAGCAAAATAAATTTGAGACAATTAAGACCTTGGGTTTGTTACAACCTTTATCCATTCCAAGTCAACATTGGGAGGAGGTTTCAATGGATTTTATCACAGGTTTACCCAAGTTCGAAGGAAAGAGTATCATCATGGTGGTAGTTGATAGAATTACCAAGTATGCACACTTTTGTGCATTATCTCATTCATTTAAAGCCAGTACAGCTGCTACTGCATTGACGGAAATAATTCAAAAGCTACATGGAAACCCAAATATTATTCTAAGCGACAAAGATCCTATTTTCACTGGAAATTTTTGGACAGAATTGTTTTCTTGTCTTGGTAATAAACTAGCTCATAGCTCATCTTATCATCCTCAATCAGATGGGCAAACTAAGATAGTGATAAAAAATAAAAAAATAAAATGGAAGGATATATTCATTGCTTTGTATCTGATAAACAAACACAATGGGTCAAGTGGTTACCTCTGGCTGAATGGTGGTTTAACACTTCCTTCCATATTGCAGCAAAAATGACCCCATTTATGGAACTTTATGGATATCATCCACCGTCCATCACATCATCTTTATGATAAAATTCTAAGGTTCAAGCAATGGAAGATCACATCGAGAATCAACAACAAGTTCTCCAACTCATAAATGATAACCTCACTTTGGCGCAGAATAGAATGAAACAAAAGGTAGATCAACATCGCAGCGAAAGAAGGTTTGATGTAGGCAACTAGGTATTTTTATGGCTACAACCATACAAACAAATGTCCCTCAAGCAAGCTAAGAAGGATAATAAATTATCACCAAAGTATTATGGTCCTTACAAGGTGTTGCAAATAGGGAAACTTTTAGGGGCTAATATTCGCATGTGGGCTAATTTTCTATGGTTTTTCCCAAAAAAAAATTGTTAATTTCCATTTTTTTCTAAAAATGATTCACCCAAATTTTATGGTATAAAATTATTTTTCCTTAAGAATCGCCAAAATTTTATATAGATACTATATAAAATTATTAGAAATTTGGATATTTTTACAAAAATATTTCCAAACATTTTATAGATTGCATATTATGGACTTGTGGTATTCAACACGATTTCTAAACTTTAAGATAAATTTCCATCCTTAAAATTTTCCCTGGTTGCAAAAGATTGGTACTATGGCATACAAGTTGGAGCTTCCTACATCTTCCAGAGTGCACCCAGTTTTCCATGTTACATGCTTAAAGAAAGTTATAGGTGACAAGCTCCAATTTCAAACAGTATTTCCAAAACTTGACGAGGAAGGAAAAATTATATTGGAACCTAAAGCAATCATGGAAATAAGAACTCAACTCGATCAATTTCAGAGTATCTCATCAAGCGGAAGAACTTAACCGCAGAAGATTCCACATGGGAGGATGATAATGTTATGCAGAAGCATCTAGAACTACTCAAGCGTTGAGGACAACATTTTCTTAAGGAGAGGGGCATGTTAGGTCCCTATAACACTAGTGTATTCCCTCATTATTATTAGTGTATCCCCCTTATTGTTATTGTTGTGCCCATGTAGTCCCCATATTGTTATTGTTGTGCCCCATAGAAGCCCACTATTGTTATTGTTGTGCCCTTAAATTATTATTGTTATGTCGGCTCTGATTATATTATGACCCCTTAAACTCATATATATAAAAAGGAGATTTTATCATTTGAATCATCCAATAATTGTTCATTTGTGTAATGTAAAGGAAGTTTCCCCCTCGAAGAGGCTAATTTTGAAGTCGTTGATCTATATTTTCTTCTATTTTGTGATTTGGATGCATAACATTCATGCATTGAAGATGTGGAGGCACTATCTTCTTGGCAGGAAGTTTGTGTTGATGAGTGAGCACAATGGATTGAGGTACTTATTTGACCAACCTAATATGAATGCCAGGAAAGCTAGATGGTTGGCCATGCTCAACGATTTTGGCTTTGAGATCAGGTACATTAAGGGTAAAAAGAACAAGATTGCAAATGCTCTTAGCATAAGAGTGAAGGTGAATCACATAATAGCTATGAGTTCATATGTGACAAATTTACATGATCGGATCTTACAGGAAAGACAGCAAGATGATAGGTACAAGGACCTTAGGAACAGGTTACAGCAACAGAGTACAAGTGAACAGGATGTGGATTATCATCTCATGGCATATGGTTTGTTCAGATTTAGGGACATCATCTATGTGCTAGACAACAATTGTTATAGACATTTTTGTGCCTTGCATCACTGAGCATGAAATGTCAATAATCAAGGGATCCAAAGTCCCTAAACATGTTGTTCCTACCCCTAGAGGAACAAGGTCAACAAATTACAGCTTCTCCTAGAAGTTCTCCACCAGAAACTACTCAAAATTGGTCAAAACTGGATCAGTGCAACCTCAACACAGGGGTTTTGACATTCAGCGCAGGTGGTACACACGGGAATTGCGTTTCAGTGCAGCTAAATACACTGGCTACCTGCGCTGATCAGGAAAAGACAAGTGGCGGAGACAGTTTGCGAGGTGGATGATCATGGAACCTTCTAGAAACTTCTCATGGGACACTTGCCTCTCAAAATCGCCCAAGGATGAGTAAGAGATCAATGAGATCTCCAAGTGGCATCAAGAACTATCAGAGAGAAGACACTAATCAAAAACCCAGAGCTGACTCACACCTCTACAAATATCTATATATAGATCTCTCATCCCAGAGATCCAGAGGTTGGAGGCTGGAATATTGTAATTGCAAAGAATTGTTGTTGGATTGTGGTTAGATCATTGGGTGCTTATGCTTTGAAAGGGGCTGAAGAAGGAATTCCATTCTGCTGGGAAGGAGATGCTGGGTTGGAACCTTATGGGTTGTATCTCTTCCTGAACCTTGTTTATCAATCAATAAAGCTTCTTGGTTCTTTCCTATATGCTGGTGTTTATTGTATGATTTGCATTAGTGTATTTGATTTACTTCTAATCCTGAATCATTTATGAATATGTATATTTGCCTTTGTATTGTGTCTTTCTCTTGCTGCATGTAGCTGTTCTCTTGTCACAGGTAGCTGTTCTCTTGTGATCTCGTGGGAGCAAAAGCGAGGAGGCAAGTAGTTGTGGACACACAAAGAAGAGAGGATCTAGATCGAGGGACAACCGGAAGATAACGGTAAGTCTACCAATCTCCTCTCCTTCATATTTCATAAAGGAAGAAACCGAAGTAGCTGTATTCGTTTGTTGCTAAGGTACTGTCACACCTTAGGTGGATAGGATCGTCCTGCATAGGCATTTTTCCCCACAACAACAATGAACTCAAGAAGTTTATCTTGAGGGAGTTTAATGTTAATCCATATTCATGTCATACAGGAGATCATAAGACTCTAACAGATGCGAAGAATTTCTATTATTGGTAGAATTTGAAGGAAAAGGTGCGGAAGAGTTTGTTGTAAGGTGTTTGGATTATCAACATGTAAAATCAGAGTGTAAAAATCCATGTGGTTTATTGCAGTCGATTCTCATTCTGGAATGGAAATAGGAGGTCATTTCCATGGATTTCATCACAAGTTTGTCAAGGAAATCTAGACAGTGTGATTCCATCATGGTTGTGGTTGAAAAATTGGCAAAGGTAGCTCACTTCATAATGGTTAAGTCTACTTATTCAGCTAGTGAGGTAGCTATTCTTGATCAGAGAGATAGTGAGATTGCATGGTATTCCTAAGAAGATTGTGTTAAATAGAGATGTTAAGTTCACCTCCAGGTTTTGGAAGGAGTTATTTGTAGGTTTGGGTATAAAGTTAGCCTTTATTGCAACTTATCATCTACAAACAGATGGACACATAGAGAGGGTCAACAAGATTTTGGAGGACATGTTGAGGATGTGTTTTATGCCGCAGCAAAGGAGGTGGGAGGGGTATCTTCCATTGGTTGAGTTTTCTTACAACAATGGGTATCAGGAGTCATTGAGGATGAGTCCATTTAAGGCACTTTATGGGTGGAGTTATAATACTCCCATAAGTTGGAGTGATATAATGAATAGGGTATTGATAGGACCAGACATGTTGCCAGAGATGGAACAGGAATGCGGGTTATCAAGAAGAATCTAAAGGAAGCACCAGATAGACATTTATGCATATCAACACATGGTATTTAAGGAGTTTTAGGTTGGGGAGCATGCATACCTGTGCATTAAGCCCAAGAAGAGCTCCTTGAGGATTAGATCATGTGATAAGTTCGCACCCCATTATTGCGGCATTTCGAGATACTTGAGAGGATTAGACTAGTGGTATACTGACTTGCACTACCACTGACAATGAAATTCCATGATGTTTTCCATGTTTCATTACTTAAAATATATGTGAAGGGATGTTGATCATGTCATTGACCATCTTTTATTGCAAGTGGAGACAAAAGGAGAATTCTAATCAGAACCTCAGTGCATACTGCAATGGAAATAACTCATGCTCCGGAAGAGAGAAATCGAGCAAGTTAAAGTACTTAGGAAGCACTTTGGACCCGATGAAGATACATGGGAGATGGCTAATCAGATGTGGGCTATGTATCCTTCATTGTTTGTCAGTTGAGGAAAAGGAGTTTTGGGTATATGTACATCTCTATGTATGGTTATTATTATAAATACCAGAATAAGTTGTGTTAAAAAGCTCCAATAAGGGGTATGGTTTTCATGTTGTCATGGTTGCAATATCAGTTTTTCTTGTCAGAAGGTTGTTTTTTGTAAATACTACATCGAGCTAAGTTATAAAGCTCCATGGGAAATATGTTTTAGTGTTTAGCATTTTTACTGGTTCTACGTGTCATAGAACACTGAGGAAAGTGTTCCCTTAAGGGGGAGGGGTCTATAACAGCCCCAAGTTAAAAGTTCATGTAATAAAGTTAATAAAGGAAAAATAAGACCAAGGTCATGGGACACGTATTCCAAGATGAATGTTTGGAAAAACATCCTAGTGGGTGTTAATTTCGGTTTATTATGGCTAAGGAAATTTGCAAAGGCATTAGAAAATGCATTTGAAAGGAAAAGAGGCATTAATTGGTATTTTATTTATGAAAATAAAGGAAATTATGAGAAAAGGTAGGTGAAAGGTCACATAATTGCATGAGAGAAAAAATGAAGGAAAAATGGAGGAAATTGGAGAAAATAGAGGCCTCAGTAATAAAAAGGCTTCTGAGGATAGTACCTTTTGTCAGTTCATTTTTGGAGCTTTCTCTCTATTCTCTCTATTCTCTCATACTCTTACACCTTTAGAACATTCTTGGAGAACTCTAGAATTGGAGAAAGGAAGGACACGGAAGAAAAGGAAAGCAAGGGAACAATCACGGAAAAATTGGATCAAACAACTTCAGCAAGAATACTTGTAGGTAACATGTTGCATGTGTGATTTCCTAGTTGGTTGGTGAATGCATGGTACATGTATGTTTGTATTTGGTTATTTTGTTGTCATGGGCATGGGTTTTACTAGGTGTGACAGTGGTTTCAGCCTTGCCTTGCCATTTTCAGATAGCCATGGTGTGATGGGGTTCTTTTATTTGGTTGAGCTTTAGATTATCAGATGGTTTTGGAACCGAGTGAGGCGGTCTCAAGAAAATTCCCAAGGGCCTAGGAATCCCTTGACCAACTTTGGCAGGATTGTGGTAAAGCTTGAGGGTGGAGACGGGAAACTTCCTCAGGGTATTGGTGCAGAAACTCTAAGGAATCCAAGCTTGTTTTGGGCCTAGGAATCCCTTGACTAGCTTTGGTGGGATTACAGTAAAGCCTAGTGGTTTATGTTCTTGTTTTGGGCCTAGTGATGCCTTAATCGGTTTTAGCGATATTATGGTAAAACTTGAGGGTGGAGGTGGTGTAATATCCGAGAAGCCCTGGTTGTTTTGTCTTAAGTCCCACAGTCATGCTTGGAATATGGCACAGGGGTGATTGGTTGAAAGAAATATTTGGTTCAACCCAATCTATGGACGAGTGGTACGTGGAAGTCACTGACTTAGTTGGATTTTGCATATGTTAATAAGAGCTCTTTCCTCTTGTATTTCATGAATATTTGTACTTTTTATTATGTGGCTTTGATGGTTGTTCTATCATTGTTATTATTCTAGTTATAGGCTGGTTATAAGCATGGTTCCATGACATGTTCTAGCTATGGCTCTTGATGTATTTGATTTGTTGATGAATGGTTAATGAATGTATGACCTATAAAATGTTATTACAACTATTATGATAAGGGAATTATACCTTCTTGATGATTATCAGATAAGTATCTGACCCCTATGTTCAAATATGCATTCATGACCTATAGATTACATGTTCTTAATATGTTTGACAAAGTGACTGTCATGGTTAGGCCTGATTAGGTCAAATGTTTCTTTCAAGTTTGTATATATAACTTTTTTGTTACGTCACTTATGCATTTGAGAAGTTACAGGATGTTCTTGGCAGTGATCTAGAGGCTGACCTAGAATTTAGGCTCAAAATCTAGGACTACATGATTGTAACTAGGAAATTTGGGTTGCAACCACATAGATGCAAGCTTGTACATGCATTTGGAGGCTCCCAACCACATGGAGGCCTTGCTATGGGTGTGGTTGATGGCCCAAGGTAGAGAAGGATGGGTCAGACTCAAGGTTTTTCCTCCTGAGATGGTTTCTCATCCTCTGTGGGTCCTATAGCACCTGTAGGATGTTTTGGATGGTTAGTAAAGTCTCAGTTTGTCGATTCCACTTCCTTAATTGCACTTAGGAGGATGAGTCATGTCATAGTAGCCCTCAACTCATGTTTACCCTGGTAGGTCGGTCAAAGTGGGTAGATGTGGGAGGGGTTGTTACACCAACCTTCATTACCTTATCATGGAAATGAGGCTACAAAATTTCTTCCTTTCCCAAGGTTAGTGGAACTAACCTTGGATTTTACCTTCACGCTTGGTTGTCGAGAAATTTTTGGTGATATAAATTTATTGAAAACTAATAACCATATCGAAAGATATGCCATTTTAATATTTCACCGTGAAAACCTTACCATGTAGGTAAGGGTTGTAATGTGGCTCCTACTTGGCATCCATGTGCTGCCCACATGTCATCACCATGTCAAATTAATGAAATTCCTTTGTGTGTATTTATCCATGGTGTGGAATCTAGATGAAATAGAAAAATCCATGCACCATAATTCCATAGACCGCCAGACCCCCAGACTATTCTAGACCTCAGCCAACAATCGGACCCCAAACTAACTCTACACTCTCGTGCACTCTAGTCCTATAGTTCTTTGGGCTAGTATGACCCCTGACCCACATCTTGACCCCGGAATACCCCTACTCACATTCTTTGTACCACCAGACCTATGGATTTCCATGCTAAGTTAATAATTTAATAACATGAGGGCCCCACCCGCTATATAATGTTAAAAATATTTGACTAGGACCCGCTCTGACTAACCGTAGTTTGAGCTTGACCTATTTCTATTGTGTTATAGTTATTTAACAATACAACTAAAATTTATCTGCACATCTATCCCAAATTGGGTTCATCTTGACTTTGAAGCAGTTGCTATAGGTTATATGCCTTAACCATTAGAACAAATTTTTAGATTTGTTTCTACAGTCCTTCTAGGGATTCCAACAGGGTTCTCTAAGAGCCTGGTTCAAAACCAACTATACATTAAGATAGGAAACCAATGACTTGAGATAAACAAGGCACATTCAAGCAACTAAACAACAATGAATAAATATATTCATAGAAACATGTTCATTCATTTCTTCCATTCACTCATAGAACCAATACCATGACAACCCCTAACCCACATCCATGCCTTGGACTACCCTTGCTCACTTGCATGCTCCAAACCGCCAACCCAGCAGATTTTTGTGCTCAATTAATAATTTAATAACATGAGGGCCCCACCCCACTCTATAACATTATAAATATTTTAATGGGCCCTGCTTCGAACTAACTATAGTTCAAGCCAAACCCATTTCCACCATGCTATAGTTGTTTAACTATATAACTATAGTTTATGTGAACATTCGGCCCAATACGAGCCTTTCTTAATTGTAAAGAAACTACTATAGAATATCTTCCTTAACCATTAGAATGAATTTTTTGGTTTTTTTTCTACAACCCTTCTAGGGATTCGACCAGGGTTCTCCAACAACCCAACTATGCCATAACACAAGAAATCAATTCATTAACATAAACGAGATGCATTCACACAACTAAATAATAATGAATAAATATATTCATAGAAACACGAAGTTACCCTCTACAAACCAAGAATCAAGAGAGTATAAAGTCTCCACCCTTTACTGGGAACCTAGATCACTTTTCACCTCCACCTCTTTTCCTTGTCCATATTGCACTGCGTGCATCCACATCCCAAACCTGGGTCTGTGAACCTTGTCGATTCTTCCCATGCTTTCTCCTAGCATATCACTTCTCCAATCATGAAACTTGTTGATCATACCTGGTATGCCTAGCCCAACACACCAGCGGTCATAGCCTAAACCTAGGCTTGTGATTCCTTCAAGTCATCCACGCCTTTCCCATTGTGAAACATATCAAACTACCCAAAAATTCTTTGCTAGAGCTCTTTCTTTCCAAATGCAACCCCCCCCCCCCCCCCACCAACAAACAAACAAACAAAAAACCCTCATGCATAGCCATTCCTACATGTTTCCCTTTTAATGTGTAGTCCACGAGACATGACAAAGGAGTATGGAATTGTCCTCAATTCAGGAAGCCCATACTCTTCCTTCCTTTTACCAAGTCGGCTACTAAAGACTTAGGAATATTTAATAAACTGATCGAGGATATTGTGGCCATTAAATGCACAACCTTCTATCCCCCAATTTCCAAGCAATATCCTCCTCAAGACTCTAAATCCATGTCCCTTCTCTCAACTAGTCCCTTGTGTTTATATTTCCACAATAATTACATAAATTAGAGTTCATAAAATATTTACAGGAGTGCTTAACAAAAGGGTTATCATAGATAATGGGTTTATCAAATTCGTTGCTCCTATGGAAAATCATACATTGGCCAAGAAGATAGCTCTTTTAGGACCCATCACAAATAACGCATAATGAACACAAACCACAATTGTATTTCCAAATCTTCCATAGTCAAACATTGTTTTAAATTCCAACATCTAATTGGGTTTGACTGAAACCAAAATATTTCCCACAACACCCCATTAATATTCATGCATCATTCACAAAGCTCTTGAAATCGAAAATCATTTGCACAACTTTAATTATGAAGATGGATAATCTTGGAAGCTCCTCATTCATTATCTCAATCACCAACCAAAGCAATCTTATTCTTCATTTTAATCTCCATTTTCTATGTGCCTCTGGAACAATCTCTCTTTCTCTTTCTTTGCATCTATCTTCCCCTAGCCTCTTATTTCTTCATCTAATTCTTTCTTCCCTAGGCCTTAAACATAATGTATTTAAATCCCCCTACTGTTTCCACTAATTATATTTTTTTAAGATCTTATTTCTTTAACTATAATTTAGGTCCATAAAATCCTTATTCTATAATTCCTGAAATTTTATCATATTTGTGGTTATTACCCTCCTTCCTCATTTCCATTCTGCCCCACCCTCCTTTAATTAAATTTGTCTTTATTCCACACCCCCTTCTTTTACCTTTTTTAAGTGTCTAATCCTTCTTTATATTGGTTGAAAATCAATTTTTCTCGCATATTATTAATTTATTTTTATATTAAAATTTGGTCCACATTTTAATCACATTATGTGTTCATTTATTTATGTCGTCTCCCCACTTCCTTTTTGAATTTTTCCTAGCATCCATCTCACACCTCAATGGTCAGCTTCTAGCCATATCCTTTATATTCTCATATCACTCAGCTTGCTTTTCATCTTTATGATTCACTAGTCCTTGATTATGAGTCGAGTGTCCACTCGAAACATTAGGATGTTTCAAACCTTGACACAGATTTCATTCAAAAATACTTTGAACATAATTAATATGGCTAACTATGGAAATATCAACACTAGAATCCTTGTTATTCCCTACATATATAAACCCTCTTGATGTTCGACATCATCATAATATCGCATTACACTGGGTCTTACCTAAAAACAGGTGCAATTTCCAATTTAAGTAGAAAATCCCTAAGCTTGGGAATCCTTCTTTGGATATCATATGTGCATGTTCATATTCAGTAAAGATTCTAGGGTGTGTTCTCCTTCAAATAAACCTTTGTTTTTCTTGGCACCCCCGCAAGAAATGCAATTTTCCTATTCACAGGTTCACAAGCTGCAATTTCCTTAAGCATCTCATATAAGATCATATAATAACTTGTCCTTTATTGCTAGACAACAACAAAGCTTGAATCCATGCAACAAAGCTCATCATGTCACTTGCAATAATTGAACATGGGTGAGGAGCTTAACAATTGCTCCTCCCTACCACCAAAGATAAACCCAATTGAAAATTTTCTAAATATCAATATTAAACAACAATGCTAGCACACATGTACCCCTCCACATGATATTTGAACTAGTGACCTAATGGACAATGAACACCATACAAACTAATTCATCTGCATCTCATGGGTTATTTTCTCAACAACAAGGCTCAAATCCATTACAACAAAGCTTATCATGTCACTTGCAAGAATTGAACCTAGGTAGTAGGGAGGATAACAATCATTCCTCCCATCTCTATTTCACCAATACCATGAGCATGGAACATGCCCATATCATTTCTATAAATTAAATATATCACCTAGGATACGTATTTAGTACAGGGGTTCTATTTCATCCTCTTTAGGATGTGCTTCTCCTCTTTGTTTTTATCTCTCTCAAGGATTATCAAATTGAAAACATTTAGTGTAGAATATGATGATGCATTTCAGCTATACATATGCTCCTAACCTCACAGATCAGGGGGAAGCTATTATCACCAAAAAATCACTCAAAGCATGATGCAAATGATCACTAGAAAATTCATCAATGTAACATGGCAAATGTTACCCATGGAAATTATATATCCAAAGCTAGTGGAAAAGTTATGCAAAACTAGGATTTCAGTAATCCATGCAAATTCATATTGTGCCTTTTGTGTGATCCAATCAATAAGATAAGAAGTATCACCAACTTTCAATGCAGTAATTGACCAAATTCAATCAAACTTTAAGCTCAAGATTGAACCAAGTTGGTTTGAAGCCCAATTTCTTTGATGACCAATGCTTTGGTGGCCCAAAGGTCTCTTCATACATAAGAAGCCACACTTAGATTGGGCTTCATTCACATTCTAAAGATAGCTTGAAAAAATCTAAGTACTAAGCAATGGGTAAGCATTTCACAAAAGAAGTAGAAGTAATCTTATGCTGACTAACTTTTGCTAAGAATTACCTTAGCTCTCAAACACTTTCATATGTTAGCAATACTATTTGGCAAGCTTTTCACCGTTGATGAAGTTTGTTAGCTTCTTGGATTACAAAGATAAAACTTACAAGGGGAAACAAGAAAGATCCTCCTCAAGAGAATTAGAGTTAGAGTAAGCCCACCTTGATCAACTCCATCATATTTGCTGTCCCATCCAAAGACCCACAAGACCTTGCTCTATTGATAATCAAATAAAAAGTTTACTTCTCGTTATATTGTGTCTTATGTGTTGTTGTTCATTTATATATTAATCCATTTGTTTTTTGTTTTCCATATTAATCTTAACGAGGACAACTTATACAATAAAGTTGGTTTTGTTCAACCATTGGGCAAAACAACTCCAACAGGGTTGAAAATGAAATCAATTGTAAAGTTAGGTATTTTACACCAAATCTTACACCATCATCATAACATCATCTCTTTAAAAAAATTATACTCTCCAACCCTAATTCACGAAACTTAATCAAACTCAATTTCCATGTTTTCTCAATTTTTTTCTAACATGAACAAGGGTTTAAATAAATGTATTGTCACTCGAAATTTACTACAATTGTCGTCTGACTCACGAGACCTTCGCAATCTACGTAGGTCTACGATTCGTGGACTACTTTCGAAGATAGCTCGATTGGCTTTGTCGTTTGGGTTCTAGATTGTACTTAAATTGGGTGATTGAATTATTGCAATTTAGATAATGGTGTTGTACAACCATATAAAGTTTTTGGTGGAAATTGGGTGAATTTGTTTTGGTTAGATCATAGTTTTTTATTTTCAATACAGATTTAGTAGTCCGAAAAAATTTAATACACAACTTAAATTTGTAATTTAAATAATTTTGTGTAAGATTATGAATAAATTAAACCAAAAAAATTTAAAAATATATAATAAATAAAATATTACCAAATAAGTGAAAGCCTACTCCCTTACGGACCACCAGCGGGTTATTTCAGGTGGCGTGGTTTTCCTTGATAACAGTGATGTGTCAACTGACATTCGCGGATAGCAGTCAGAGATGGTTGTCCTCACTATTGGTTTGACAAACTGAGTTTGATAGGTTTTTCCACCTTTTGAAAAAAAAAAAAAAAAAAAACACAATTTATGTCTTGTTTTAATGAGTCTTTAGAGCTTTTGCTTTCCCGTAACCAACTGGGTTTTCCAAGTCAAAACTAACTAGCATATTAATTTAAGTAATTATCATAGCAGGGAAATAGAACCCTTTACCAATCTTATTCATTAGTTGGACCTTAATCATTATATTTTATTCATTAGTTGGAATTTAATCATTATTTTTTAGTAGCATTGTTTATTTTTTGTTTAAAAGTCTTTTTAAATATATAAATAGAATTAACTTTCTAAAAAAAATCCTGGGATTATTTTGAATATACAAATTAAACAATTTAAATTTTCAATTCCAAAAATTAGCTACCAAATTTTAAATAAATTCAATAAAATTTATTGGAAAATGTTGTCAAGAAAAGTCAAAACATCTAATAGTTAATAGTTAGACTACATTTCTTGTGAACTATAACTCTCCAAAATAATTTAATGGAGTGTTGTCTAACTATTTTTTTTTTTTGGAATTTTTTTTGTTGGAACTTGACAAAACAATTTTTCGTTGAGATTGTGTTTATATTATGTTAAAAAATATATATATATATATATATATATATATATATATATAAATTTAAATCTATAAAAAAATCTCTAAAACACTTTCATACAGAGTTGATATATCAAATTTATGAATTTACCAATTTTTTACTAAATTTCAGACATATATATAACTAATTGTTATATGTGTGTGAAGGTTATATATATATATATATATATATATATATATATATATATATATATGAAAAACCACAAACAATCACTTTCAAAACATAAAACAATTAGTTAGACTAAAGGGAACAATCACCACCACATATTTCTTTATACATTTCAAGAACCCATAACTCAACCTAGAACCTAGACATTCAGAAGTTGTCGATACTAGAGCTGGGATCCCAAACTCCAATCAGACGCATATCCAAAGACTTGAACCCTAATAAATGAAATGACAAACAACCTATCCCTGCCATTAAAGCTAAAGCCCCATTGGCACTCGCTTATACATTTCATTAACAATATATTTCTATTGGGAGTAGTCTAACTAGGCAGAGGAATTGCCCGGTTTCCGTCACCACCTGGAAAAACGTCCGGCTCCAGCTGTTGGCAATCCCTCTGCCGCCCTCTGTCCACCGCTCCACATTAATTTCCTGATTTGATCAGATCAGAGCTGGTCTGACAGAATTGCCGCCACGAAGAGTTAATGCAATTTCCAATTCGAAATGGAGGAATTTGGAAACCACGGGCTGCTCCCCCAACCAACTCGACTCGGCCCCTTCAGCTCACTCACCTTCCTCCTCAACTTGGCGCCTGCAGCTCACCACAAAACTCCAGCCCAGGCAATTCCTCCGCTCTGCAGCTCACCACCCAGGGGACGTGACCTTCAGGTTCAGGTTCATTCATCTGTATTGCAGTTTTAATTGAGATTACAGACACGCTTTAACTACATTTTGATTGACCTCACCTGTATGCATTTTGATTGAAGTTGTTTGCTGGAAACCGGTGGTACAATTCAATTAAAATTTCGAGTCAATCTTGTAATGTAATGTAGGTCACTTACATTACAACCCAATCTAAAATCTGTATCAAGCTTCAAAAAACAAAACTCAATGAAAAGAGATTACAGGTATATAAATTTGAATACCTGAGAAGGATGTGGAATGGGATTGAATCCTTTTAGCACCTACTAATTTAAAAATGAATTGATATAATGTCTGCCTCCACCTCCCAGTACCGCACAACACCTCACACATATAAATACAGATCAAACAAAACAAAACCAGACCCGGCCAAACAAAACTCAGATAGACCGAACATCTGGGCATGGTGAGTTTCAGCTTCTCCATTAGTGCCAATGACTTCAGATGTATTTCACTTTTGGAAACTAGAGATTTGGTGTTTTAGCCACATAGTCTTCTATATATATATATATATATATATATATATATATATATATATATATATATATATATATATAAATATATATATATATATATATATATATATATATATATATATATATATATAGATATATATAGATATATATAGATATATACCCAATGTGAGAGTCGTGCTCTTGATTATTATTACTATTTTTCTTTTAGATCCCTGCATTATTCAAGTAACCAGTAGGATTGTGCGTGTATCTATATGCTCTAGCACAGATCCATCTAGAGTCTAAACTATGGTCTGATATGCATATTGCAAATCTTGAGGTTGCAGCACATAGTGTTGTACAACCTCCCCACATAAGAGTTGATGGATTACCCCAAACCCCTGACTTAGGCTTTTGAATGCAGTTTGATGTACATGTTCAACTCTCCCACAGACAAGTTGATTGATTGGCCTCACCCTCACTTGAGTTACAGAATACAGTTCTTTCTATGTCCATATTCAATACACCATCTAAATTAATTGCACCTTTACATCACTACTCAGAGTTGATGGATTACCCGCACTAACGTTCAAAGAAATTCGAAAGATCAAGTTTTGTTCTGGCTTTGGGTAGCTGATGAAATAATGATGATCTAGACACTAAATTCACTGGTGAATGAGACTTCTTTGTGTGTGAACTAAAGATTAGTATAATAATTTGAATCATGTAATCATATAACAATTTGATTAAATACTATTAAATAACAAAATCCTATAACAATTATTAGGTATAGTATTTGAATCATATAATCATATAACAATTAGGTCCAACCATTCTTCTCCAGTTCACCCATCCAGTTGAAGAAGCCTTATACTCTGCACTAGGCCTCTCAGACCCCACATTGTCAAGTAGAGGGTTGCAGGAGCTCACTTGTGCAAACAAACAAACCAACACCGCAAACACAAGTGAAGTTCACTCCAAAATTGCACTGAAATGACTTGTGATTACATAATTATATACATGAAACAATCTCCTTGGATGAAGTTTTGACTAAGCTAACCTGTGATATAAAGGACTTATTTTCATGTTCTCTCTGTAGCTAGAGAGGCAGGGGATGTGTCCTTATTTCCTTGTGATAATGCAATTTTTACAAAGGAAAGCATTGAAGAAGAGGAAATTCATATTGTGGTATGTGGAGAAGATGAAGCATGTAGCATTACTCATGCTATCCCTAAAGAACAGTTGTATGGAGGATATTCTAGGGAGAATTCTGAAGTAATTCAAGAAGATTTTTCAGATTTGGAAGGACAGGTTTTCGTTTCAAATTCAAGCAATTTGCTTTCTTGCTTCCAGGAGTTGGTAACTTTTCTTCCCCCCCCCCCCCCCCCCCCCCCCCTTGAAAACCACTACTTTTTCTGCTTATGCTAAAGTGGAGATAAACTGGAATATAGTTGAAGATTGTGACTGCAATGTTCCTGAAACTATTTAACACATTTCCGAGGATTCAAGGAAAGTAGCACTAAAATTTCTAGCCAATGCAGGAATATGTGTGTATCCTCAGGAATCCCAGGATTCAAGGAAAGTAATAGCAAAAAAATAGAACTTCCGTAAATTACATACCTTGAATGTATCTACAAGCATGGCGGAAACTTGATCAAGCCAAACTATACCCTTCTTTGAGCTTGTCAAGGAAAGCCTAGCATAATGATCTGTTGCTGTAACTTTTAAAATGAACTCCTTTTTGGTCCAGTCTTGAATTTCAAAACTTCTAGCATTGGAAAAACATATGCATCCTCAATACAGGAACAAGTCTAATAATACTTCTGGCTCAATCATGTGAATTAATTTAGTGTCTCTTCACAGTTGCAAATCTTACTCTTATTGTTTAACTGTATAAGTAGAATAACCAAATATTTTTGTATGAAATTGACTTACATGATACTCGAAGCAGCCAAAATGTTGAGTCCATCTGAAGATGTGAAAGAAATTGAAATATTAACTGGCCCAGTAGACCTTACCCACAAAACAACATGATAGGATTCACCCTCTTCAATATTCTGCAAATACAATAAACTCTTGAGTATATACAATAAACTCTTGAGTATATACCATAAAATAGATGTTTGGATTATCAACATGTAAAATCAGAGTGTAAACATCCATGTGGTTTATTGCAGTCGATTCTCATTCTTGAATGGAAATGGGAGGTCATTTCCATGGAATTCATCACAAGTTTGTCAGGGAAATCTAGACAGTGTGATTCCATCATGGTTGTGGTTGACAAATTGACAAAGGTAGCTCACTTCATAATGGTTAAGTCTACTTATTCAGCTAGTGAGGTAGCTAGTCTTGATCAGAGAGATAGTGAGATTGCATGGTATTCCTAAGAAGATTGTGTTAAACAGAGATGTTAAGTTCACCTCCAGGTTTTGGAAGGAGTTATTTGTAGGTTTGGGTATAAAGTTAGCCTTTATTACAACTTATCATCCACAGACAGATGGACATATAGAGAGGGTCAACAAGATTTTGGAGGACATGTTGAGGATGTATTTTATGCCGCAGCAAAGGAGGTGGGAGGAATATCTTCCATTGGTTGAGTTTTCTTACAACAATGGGTATCATGGGTCATTGAGGATGAGTCCATTTAAGGCATTTTATGGGTGGATTTGTAATACTCCCATAAGTTGGAGTGATATATTGAATAGGGTATTGATAGGACCAGACATGTTGCCAGAGATGGAACAGGAATGCGGGTTATCAAGAAGAATCTAAAGGAAGCACCAGATAGACATTTATGTAGATCAACACAAGGTATTTAAGGAGTTTCAGGTTGGGGAGAATGCATGCCTGTGCATTAAGCCCAAGAAGAGCTCCTTGAGGATTAGATCATGTGATAAGTTGGCACCTCATTATTGCGGCATTTCGAGATACTTGAGAGGAATAGACTAGTGGCATACTGACTTGCACTACCACTGACAATGAAATTCCATGATGTTTTCCATGTTTCATTGCTTAAAATATATGTGAAGAATGTTGATAATGTCATTGACCATCTTGTATTGCAAGTGGAGACAGAAGGAGAATTCCAATCGAAACCTCAGTGCATACTGCAATGGAAATAACTCATGCTCCAGAAGAGAGAAATTGAGAAATTTAAAGTACATAGGAAGCACTTTGGACCCAATGAAGATACATGGGAGAAGGCTAATCAAATGTGGGCTATGTATCCTTCATTGTTTGTTGGTTGAGGCAAAGGATTTTTGGGTATATGTACATCTCTATGTATGGTTATTATTATAATACCAGAATGAGTTGTGTTAAAAATCTCCAATAAGTGGTATGGTTTTCATGTTGTCATGGTTGTCATATCAGTTTTTCTTGTCAAAAGGTTGTTTATTGTAAATACTGCATCGAGCTAAGTTATAAAGCTCCATGGGAAATATGTTTTGGTATTTAGCATTTTTACTAGTTGTACGTGTCATAGAACACTGAGGATAGTGTTCCCTTAAGGGGGAGGGGTCTATAATAGCCCCAGGTTAAAATTTCATGTAATAAAGTTAATAAAGGAAAAATAAGACCAAGGTCATGGGACACGTATTCCAAGATGAATGTTTGGAAAAACATCCTAGTGGGTGTTAATTTTAGTTTATTATGGCTAAGGAAATTTGCAAAGGCATTAGAAAATGCATTTGAAAGGAAAAGAGGCATTAATTGGTATTTTATTGATGAAAATAAAGGAAATTATGAGAAAAGGTAGGTGAAAGGTCACATAATTGCATGAGAGAAAAATTGAAGGAAAAATGGAGGAAATTGGAGAAAATAGAGGCCTCAATAATAAAAAGGCTTCTGAGGATAGTACCTTTTGTCAGTTCATTTTTGGAGCTTTCTCTCTATTCTCTCTATTCTCTCATACTCTTACACCATTAGAACATTCTTGGAGAACTCTAGAATTGGAGAAAGGAAGGACACGAAAGAAAAGGAAAGCAAAGGAACAATCACGGAAAAATTGGATCAAACAAATTCAGCAGGAATATTTGTAGGTAACATGTTACATGTGTGATTTCCTAGTTGGTTGGTGAATGCATGGTACATGTATGTTTGTATTTGGTTATTTTGTTGTCATGGGCATGGGTTTTACTAGGTGTGACAGTGGTTTCAGCCTTGCCTTGCCATTTTCAGATAGCCATGGTGTGATGGGGTTCTTTCATTTGGTTTAGCTTTGGATTATCAGATGGTTTTGGAACCGAGTGAGGCGGTCTTAGGAAAATTCCAAGGGCCTAGGAATCCCTTGACCAACTTTGGCAGGATTGTGGTAAAGCTTGAGGGTGGAGACGGGAAACTTCCCCAGGGTATTGGTGCAGAAACTCTGAGGAATCCAAGCTTGTTTTGGGCCTAGGAATCCCTTGACTGGCTTTGGCAGGATTGCAGTAAAGCCTAGTGGTTTATGTTCTTGTTTTGGGCCTAGTGATGCCTTAATCGGTTTTAGCGATATTATGGTAAAACTTGAGGGTGGAGGTGGGGTAATCTCCAGGAAGCCTTGGTTTTTTTGTCTTGAGTCCCACATTCATGCTTGGAATATGGCACAGGGGTGATTGGTTGAAAGAAAGATTTGGTTCAACCCAATCTATGGATGAGTGGTACATGGAAGTCACTGACTTAGTTGGATTTTGCATATGTTAATAAGAGCTCTTTCCTCTTGTATTTCATGAATATTTGTACTTTTTATTATGTGGCTTTGATGGTTGTTCTATCATTGTTATTATTCTAGTTATAGGTTGGTTATAAGCATGGTTCCATGACATGTTCTAGCTATGGCTCTTGATGTATTTGATTTGTTGATGAATGGTTAATGAATGTATGACCTATAAAATTTTATTACAACTATTATGAGAAGGGAATTATACCTTCTTAATGATTCTCAGATAAGTATCTGACCCCTATGTTCAAATATGCATTCATGACCTATAGATTACATGTTCTTAATATGTTTGACAAAATGACTGTCATGGTTAGGCCTGATTAGGTCAAATTTTTCTTTCAAGTTTGTATATCTAGCTTTTTTGTTACGTCACTTATGCATTTGAGAAGTTACAGGATGTTCTTGGCAGTGATCTAGAGGCTGACCTAGAATTTAGGCTCAAAATCTAGGACTACATGATTGTAACTAGGAAATTTGGGTTGCAACCACATAGATGCAAGCTTGTACATGCATTTGGAGGCTCCCAACCACATGGAGGCCTTTCTATGGGTGTGGTTGATGGCCCAGGGTAGAGAAGGATGGGTCAGACTCAGGGTTTTGCCTCCTAAGATGGTTTCTCATCCTCTGTGGGTCCTATAGCACCTGTAAGATGTTTTGGATGGTTAGTAAAGTCTCATTTTGTCGATTCCACTTCCTTAATTGTACTTAGGAGGATGAGTCATGTCATAGTAGCCCTCAGTTCATGTTTACCCTGTTAGGTCGGTCAAAGTAGGTAAATGTGGGAGGGGTTTTTACACCAACCTTCATTACCTTATCATGGAAATGAGGCTACAAAATTTCTTCCTTTCCCAAGGTTAGTGGAAATAACCTTGGATTTTACCTTCACGCTTGGTTGTCAAGAAATTTTTGGTGATATAAATTTATTGAAAACTAATAACCATATCGAAAGATATGCCATTTTAATATTTCACCATGAAAACCTTACCATGTAGGTAAGGGTTGTAATGTGGCTCCTACTTGGCATCCATGTCCTGCCCACATGTCATCACCATGGCAAATTAATGAAATTCCTTTGTGCGTATTTATCCATGGTGTGGAATCTCGATGAAATAGAAAAATCCATGCACCATAATTCCATAGATTGCCAGACCCCAGACTATTCTAGACCTCAGCCAACATTTGGACCCCAAACTAACTCTACACTCTCGTGCACTCTAGTCCTATAGTTCTTTGGGCTAGTATGACCCCTGACCCACATCTTGACCCTGGAATACCCCTACTCATATTCTTTGTACCACCATCCCTATGGATTTCCATGCTAAGTTAATAATTTAATAACATGAGGGCCCCACCCGCTATATAATGTTAAAAATATTTGACTAGGACCTGCTCTGACTAACCCTAGTTTGAGCTTGACCTATTTCTATTATGTTATAGTTATTTAACAATACAACTAAAATTTATCTGCACATCTATCCCAAATTGGGTTCATCTTGACTTTGAAGCAGCTGCTATAGGTTATATGCCTTAACCATTAGAACAACTTTTTAGATTTGTTTCTACAGTCCTTCTAGGGATTCCAACAGGGTTCTCTAAGAGCCTGGTTCAAAACCAACTATACCTTAAGATAGGAAACCAATGACTTGAGATAAACAAGGCACATTCAAGCAACTAAACAACAATGAATAAATATATTCATAGAAACATGTTCATTCATTTCTTCCATTCACTCATAGAACCAATACCATGACAACCCCTGACCCACATCCATGCCTTGGACTACCCTTGCTCACTTGCATGCTCCAAACCACCAACCCTGCAGATTTTTGTGCTCAATTAATAATTTAATAACATGAGGGCCCCACCCCACTCTATAACATTATAAATATTTTAATGGGCCCTGCTTCGAACTAACTCTAGTTCAAGCCAAACCCATTTCCACCACGCTATAGTTGTTTAACTATATAACTATAGTTTATGTGAACATTCGGCCCAATACCAGCCTTTCTTAATTGTAAAGAAACTACTATAGACTATCTTTCTTAACCATTAGAATGAATTTTTTGGTTTTTTTCTACAACCCTTCTAGGGATTCGACCAGGGTTCTCCAACAACCCAACTATGCCATAAGACAAGAAATCAATTCATTAACATAAATGAGATGCATTCACACAACTAAATAATAATGAATAAATATATTCATAGAAACACGAAGTTACCCTCTACAAACCAAGAATCAAGAGAGTATAAAGTCTCCATCCTTTACTGGGAACCTAGATCACTTTTCACCTCCACCTATTTTCCTTGTCCATATTGCACTGCGTGCATCCACATCCCAAACCTGGGTCTGTGAACCTTGTCGATTCTTCCCATGCTTTCTCCTAGCATGTCACTTCTCCAATCATGAAACTTATTGATCATACCTGGTATGCCTAGCCCAACACACCAGCGGTCATAGCCTAAACCTAGGATTGTGATTCCTTCAAGTCATCCATGCCTTTCCCATTGTGCAACATATCAAACTACCCAAAAATTCTTTGCTAGAGCTCTTTCTTTCCAAATGCACCACCCCCCTCCCCCCCCCTCCCCAACCAACCAACCAACAAACAAACAAACAAAAACCCTCATGCATAGTCATTCCTACATGTTTCCCTTTTAATGTGTAGTCCACGAGACATGACAGAGGAGTATGGAATTGTCCTCAATTCAGGAAGCCCATACTCTTCCTTCCTTATACCAAGTCGGCTATTAAAGACTTAGGAATATTTAATCAATTGATCGAGGATATTGTGGCCATTAAATGCACAACCTTCTATCCCCCAATTTCCAAGCAATATCCTCCTCAAGACTCTAAATCCATGTCCCTCTCTCAACTAGTCCCTTTTGTTTATATTTCCACAATAATTACATAAATTAAAGTTCATAAAATATTTACAAGAGTGCTTAATAAAAGGGTTGTCACAGATAATGGGTTTATCAAATTCGTTGCTCCTATGGAAAATCATACATTGGCCAAGAAGATAGCTCTTTTAGGACCCATTGCAAATAACACATAATGAACACAAACCACAATTGTATTTCCAAATCTTCCATAGTCAAACATTGTTTTAAATTCCAACATCTAATTGGATTTGACTGAAACCAAAATCTTTCCCACAACACCCCATTAATATTCATGCATCATTCACAAATCTCTTGAAATCGAAAATCATTTGCACAAATTTAATTGTGAAGATGGATAATCTTGGAAGCTCCTCATTCATCATCTCAATCACCAACCAAAGCAATCTTATTCTTCATTTTAATCTCCATTTTCTATGTGCCTCTAGAACAATCTCTCTTTCTCTTTCTTTGCATCTATCTTCCCCTAGCCTCTTATTTCTTCATCTAATTCTTTCTTCCCTAGGCCTTAAACATAATGTATTCAAATCCCCCTATTGTTTCCACTAATTATATTTTTTTAAGATCTTATTTCTTTAACTATAATTTTAGGTCCATGAAATCCTTATTCTATAATTCTTGAAAATTTATCATATTTGTGGTTATTACCCTCCTTCCTCATTTCCATTCTGCCCCACCCTCCTTTAATTAAATTTGTCTTTATTCTACACCCCCTTCTTTTACCTTTTTTAAGTGTCTAATCCTTCTTTATATTGGTTGAAAATCAATTTTTCTCACATATTATTAATTTATATTTATATTAAAATTTGGTCCACATTTTAATCACATTATGTGTTCATTTATTTATGTCGTCTCCCCACTTCCTTTTTGAATTTTTCCTAACATCCATCTCACGCCTCAACGGTCAGCTTCTAGCCATATCCTTTATATTCTCATATCGCTCAACTTGCTTTTCATCTTTATGATTCACTAGTCCTTGAGGATGGGTGGAGTGTCCACTCGAAACATTAGGATGTTTCAAACCTTGACACAAATTTCATTCAAAAATACTTTGAACATAATTAATATGGCTAACTATGGAAATATCAACACTAGAATCCTTGTTATTCCCTACATCTATAAACCCTCTTGATGTTCGACATCATCATAATATCGCATTACACTGGGTCTTACCTAAAAACGGGTGCAATTTCCAATTTAAGTAGAAAATCCCTAAGCTTGGGAATCCTTCTTTGGATATCATATATGCATGTTCATATTCAGTAAAGGTTCTAGGGTGTGTTCTCCTTCAAAGAAACCTTTGCATTTCTTGGCACTCCCGCAGGAAATGCAATTTTCCTGTTCACGGGTTCGCAAGCTGCAATTTCCTTAAGCATCTCATATAAGATCATATAATATCTTTTTCTTTATTTCTAGAAAACAACAAAGCTCATCATGTCACTTGCAATAATTGAACATGGGTGAGGAGCTTAACAATTGCTCCTCCCTACCACCAAAGATAAACCCAATTGAAAATTTTCTAAATATCAACATTAAACAACAATGCTAGCACACATGTACCCCTCCACATGATATTTGAACTAGTGACCTAATGGACAATGAACACCATACAAACTAATTCATCTGCATCTCATGGGTTATTTTCTCAACAACAAGGCTCAAATCCATTACAACAAAGCTTATCATGTCACTTGCAAGAACTGAACCTAGGTAGTAGGGAGGATAACAATCGTTCCTCCCATCTCTATTTCACCAATACCATGAGCATGGAACATGCCCATATCATTTCTATAAATTAAATATCTCTCCTAGGATACTTATTTAGTACATGGGTTCTATTTCATCCTCTTTAGGATGTGCTTCTCCTCTTTGTTTTTATCTCTCTCAAGGATTATCAAATTGAAAACATTTAGTGTCGAATATGATGATGCATTTCAGCTATACATATGCTCCTAACCTCACAGATCAGGGGGAAGCTATTATCACCAAAAAATCACTCAAAGCATGATGCAAATGATCACTAGAAAATTCATCAATGTAACATGGCAAATGTTACCCATGGAAATTATATATTCAAAGCTAGTAGAAAAGTTATGCAAAACTAGGTTTTCAGTAATCCTTGCAAATTCATATTGTGCCTTTTGTGTGATCCACACAACTAGTGCAAATCAATAAGATAAGAAGTATCACCAACTTTCAGTGTAGTAAGTGACCAAATCCAATCAAACTTTAAGCTCAAGATTGAACCAAGTTGGTTTGAAGCCCAAGTTCTTTGATGCTTTGGTGGCCCAAAGGTCTCTTCATACATAAGAAGCCACACTTAGATTGGGCTTCATTCACATTCTAAAGATAGCTTGAAAAAATCTAAGTACTAAGCAATGGGTAAGCATTTCACAAGAGAAGTAGAGGTAATCTTATGCTGACTAACTTTGCTAAGAGTTACCTTAGCTCTCAAACACTTGCATATGTTAGCAATACCGTTTGGCAAGCTTTTCACCCTTGATGAAGTTTGTTAGCTTCTTGGATTACAAAGATAAAACTTACAAGGGGAAACAAGAAAGATCCTCCTCAAGAGAATTAGAGTTAGAGTAAGCCCACCTTGATCAACTCCATCATATTTTCTGTCCCATCCAAAGACCATCAAGACCTTGCTCTATTGATAATCAAATAAAACGTTTACTTCTCGTTATATTGTGTCTTATGTGTTGTTGTTCATTTATATATTAATCCATTTGTTTTTTGTTTTCCATATTAATCTTAACGAGGACAACTCCTTATACGATAAAGTTGGTTTTGTTCAACCATTGGGCAAAACAGCGCCAACAGGGTTAAAAATGAAATCAATTGTAAAGTTAGGTATTTTACACCAAATCTTACACCATCATCATAACATCATCTCTTTAAAAAATATACTCTCCAACCCTAATTCACGAAACTAAATCAAACTCAATTTCCATGTTTTCTCAATTTTTTTCTAACATGAACAAGGGTTTAAATAAATGTATTGTCACTCGAAATTTACTACAATTGTCGTCTCACGAGACCTTCGCATTCTACGTAGGTCTACGATTCGTGGACTACTTTCGAAGATAGCTCGATTGGCTTTGTCGTTTGGGTTCTAGATTGTACTTAAATTGGGTGATTGAATTATTGCAATTTAGATAATGGTGTTGTACAAACATATAAAGTTTTTGGTGGAAATTGGGTGAATTTGTTTTTGTTAGATCATAGTTTTTTATTTTCTATACAGATTTAGTAGTCCGAAAAATTTTAATACACAACTTAAATTTGTAATTTAAATAATTTCGTGTAAGATTATGAAAAAATTAAACCAAAAAATAATTCCAAAATATATAATAAATAAAATATTACCAAATAAAAACACAATTTATGTCTGGTTTTAATGAGTCTTTAGAGCTTTTGCTTTCCCGTAACCAAGTGGGTTTTCCAAGTTTTCCAAGTCAAAACTAACTAGCATATTAATTTAAGTAATTATCGTAGTAGGGAAATAGAACCCTTTACCAATCTTATTCATTAGTTGGACCTTAATCATTATGTTTTATTCATTAGTTGGAATTTAATCATTATTTTTTAGTAGCATTGTTTATTTTTGTTGTTTAAAAAGTCTTTTTAAATATATAAATAGAATTAACTTTCTAAAAAGATCCTGGGATTATTTTGAATATACAAATTAAACCATTCAAATTTTCAATTCCAAAAATTAGCTACCAAATTTTAAATAAATTTAATAAAATTTATTGGAAAATGTTGTCAAGAAAAGTCAAAAACATCTAATAGTTAATAGTTAGACTACATTTCTCGTGAACTATAACTCTCCAAAATAATTTAATGGAGTGTTGTCTAACTAATTTTTTTTTTGGAATTTTTTTTTTGGAACTTGACAAAACAATTTTTCGTTGAGATTGTGTTTATATTATGTTAAATATATATATATATATATATATATATATATATATATATAAATAAATTTAAATCTATAAAAAAATCTCTGAGACACTCATACAGAGTTGATATATCAAATTTATGAATTTATCAATTTTTTACTAAATTTCAGACATATATATAACTAATTGTTATATGTGTGTGAAGGTTATATATATATGAAAAACCACAAACAATCACTTTCAAAACATAAAACAATTAGTTAGACTAAAGGGAACAATCACCACCACATATTTCTTTATACATTTCAAGAACCCATAACTCAACCTAGAACCTAGACATTCAGAAGTTATCGATACTAGAGCTGGGATCCCAAACTCCAATCAGACGCATATCCAAAGACTTGAACCCTAATAAATGAAATGACAAACAACCTATCCCTGCCATTAAAGTTAAAGCCCCATTGGCACTCGCTTATACATTTCATTAACAATATATTTCTATTGGGAGTAGTCTAACTAGGCAGAGGAATTGCCCGGTTTCCGTCGCCACCTGGAAAAACGTCCGGCTCCGGCTGTCGGCAATCCCTCCACCACCCTTCGTCCACCGCTCCACATTAATTTCCTGATTTGATCGGATCAGAGCTGGCCTGACAGAATTGCCGCCGCGGAGAGTTAATGCAATTTCCAATTCGAAATGGAGGAATTTGGAAACCGCGGGCTGCTCCCCCAACCAACTCGACTCGGCCCCTGCAGCTCACTCACCTTCCTCCTCGACTCGGCGCCTGCAGCTCACCACAAAACTCCGGCCCAGGCAATTCCTCCACTCTGCAGCTCACCACCCAGGGGACGTGACCTTCAGGTTCAGGTTCATTCATCTGTATTGCAGTTTTAATTGAGATTACAGACATGCTTTAACTACATTTTGATTGGCCTCACCTGCATGCATTTTGATTGAAGATGTTTGCTGAAAACCGGTGGTACAATTCAATTAAAATTTCGTGTCAATCTTGTAATGTAATGTAGGTCACTTACATTACAACCCAATCTAAAATCGGTATCAAGCTTCAAAAAACAAAACTCAATGAAAAGAGATTACAGGTACAGAAATTTGAATACCTGAGAAGGATGTGGGATGGGATTGAATCCTTTTAGCGCCTACTGATTTAAAAATGAATTGATATAATGTCTGCCTGCACCTCCCAGTACCGCACAACACCTCACACATATAAATACAGATCAAACAAAACAAAACCAGACCCGGCCAAACAAAACTCAGACGAACCGAACATCTAGGCATGGTGAGTTTTAGCTTCTCCATTAGTGCCAATGACTTCAGATGTATTTCACTTTTGGTAACTAGAGATTTGGTGTTTTAGCCACATAGTCTTCTATATATATATATATATATATATATATATATATATATATATATATATATATATATATATAGACCCAATGTAAGAGTCGTGCTCTTGATTATTATTACTATTTTTCTTTTAGATCTCTGCATTATTGAAGTAACCAGCTAAGATCCATTATCCTCTTGAATTTTTAATCTCTGCATTAGTCAAGCAATCATTTTAGATCCATTCCTTCCCTGAGTTTTTTTTTCTTCTTTTAATCTTCTTCCTGCATTATTCAAGTAACCAGTAGGATTGTGCATGTATCTGTATGCACTAGCACAGATCCATCTAGAGTCTAAACTATGGTCTGATATGCATATTGCAAAGCTTGAGGTTGCAGCACATAGTGTTGTACAACTCCCCCACATAAGAGTTGATGGATTACCCCAAACCCCTGACTTAGGCTTTTGAATGCAGTTTGATGTACATGTTCAACTCTCCCGCAGACGAGTTGATTGATTGGCCTCACCCTCACTTGAGTTATAGAATACAGTTCTTTCTATGTCCATATTCAATACACCATCTAAATTAATTGCACCTTTACATCACTACTCAGAGTTGATGGATTACCCGCACTAACATTCAAAGAAATTTGAAAGATCAAGTTTTGTTCTGGCTTTGGATAGCTGATGAAATAATGATGATCTAGACACTAAATTCACTGGTGAATGAGACTTCTTTGTGTGTGAACTAAAGATTAGTATAATAATTTGAATCATATAATCATATAACAATTTGATTAAATAATGTTAAATAACAAAATCCTATAACAATTATTAGGTACAGTATTTGAATCATATAATCATATAACAATTAGGTCCAACCATTCTTCTCCAGTTCACCCATCCAGTTGAAGAAGCCTTATACTCTGCACTAGGCCTCTCAGACACCACATTGTCAAGTAGAGGGTTGCAAGAGCTCACTTGTGCAAACAAACAAACCAACACCGCAAACACAAGTGAAGTTCACTCCAAAATTGCACTGAAATGACTTGTGATTACATAATTATATACATGAAACAATCTCCTTGGATGAAGTTTTGACTAAGCTTACCTATGATATAAAGGACTTATTTTCATGTTCTCTCTGTATCTAGAGAGGCAGGGGATGTGTCCTTATTTCCTCGTGATAATGCAATTTTTACAAAGGAAAGCATTGAAGAAGAGGAAATTCATATTGTGGTATGTGGAGAAGATGAAGCATTTAGCATTACTCATGTTATCCCTAAAGAACAGTTGTATGGAGGATATTCTAGGGAGAATTCTGAAGTAATTCAAGAAGATTTTTCAGGTTTGGAAGGACAGGTTTTCATTTCAAATTCAAGCAATTTTCTTTCTTGCTTCCAGCAGTTGGTAACTTTTCTTCCCCCCCCCCCCCCCCCTTGAAAACCACTACTTTTTCTGCTTATGCTAAAGTGGAGATAAACTGGAATATAGTTGAAGATTGTGACTACAATGTTCCTGAAACTATTTAACACATTTCCCAGGATTCAAGGAAAGTAGCACTAAAATTTCTGGCCAATGCAGGAATATGTGTGTGTATCCTCAGGAATCCTAGGATTCAAGGAAAGTAATAGCAAAAAAAATAGAACTTCCATAAATTACATACCTTGAATGTATCTACAAGCATGGCAGAAACTTGATCAAACCAAACTATACCCTTCTTTGAGCTTGTCAAGGAAAGCCTAGCATAATGATCTGTTGCTGTAGCTTTTAAAATGAACTCCTTTTTGGTCTAGTCTTGAATTTCAAAACTGCTAGCACTGGAAAAACATATGCATCCTCAATACAGGAACAAGTCTAATAATACTTCTGGCTCAATCATGTGAATTAATTTAGTGTCTCTTCACAGCTGCAAATCTTACTCTTATTGTTTAACTGTATAAGTAGAATAACCAAATATTTTGGTATGAAATTGACTTACATGATACTCGAAGCAGCCAAAATGTTGAGTCCATCTGAAGATGTGAAAGAAATTGAAAGATTAACTGGCCCAGTAGACCTTACCCACAAAACAACATGATAGGATTCACCCTCTTCAATATTCTGCAAATACAATAAACTCCTGAGTATATACCATAAAATAGATGTTATCAGCTTATCAAAACTGGCACAAATTCTAAAGGAAACTGCTGATAGTGCAGTTGTAAATCTACATATCAAGAAAATAGTTGACAAGATACTTTCATAAAACCAAAAGGAGGGTGCCACTGGAACTAAAAAAAATGGAGGGATGCTTGAAATGATTTTTCTGATAACAAGGCTCTCATGAGCTGCAACCTTTGCTCAAATTGTTACCTCCCAAACCTGCACATGTTGTGGCAAAGTAGTAAAACACAAATGCAACCCTGGTGGAATAGCAGCCTTCTTCTCACTTTAGGTGGTCTCTCCTTCGAGACAAGGTGCATAACCCTATGGTAGTCTAATCCAATCAAATAGTAATCAAAATGAATAGAGGATGAGGCTTAGGACAACAAATCTGAATGCTGATATTTACTCCAATGTATTTCAGATTTGTAATAGCAAAAGGAAGAGTTGATTTTATTTATTTTTCAGATAGGTTAAGGGCAAGATTAATGTCTAAAACACTATTGGGCTTATGTATTATGGAGTCTATAAGGCAACCAATGCATGCTGATTTCTCAAGATGACACGGAAGGATATAGCCCAGATGAAGAACCCAGAGTAAACATATCTGGCTGGCCATTAAAAAAGAAACTTCTTGAGGTGAATCCGGATGTAGAAAGACCCCCAACATGCATAAAGGGTGTGCCTACCAGAAGATCATGTAAATTATAGCAAATCTGAATCAAGAAAGAAGACACATAACAACATTTTCTAGGAATGGTAGACTTAAATGGGGAATGAACCACAATTAAAATTATTCTTACAATGATTAGAACTATGAAGCTTCCAGCCCTTGAATGACAGGATGGGATTCCTGAGGAATAGAATTAAAATAGTTTCTAGGATTCCTGGGAAATAGAATTAAAATACTTTCCTGGATTCTTGAGGATACACACACATAACAGGTGCTTTCATTGAACTAGGGCATGGAATGTAGCATAGGGTTCAAGGAATGATTGTGATTGGAAATCAGTTAGTGCATGGTGCTATGATAGTCTGGTATCTCTCAATTATAAACATGAATGAACAAAACAAGGATTAAGGTTTTTCGCACTAAGTAGTAAGAACAAGAGGTACAAATCTACATAGGTTTCCTTTTTGAATGCATAAATAGATTTGGCTCCATGAAAAACCTCTAAAACACTAGAACTGTGCGGATTCATCAGCTGAAAGCTGCAATTCCAACTATTTCTAACTGGATTTAGGCAAAATTTGTTGATAAATATGACCAAATATGGTCTGGAACATTGAATGTTTATACTTTGAATCTATGACTCGAGATTGTATCATCCCCAAAAACAGACCACTATGCCTGCATGATTGACCTTCTTGGCCATTCTGGGCAGTTGGGTGAGGCCAAGAAAGGAGGCCATGAAACTTTTGCATTGTGGGGACCTTCAGGTAGGGTATGTCACCTATGCCAGTCTCTTGCAGGGATGTGTTGACACAAAAGCCTTGGCAGAGGGTAAGTGGATCCATACCCATATGATAAAAAGTGGGTTAGAGCCAAATGTATTTGTAGAAAAAAATCTCATCAACATGTATGCTAAATGTGGAAGTGTCAATGATGTGTGCCAAGTGTTTAACAAAATGTGTGAGTGGAATGCTATTACAGGATATGTTAAACAGGGTGCAATTGAGTTTGCTTGCCAAATGTTTGACGAAATGCCTGAGAAGGTCTTGGTTTCTTGGAATTCAATCATTACAGGATATGAAAACACTGGGGATGGGGAGAAGGCACTTGGTTATTTTTTCCGAATGTTGAGGGCAAGGATGAGGCTAGATCAGATCACTGTCACTAGTGCTCTTGGTGTTTGTGTTGGTATTGAAGATTTCATTGCCTTTTCTTTGTTCTAACACATCTCTTTTGTCATGGGTAGTGGAATGTGAGCGTAATGATTGCCTACTATAAATTTCACATATATTATGGCAGCACTGATAATCTTTGAGGACAGACTACTAGTAGAGTTGTGATGTAAACATACATTGTAGAAAGCCTTTTCATTCAAGTCTAGTCCTGCTTAGCAAATGGTCACCCTAAAAAAACATGGCCAACATTCATTGGATTGCATCTGTTCATGTTGTCAAAGAAATCTTTCCTTTAAGGAACGCCTTGTTCAAAGTGAATGAGGCAAGAAGCAACATCTTAAAGGAAATGCTTGCATCCCAAATTTTTTGCATCCTTTTGTGCTATTTATTTTTGTCATTATTGAGTGATTGATATTTTAGACCTCAAAAAAAGCATAAAAGAGGTTTTATATTTATATATATATGTTGGATAACTTGCTAAGATTGAAATTTCGATTTTGATGTCCTTGCATATTGTTTGACCAGATCAGTTCAAAATGGGCAAGTGAAGCAAATGGCAATATATCATGGATCTTGAGGTGCAAGACCTCAAAGGAAAAATGACGTTCTTTAGTAAAGACTTGGTTTGGACGGAAATAAATAGAAAAACAATAGTATTGATCAAGTTGCTGTAATCCCATTACGACGAGTTGCTGACTTTATCAAAGGAGAGGAAGAAAATCCTATTGCTCCATGTAAACTCATACGAAAAACAAAACAAAAAAAACAAAAGAAAGAGCTATTGTTGCATTGCAATATGATATGTGAGTATTTAAAATATATATTGTTTAGATCTTTTGAAACCATGGTTATCTTTCTTTGTATGTACTAACAATTTAAATTTTTGGTGTAGTTATCATTGTTCATTTGGCCCAGAGGACAAAAGAGGAAATATTTCATCTAAACGAAAGACCTCATTTGTGTAGAAGAGGGGTTGCCAATGCCACTTTATTGTGAAAGTTATGCATGAAATTCCTGATAGAGCGATATTAACTTTCAATATGTATGAACATGAAGATGGGGAAGGTTGGGCTTGTCACGGTCAATGTGACACTTCAGGTGAGACCAAGGCCTTGCATAGGCCAAAGCTTTCAAGGGACATTGTTGCATATGTATAAAGTTGTTTCTTTTTGGGAGTGCCTATTGATGTAGTGTATAGAACCCACATTAAGAGACATGTTGACATCGATGTGGTAACTCGAGATAAAGATTTCTTCTTATGCAGGAAAGATATTGTAAACATCCATAATAGGTTAGCGAAGGGAAATTATCAACTTCACAAAAAGTATGAAATGAGTATAAACCTTTAGTATCAAAAGCATCGGGAAGATTTTTTCTTTTACCAAAAGCCCAGTGGTGTGGAGGTCCCTTTTATAATAGGGATTCAAACAAAGTGGATGTTGGAGAAAATGGTCTAGCTATCACATAATAGCTTAATAGCCATGCATTCAACATTTAACACAAATAAATATGGAGTAAGTCAGATGCCAATGATTTATTGAATATATTTGTTTAAGTTGTATACATTCAGAATGATTAATAACTTGTATTTGAATTGATGTAATGTTGAAAATGACAGTATCAGTTGTATACACTCGTGGCATTTGATGAACAACAAAGCGGGGTGCCTGTTGCATGGGTCGTGGCATCATGAAACACATCAGATGATATTGCAATATGGCTGGAGCAGCTCATGTGCAAGTGTTTCCAAGCTCGTCCTTATTGGAAAGTCAATGCTTTCATGGTTGATGATGCACTGGCTGAAATCAGTGCCTTGAAGTAACTTTAACATTGTCATGATATAACCAAACTTGCATTTTTTCTAAAAATACCACACTAAAATGCATTGAATATGGCAGTAGGATCACAGGCTGTGATGTGATCTTATGCATTTGGCATGTACGGAGGGCTTGGTTGAAAAATGTCAATCGGTTGGCCACTAGTTCCATAAAAGCCAAGGAGATGTTCAGTGAGTTAGGTTTCATCATGAAACACACTCTCAATTATGAAGTGGAGGATGCAATCAATTAATTTTTTATAAAGTTTGCAGATGAAGAGAAGTTCTTAGACTATTTCAACAAGAATTGGGCCACTGGAGATAAGATTCGTATGTAAACATATTTTTCATATTATATGCATTTTTTTATTTTATAAAGGTGATATAGTGAGACTGACATCGTTCTATTTGCAATTAGGTATGTGGGTGAAAGGTTTTCGGGAGTTTCCTCATGCAAACCTGGAGACAAATAATGTTGTTGAGTCATACCATTGTTACCTAAAAACAACATTTCTATCTGATAGAAGGAGAAAATGTGCCCGAATGATGGATTGGTTATTGCATATGCTACTAACAACAGTTGAACCTTGTTATCGATTCAAGGAAATCTTAAAATAAGAAGGATTTCTAAACAACTACAAGAGAGAAAAGCAGCTAGAATCATCAGTGGAACGAGCAAGAAAAATTATGAATGCTGATTGTTGCCCTCATGAGAGCATAACCTGTGCTTACTGGGTGAAAAGTTAGACAGATCGAGGTAAAAAATACCTTGTCACCTGGTATCGTAAGGATTTTATAACGTGTGAATGTCCATGGTCTATCCGTGGAAACATTTGCAAGCATGCCATAAAGGTTAATTGGTTGTATTTCCACTCGGATAATTCAAATCCATTGCTTCATCAGCATGCAGAGGATAACATATGCAATGACCCACCTAAGATCAATATAGAGCCTCAAAACCATGATGTAGATGTCGATGCTACTCTTATGGCCACAAATGTTGTTGATGCAGATGTCGAGGCACTTCATTTGGCAAGGGAGGAGTTGTTTATCTATACACATATCATTTTAGATAACCCTCATACTACTTTGATGAAGACAATCCAGTTGACTAGTATGCTTAAAAAAATGTTGGATGAAGCCAATAATTTGCACGTTACTGATTTTGACTTCACACCTGGATTGGGCTCTCTTGCTCCATCTTTGAAGAGGAAGAAGAGTTTCCTTAGCCCCACAAAGAAAAGAAGAAGCAGTAGAAAAAAAAATGGTTTGGAAATTGATTTAAATGTTAATCCATCAGAATATGAATCATTTGAGTTTCGATACCTCAATAAGCGAGGACGTCATCGATCAAATAATGCCATTTCTATGGTTCCAGGTTAGTTTCATGTGTTCAATAGTCATGGTTTTAGATTTAAGTATTTAATCATCACCATTCTTTAACATGTGGTATGTTTATTTTTATAGCAATGCAACAATCCCCAACCATGGCGATAACCCAAGATCAAAGGGAGATGCAAGATCATCCAACCTTACCTGCCATGCCAGGTACATTTGACACTCTTTCATTATGTGTGCACATATACCTTAATGCTCTAGAAAATTTCTTTGCGATAATGTTTGACACTTTTCTAGGTAACTATAGAATAAGTGGAGAAGCATCATCTTCTACCATCATTGATCATCTATGGAAGGACTTCAACTCTAGTGGGAATTAATGAGGTATGCACAAAGAATAGATAAGCTAGGTTATCATGGCGTCGTCAGGTGGCCCTTTTTCATATGATAAGTATATTTATGTTTTCCCATTGTTATGTTGTTATGAAAATACCTTGTTCATAATCTGTTCATGGTCACTGAAAAATTTTCTCACTGTCAAATAGAATCTCTTTACTTATTTATGTTCATGCAACATGTTTCGTTTTTATACTTAAACATGTAGTTACTATGCTTTCATACCTATGTTCATGGTTTGATGTTTATTAGATTTATAGATCTTTATATTTTAAATCTTTATAAAGTTATGGTTAGATGGTCAATGGCCAATGAGGTTCGAACCTTATCATTGCATTTTTTGTTGTTGGATTTTTGATTCCTTGCCTCTAGTCAAAGATCTCGTTGGATTTTCATGACTTCATCAAGCTGATTTTGCCTTCATGGAATAGTATATGATAGCGTAGTAGATTGTTATGTTATTTTAAACATGCCCTCTTCATGATTTGTTGATGTTCACTGAACGATGTTCTTTCCTTTTATGCTTGTGATAAAGTGTTAACTATCTTGGTGACTACTCCTTGATTGTGATCCTGAATTTTGCAGGCATAGGAACTCCTTCCAAAAAGGGAAAAGACAAATGGAAACATGCATTCTGCAAGAGAGCTAAGAGATGACTAAATAGAAAAAGCCCTGAAGGTGCTTGAATGCTCTTTGAAGAGACAAATGGAATCAGGGTAGGATGCAAGAAACAAGTAGATTCAGGCATGATATTGGATCTTTAGTTGTGTGGTTTGAATCCAATTTTTTGGGGAATTGTTTCTATTTTTGCCCCTAGTCCTGATCATTTACTTGTCGCATCACCTAAGGTTGGTGTTATTTGAGGTCTACAAGAATAATCTTTAAGAGACTGGTAAAAGGTTTCACAATGTATGCCAAGAAGGGACACAAATTTTTGTTGATTGAAGTGGATAGATTTGAGCCGAGGAAACTTTTAAGGCTGTTGACTTATGCACTGTATTGGATTCGCTACTCCTTTCTTTGAGCTATTATGCTCTCTAGCCTCTGGTGTGCCTCTTTTACTGTCGCAGTGGTTAATTCTATTCACTCAAAAAGTTATGATTTGTAAAAATTTGAACTCAGATCAAGAAGCAACTATATATATATATATATATATATATATATATATATGGCCATAGTAAAATTTTCCTATTTATGAATTTTTTGTGTAAATTCCCATAAAAAAAATATATTTTCTAATTGTTCCTAACGGAGTAGTAAAAAATGTGATCTTAAAGTGCCACGATGTGACTGTGTATCAATTAAAATACATGAAATAGATATCATTAGTAACCCAAATGATAAGCATGTTCCATGTTTTCAGTAAAATTAAAATGATATTGAAGGGTAGCTTGAAAGAGACCTTAGATGAAGGAAATCAAAGCAACAACATTTTATGGCAAAGGATTACTCTATTAGAGTACACATCGCTAGTAATATTGATTACAGAATCTGAGTTGGTTAGAGCATTGCATCAGCCTCTGAAGCAGAAATGGCCAAAACCTGCACAAAAGTAAAATATATATAAATCCACTCTTCACTTCACTACTTTGTGAATTGTGACAAAGCAAAATCTTACATCATCTAGAGCTTAAGACTGTTTAGATACTGTTAAGTTGAGCTTCTCAAAACTTGACAAGGACTTTCATCAAGTGCATGGGCTAGATTATGCAGATCTTTGATGCCAGAATTATATGTTATCTTCAATTTTTCCACTCTCTCTTTTAGTCCTTTTGTAACCTTCAGCAGTATGTTATAAAATGACATTGTAAATGAGGACTGCTTATATTAACAAGGAAATGGAGCCAAAACCAAAAGTCAAATTCTTGTTTACAGTCTTGTGTTACCTGCTTTTTAGTAGAAACAAAAAGCTGCAATTGTTCTTCCATACTTCTTAGCTGTTGTTGTTGTTCTAAGTCAACAGAGTAACACAAAAAACACCTGAAAAGTGCACAGAATTAACTTATTGTATGCTAGCATTGGGACTATTCATTCATACTTGTGTCATCTGGAGTTTATCAATCAAGTCTGCATTTGTTTGCTGGTGAGAAATATTCATGTAGGGAGGTATATGTGGGCCAAATATGGCAGTTGCCTTGAAATGTATTTGAGGGCTTATCGACAAGTCATTTTCATCATTGAAAAGACCATTCTAAAACATACATTTGTTCATTTGCCAAAAACATTTGAGAGAATGTTGGAGTCACCAAGAAACCATGTGGATAAAATTCTCAAAGGTTGGAAATAAAGATTTCTCTTCTGCAATCCAACAACCTTCAAGTGAAAATATTGTCAGACTTCAAATGAACTTCATTTGGCTTCCTGCCATACTCACAAGCTTTGAAAACTGATTGAAACTGTTTTTTTGAGAATTGCAATATAGATGATATCTTTTATGTGAAATTAATGGATGGTTCTGAAAATGACACAATTTTTTACAAGGATATTTATATATATATAAATCAGTTAATCCGCTAAATTTAACCCTTAAAAAATCCATGCACATCATCCTGTATTTACTCCCATCAACCCATATTCAAATCCTGTGGGGGTGACTTTGCTCGTGCTATGTGTGGGACAATTAAGCACATGCCGTAAGTGTTCAAGGGCTAAAAACATCTGAGACAGATCTGCAAGTAGTATAATAAAAAAGTTTAGATATCATAATCTTCGGTTTCTTATTCATGCTACAGTGGGCACTATTTGTTGCTATCAAACATGGACAGGCCGGGCCAATTGATGGTCATGGTTTTCCCAAGGGTAAGATGCAGTATGAATCTTATTTCCTTTCAAGAATCGAACTCCAATGTCAATTTCCAAGTCAATCCATAGTACACCAAGATCAAAATCCACAAGGACTTCTTTCAGCTGTTGGAGAAGCACCTGCTCAATTACTAGCTCAGAGAAGACCACAGCTTATGGCAAGTGGCCAGCAACAGCTACACGGCAGTAGCAAAACCCACAGCCACAATCAATGCCTTTACCAACGGATTTTTTGGACTAACCAACTTTACTGATTAAGGGATAGATGTGGCAGAGTAGAAGGAGAAATCAGTCTTTAAGAATTTTATATCATTTAAGAATTTTATAAGAAATGTTCACAAGTCCTTAAATACAAAAGCTTTCCCACGATTATCTATGTAAGAAACTTGGTAGGGATATTACTAAAGATGACATGATCAAAATTGTTATGCAAGACTAGCATATAGCATTGAGTATAGGTTCACCCATATAAACTATAACTAACACTCACAAGAATAGAACCCACTCTTACTAGTGCTTCTTCTACTGGACCAACTTCTGAACTATTTAAAGGAGCCCACCTGCTTCATCAAAGGCTTCAATGACATAAACAAAAACCTCCACACCTTTTTGTAAATAGGATATCAAGAATTTAGTACGATCTCTATTCAGTATTGTGTGAGGGACTGGATATCAACAAGTAAGTAGATTAATGGTTCATTTTGTTTTTCACCTTTCAAAGCACAATTTGTCCAAATTCTGAGGCTTTGAATAGAACAACCTCATTGGCATTGCATCTGCTCACACTGTTTTAGGTAGATAATACATCTGCCCACACTGTTTTGGGTAGATAATAGGGTAGATAATACACACGATGTGAACATAGGGATTATTTTTGGAGTACTTTTTCTCTGACACTATTTTATGGAAAATATACTGACTTTATCAAAGATTATTTTCCAGGCCGAATTTGCACCCATCCGAGGGGAGGGGAGGGGAGGCATGCAATTTCACTTACTGCCTTTGCACGCAGAGGTTTTTCACATCTTTCAAAGCACAATTTGTCCAAATTCTGAGGCATTGAATAGAACAACCTCATTGGCATTGCATCTGCTCACACTGTTTTGGGTAGATAATACATCTGCCCACACTGTTTTGGGTAGATAATAGGGTAGATAATACTCACCATGTGAACATAGGGATTATTTTTGGAGTACTTTTTTCTGACACTATTTTATGGAAAATATACTGACTTTATCAAAGATTATTTGCCATGCCAAATTTGCACCCATCCGAGGGGAGGGGAGGCATGCAATTTCAACCTCGATTGCTGCAAATTTTACATGTTGGATAGTCTTTGCCAATATGTTTATCTTAAAAAAATGTTATTTAAAAAAAAACAACAAGCATTCAATCTCAATTACTTTGTGACTATTCAAATTGTGACTTTGCCAAGAAATTTATCCGAAAAATGAATGGTATTTACCAAACAAAACAACCATCCAATGCATCACACCATTGGTAATGTTCAATGTAAATTGTGCAACTCAAATTATTTCTGGTTTAGTATTAGTTTAGATATCATCCACTCATAGCATCATACCATTGGTAATGTTCAATGTAAATTGCGCAACTCAATTTATTTCAAATAAACCAGACAGAATTTACAACAATCAGTTCTATTCCATCTGCTCCTATGTAAAATGAGAACCATCAATATTTCCACATCTCAGCGGCCAGAATAGCTACCTTACTATTCCAATTGTTACATTTATTTTTTTAAGGTTAGCAGAACATTACATATTACATATGTTCACATTGTTCAGCCAAAAAAGATTTAGAAACATTGGTGGGAAATTTCCCATTCCAAAATATTGTATGAGATAATTTAATTAGGCCAAAATTACATAAATGCAAAAACATTTATATTAATAAATTTCCATACTATGCATGAAATATTTTAACTCTTATGAATTGTAACCTTTTAGTTGGGTTAACATACATGTTCAAGGAAATATTCTAGCAAGATTGTGCAATCACATTCCTCAATCTATTCACTAAAAAAAGTGGAGGGTAAAACCTAAACATAGATTCACTGATAAGGAGTAGAACCTAAACAACAAGAGTCATGACCTTGCTGATAATGGTATGATGCATATGTGTCAGAATATCTAATCCAAATTCCAGACATAAAATGTGTACTGTTTAGCAAAAGTGGGCACATATCAATTAAGCTAGTCCAACTCAGATATATATGTTTGATAAGATAGAACTTTTATATCAATTACACAAACTATCAAATCAGGTCAATGTGACCCAAAGGTACATCAAGCTACAATGACCATGTGGGAGCGATTAGGCATCTCCTAGAAGGGTAAATTACAGAGGTGAGTTGGACACCCCAAATTTCTATGTCGTCCATCTCCTTTATGACTGATTAAATACTGTACAAAACAAAATCCTGTCGAATAACAGAGATATTTACATTTATTTTGATTCTTGTCTGCCAAAGAATATCTCTACAAGTAAAAGCCAGGCCCCTGCATGAATTGGTGGAAAACTGGCAGTTGCTTCACTAGTGTGCTAAAGTGACTGAATTTCCAGTCTCGGGCAAGAGAATTGTTTGAGCAGTTCTTGAAGAGTCCCAACTGTGAAGGATTCTAAGAAGAGAACGAGCTTTCTTTTTTGCTTTAGGAGTACCATATGTCCTTACTATCATGATAAATCCACAAGCACAAGATCTGAAATACAGAGAAGTCAAGCCAAAATAGAGTTGTGATCTGGGAAAACTATTGGGATGAAATCCAAGGTGGAGACGGGAAGAGTGACTGGGTGATTGAGAAATAAGTGTTATTAAGAATAAATTCCTTAAAAACATAGTAAAGAAACCTTTCATCACTGATCAATAACCAATGAACAAATCACATAGCATATCAATATCTCTCTAGAAGCAAAGATCTGAGAAGGTGTTTGGAAGGATCAAACAACATCATAATGTATTAATGATAATCACAAAACCACAAACCAGTTACTTTTCTCAAAATAAATTTATCCATGTACATGGAATATAGTACATTTGTCCATAAATTTGTCTCCCATACAAAAAACCGTAATCATTGCATGTTGGGGAAAAATAAAACATTAACAGGTTCTTCTTTAGTGAAAGAACCATGCTATGATAGACCCCAGAAAAATGATAACAACAACCCATTCGCACAATGGGGATTTATATTGATGGTGATCAATGATTTCTGTTGCAGTGGATGGTGATCCTATGTCATATTTGACATCTACATATGTGCTTAAAAATGCTCTGGACATTATATTAGTGGACATCTTTTCAATATCTACAGAGTGATTGATGGTAAAATGTTGAAATTGACAACTCCAATTTATTGCTTCCTTATGAAGAGGTTTTAAATTGTCCTTTTGAACCTGATAGATGTCTTTCATCTGATTACATATCAACTCCGAGTTGGTGAAGACTTCAATGTCATTGACATCATGTTGTTTTGCCTCTTTTAACCCTTCAACAAGGGCAATGTAATATGCCTCATTGTTTGTCGTCATTCCAGGAACTTCTCTCTTTCCATGAAATAAATGATTTGTTTCCATATTGTAAAGGATGAATTTAATAACTGCTCGACCTGGATTTGGAAAGCATGACACTTCAATGCATAAACACCACTTTTGCACCATTTTTTACACTTCAAAAACTTGAAAAATAAGATAACAATAAATTCATGTTAAACAAGTAGACAATTATCTATTTCCTAATACTCAACATGTTTTTCAATCATATATAATTCAAAAAAGCAGATAATTTGTGTTCATTTACACTGCAACACTCTCAATACTGGCAACTATTCTGCAAAAAACACATCTAGCAATCACCACTTTATATAGATGAAATGCTCATTATAGGACCCAAATACATCTATGAGTTTTAAAATAAATGATACTGAATTAGGCTTCTTTGGTTTTTGAATGCCATATGCAAACTCTAAAAATATTTATCCTTACCGACTGTCCATACACCAAAAACCACATAACCCTAGACTAACAGAGCATTGTCTAAGCAAAGCATGATTCATGTATATGCCTTATGTGTGACAAAAATGCCATTTGTCATATAACATCACAAGAAATTTATTCAGCCACTCTACATGAATGGTTCCTTCACACTACACTTGTTAAAGGTTGAACTTCATCAACAACATTTGGAACAACTTTTCTATTACAATTGGGGGATAGGGTAGACTCTGAAGCTATCTTTGGATTGAAGTAATAGCACTCCACCACTCTCCTACCAATATTATGGGCAATTTTGTGCTGTGCCTTGTGGATCATTGATGTCTGGGTGTCATTCCTTGTGGATCATCTTTGGGTTTGATGTGATAGCATCTTCCTTAGTTCTGATACTAACATTGCAAGCAGTTTCTGTGTAATGCCTTGTAGAGCATCTTTGAAATTGGCTCTGGCTTTGACTTTTGCATTGCAAGCAATTACTGCTGCAATGCCTTATAGAGCATCTTTGAAATTGGCTCTAGCTTTTGGTTGTCATCTATGTGATGTTGCAAGCTATTTTCAAACTCATGTGAAATTTTGATGTTGCAGTGCATGCTAATGGCAATGTCATGAAAATGCTTGTGGGGAATAAGTCTGATTTAACTCATATAAGGGAAGTTCCTGTGGAAGATGGGAAGAAGCTTGCAGAATCAGAGGGGTTGTTCTTCATTGAGACCTCGGCTCTAGATAATACAAATGTATTTCCTACATTCCAAATTTTGGTCAAGGAGATTTACACTAATGTGAGCAAGAAAATGCTGAATTCAGATTCCTATAAGTCTCAATTGTCTCTCAGCAGAGTTAATATTATGGATGTATATGGATATGTGGATGGAATGGAACCACCCAAGACAAAGAATTCTTGCTGTTGAGGATTCAGAGAAAAAACTCCTTTGTTTCTGGGCTCCTTGAATATTATTTGCTTCATATTACCTTTTGTTGATTGAGATCCTTAACACTGCCTTAGGCTAATATAATTTTTTTTGTTTATTAGGAAAGTTTCAATATGTTGGATAATTCTTTTTTTCAATTTTATGAAGAAACCATTAAGGGTCCCCAACTGGGCTTCTTAGGCTTGAGCCCTAGCTGCTGTACACAGAGCAAAATAATAGTGATGTATTAAGTAATACATGCAAAGCAATCTTTTTTTAGAATGTTTTAGTCAAATTGATCTTCATTTTGTTTGAAATGATTTAGGGAATCTGGATTCCTGGATGGAGGTTAATGGACAGTTTGCAAATGCCCAGATCTATTGTTTGGTTCAATGTTGTAAACATTATTGCTACAGAATTCTAGGAATTCCTTCTCTGATTGTCCTTGAAGCAAGTTTATGTATATGGTATTAGCAATTTAATGAAATCTCTTGTCAGATTTTCTTCTATGATTGTCCTTGAAGCAAGTTTATGCATATAGTGATAGCAATTTAATGAGAGCTCTTGCCAGATTTTGTTTGGGGGCAATATATTACCAAACATAACATGCAAAAGCCTCACGATTTCATATAAATTGGTGCTGCAATTTGTAACATGAACTTGACTTCCCAGATCATGCCCGGGAAGTACGTAAGAGATCTCATCCTTTAATGTAATAGAAATTCCATTTCTGAATAGTATAGTAGATGATTGTACAGGTTGCATAATGTAGAATTGTAAGCAGTACAGGTGTCAACATAATTGAGCTATGTTCAGCTATTACATAAAAGAAAAATTCTTGAACCTCAGTAATTCTGACATATACAAAGGTCCTCATGTCTTTCATAAACATTTATCATTTATCACGCAAAGATAGTTGCAGAGTCTACCCTAGATTGGTGGAGTGCTATTACTCTACACTTTGTCTCCAATAAATATACCAAGGGTACTTAGTCTCAGGGCCATCATATCTTGTCTTGTATTATATTTATTGTAAAAGGAGCTTCTACCCTCGAAGTGGATTGTATGCATTGACTTCTTATAAGATGAGGCCTGGCGCAGTTCCTAGGTGACTTTGGCAAACTAGATTTTGGCATCTAAGTCAAAGAAACTCTAGCAGGGCCTTGGTTCACTGGTGTTGTTGACAATATTGAGCCATCAACCGAGCTCCATTCTTTCTGTCGTCTGCCCCATTCTAATGACATGTCAAAAGGAATGAGGCCAGGTGCCTTCCTTTTCAGTTTTAATGTCTTCCTTTTCAATTAGTAATGCATAAATAAAATTAGGACAACAAACAAAGTAGAAAGATTGAAGACTTCTGGCATTAGGTCCGAACTGTTTGAGAGCAAGTGAAATTTATGACTTTTAAAGAAACTTTTAATTAAGTCCAAAAGCTGGGAATTAAGTTGAGGGAGGAGTATCTGCGAATCAACACTTCGGGCATTGATTATTTCTTGATTGAAATAGGGGGGAGTAATGGTGTCCTCATGATATAGTCACCTTTCCAACAGCCACAATGGGATTTGAAATTGTTAGAATTTGAAAGAAACAATTGTGATTAATCAGTTTCTTGCCTGTACTAGGGATGCATTAGCCTTGGATGTTACAAAAGCTTCCCCAAGATAACCCAGCTCGGCCCTCTTATACTTAGGAGTTTATTGTATTTGCAGAATATTGAAGAGGGTGAATCCTATCATGTTGTTTTGTGGGTAAGGTCTACTGGGCCAGTTAATCTTTCAATTTCTTTCACATCTTCAGATGGACTCAACATTTTGGCTGCTTCGAGTATCATGTAAGTCAATTTCATACCAAAATATTTGGTTATTCTACTTATACAGTTAAACAATAAGAGTAAGATTTGCAGCTGTGAAGAGACACTAAATTAATTCACATGATTGAGCCAGAAGTATTATTAGACTTGTTCCTGTATTGAGGATGCATATGTTTTTCCAGTGCTAGCAGTTTTGAAATTCAAGACTGGACCAAAAAGGAGTTCATTTTAAAAGCTACAGCAACAGATCATTATGCTAGGCTTTCCTTGACAAGCTCGAAGAAGGGTATAGTTTGGTTTGATCAAGTTTCTGCCATGCCTATAGATACATTCAAGGTATGTAATTTACAGAAGTTCTATTTTTTTTGCTATTACTTTCCTTGAATCCTGGGATTCCTGAGGATACACACACATATTCCTGCATTGGCCAGAAATTTTAGTGCTACTTTCCTTGAATCCTGGGAAATGTGTTAAATAGTTTCAGGAACATTGTAGTCACCATCTTCAACTATATTCCAGTTTATCTCCACTTTAGCATAAGCAGAAAAAGTAGTGGTTTTCAAGGGGGGGAAGAAAAGTTACCAACTCCTAGAAGCAAGAAAGCAAATTGCTTGAATTTGAAACGAAAACCTGTCCTTCCAAATCTGAAAAATCTTCTTGAATTACTTCAGAATTCTCCCTAGAATATCCTCCATACAGCTGTTCTTTAGGGATAGCATGAGTAATGCTACATGCTTCATCTTCTCCACATACCAAAATATGAATTTCCTCTTCTTCAATGCTTTCCTTCGTAAAAATTGCGTTATCACAAGGAAATAAGGACACATCCCCTGCCTCTCTAGCTATAGAGAGAATATGAAAATAATTCCTTTATATCACAGGTTAGATTAGTCAAAACTTCATCCAAGGAGATTGTTTCATGTATATAATTATGTAATCACAAGTCATTTCAGTGCAATTTTGGAGTGAACTTCACTTGTGTTTGCGGTGTTGGTTTGTTTTTTTGCACAAGTGAGCTCCTGCAACCCTCTACTTGACAATGTGGGGTCTAAGAGGCCTAGTGCAAAGTATAAGGCTTCTTCAACTAGATGGGTGAAATGGAGAAGAATGGTTGGACCTAATTGTTATATGATTATATGATTCAAACACTATACCTAATAATTGTTATAGGATTTTGTTATTTAACAGTGTTTAATCAAATTGTTATATGATTATATGATTATATGATTCAAATTATTATACTAATCTTCACACACAAAGAAGTCTCATTCACTAGTGAATTTAGTTTCTAGATCATCATTATTTCATCAGCGACCCAAAGCCAGAACAAAACTTGATCTTTCGAATTTCTTTGAACGTTAGTGCGGGTAATCCATCAACTCTGAGTAGCGATGTAAAGGTGCAATTAATTTAGATGGTGTATTGAATATGGACATAGAAAGCACTGTATTCTATAACTCAAGTGAGGGTGAGGCCAATCAATCAACTCGTCTATGGGAGAGTCGAACATGTACATCGAACTGCATTCAAAAGCCTAAGTGAGGGGTTTGGGGTACTCCATAAACTCTTATGTGGGGGAGTTGTACAGCACTATGTGCTGCAACCTCAAGCTCTGTAATATGTATATCAGACCATAGTTTAGACTCTAGATGGATCTGTGCTAGTGCATACAGATACACACACAATCCCACTGGTTACTTGAATAATGTAGGAAGAATATTAAAAGAAGAAAAAAAAACTCAGGGAAGGAACGGATCTAAAATGATTGCTTGACTAATGCAGAGATTAAAAATTCAAGAGGATAATGGATCTCAGCTGGTTACTTCAATAATGTAGAGATCTAAAAGAAAAATAGTAATAATAATCAAGAGCACGGCTCTCACGTTGGGTATATATATATAGAAGACTATGTGGCTAAAACACCAAATCTCTGGTTACCAAAAGTGAAATACACCTGAAGTCATTGGCACTAATGGAGACGCTGAAACTCACCATGCCGAGATGTTCGGTCTCTCTGAGTTTTGTCTAGCCGGGTCTAGTTTTGTTTTGTTTGCTCTGTATTTGTATGTGTGAGGTGTTGTGCGGTGCTGGGAGGTGGAGGCAGACATTATATCAATTCATTTTTAAATCAGTAGGCGCTAAAAGGATTCAATCCCATCCCACATCCTTCTCAGGTATGCAAATTTCTGTACCTATAATCTCTTTTCATTGAGTTTCGTTTTTTGAAGCTTGATACAGATTTTAGATTGGGTTGTAATGTAAGTGACCTGCATTACATTACAAGATTGACTCGGAATTTTAACCGAATTGTACCACCGGTTTCCAGCGAACAACTTCAATCAAAATGCATGCAAGTGAGGTCAATCAAAATGTAGTTAAAGCGTGTAATCTCAATGAAAACTGCAATACAAATGAATGAACCTGAACCTGAAGGTCACGTCCCCTGGGTGGTGAGCTGCAGAGCGGAGGAATTCCCTGGGCTGGAGTTTTGTGGTGAGCTGCAGGCGCCAAGTCGAGGAGGAAGGTGAGTGAGTTGCAAGGGCCAAGTCGAGTTGGTTGGGGGAGCAGCGCGCAGTTTCCAAATTCCTCCATTTCGAATTGGAAATTGCATTAACTCTACGCGGCGGCAATTCTGTCAGACCAACTCCGATCCGATCAAATCAAGGAATTAATGCAGAGCGGTGGACGGAGGGTGGCGGAGGGCGGAGGGATTGTCAACCGCTAGAGCCGGATGTTTTTCCGAACAACAACGAAAACCGGGCAATTCCTCCACGTAGTTAGACTACTCCTTTCTAATGAATCTTCGGCTACACAAGAAAAATCCCAGCTGGTTCCTTCCCAATTCCGACCAGGGCCATCCAAAGCACGGCATTTTCGTTGAACGAACGTTACGACCTATCTATGCAATGAAGTCAACACGGAAACAACGTACCTGGACTCCGAACGGGCAACGCTTATCCCGATTGCAGATTCCCTTTACCCAGTACGTGGCTTTGCCCACTTTTCTCATTGTCTCTGTCACCGTTTACATAAGCGGAGTTTACAATGACGTCTTTCTCACGAGAATTGTTTATTGCCGGAAAACTTTCATAGCCAAACGTCTGTGCGCGTCTTAAATATATGTCTATTGTCCTCGAGTCATGTGGTGCGGAGCTTGAGGCATGGAATTAGCTGGTTACAATGCCTCGATGGGAACTGTACCTGGTTACAAAAGCTACCGAAAACATCTATGATAGCGTATGACAGTAGGTATACGTTATTGGATATGAATGTGAATATAGATATTTTTATAAATCAATGTTGGATAACTCGCCGGAATAATATCATTTTTTCTCTTCTCTTCCACTTCAAAATTAATTTTAGAAAGGGAGTAAGAGGAATTGCTCGGACCACTAAAAGTGGTCGGAATTCGGGTAAAAAAATTCAAAATTTTTTGGAGAGGCAGTGTTTGAATCATGTTTTTGATTGTGGAAATGGATTCAGCACCGTCAAAAATGTCTCAGACGCCTAAAATTTTGAAGTTTAACAACTATAACTTGGATTTACAAAAATCCTTGCCGGATTTTCTCTAAATATGACCGGAATGTCCATAACTTTCAAGGCAACTCCTCCCCCTCGTTAGACTAAGCGTTTAGAAAGTTGTCTTTAGTGCGATGTTGTCTTTAGTGCAATTTTTTGGACTTTCGGGTGTCAGAATCCGGTGGAAATATTTGAGGTGAAATCTTGATTTGTGTTATTTAAACTAGTTTTTTTGACTATATATATGGATTCACCGCCCTGGAAAACCCCTAGGCACTTGGATTGCACAAGATTACCCAACCTTGTGATTTCAATAAGAACTTTGACCAGAAAAACCCACTGTAAAAGCTTCCAAAAAATCGCACTAAAAACAACACCTTTTAAAAAAAAGCTTCTAAGAAGATATTTTTGGGTTATTTTTTTTTACCATTTAATTATTTAATTTTAATATACAGTTTAGAACAATTTACTACTCACCCATCTTATTTGTGTCTATATGAAATCTAACAAACTGTCTACAACACTTTCTATTGTTTACCATTCACTTATTTGTAAGTAAATTTTAATAATTATTGTAAATCAATTTTATTCACTTACTTTTAATTATTAAATGATTTGATTTTTTTTAATAATTACCTTATTTTATCCATGTTTTGAATGTACCACTATGATTTTTTTCCTAATAACTATTATTTCATTTATCCATGTTTTCGAATATATATATATATATATATATATATATATATATATATATATATATATATCTTTTATTTCTCATTTTACCATGTTGATTTATAACTATTAATTTTACTTTACTTTTATTTTTAGATTTTTAGTTAATCTAATTTTAAATACCAATTTTAAGATCAATTTTGAAAGTGAAAGCTACTACAAGATATTTGAAAATGTAAATTATACTAAAAATATATTTTCCAAGTATCTAAGATTTTAGTTACTCGTTTTTTTTTTTTACATATAGAGAATGGGATATGGATTTTTTAAGATTGGAGAAACTTGATTAAAAAAATACTTATAGAGTGTTAAGAAAATTTTAGGATTTCAAATTTATTTTAAGTAATTTTTATTTAATTTATTTTTTCTTTAAAGGAAATTATTATAGTTTGAATTTCTTGATAAAATTCAAGTTTTTTCTGTGTGCAATTGTGAACTAACAAATGACATGATTGGTTCAAAATTTAACAAAATTGCAATCAACTTAAATAGGGGTTAGTAGCATCATTGAGTATTCTAACCAATAATATTTTTAAGAAAAAATGGACTTTAACTAAAACACCAAGGTTTTGGATTAGTATTTCAAGATATTGAAAGCCACTTAACAAACACTAAGCCTATTGTTGAGAACAAAAATTTACCATGGAATCTTTAGGATATAGGGTTGGGAAAAAGAGAGATACTTATATAAATATAATACTCAATGCAAGAAGAAACACATAAATGTTGGAAACTAGGTTACAAGACGTGGAAGAAAAATATCAACTTTTAATGATATTACAAAATTACGGAGAGACATTTCGAGAAGAAATATTTGGTAAATTATATACCATTATTAGCAATATGAAAGAAAACCCATTGAAATAAATAAGTATAGAATGAGACTCATGAGGAATATAGATTTTTCTACATTATTTTGCGTGTCATTTCCCAATGATATAGGAAATCCCACTCATGAGATGATTTTGTATAGATTAAATGTTAAATTGGATTGTTATTAAGCAAATGATAACCTTAAATAGCTCTACAAGAGAAAATCTACCTCGAAAAATTAGGGAGAGAAAGAATCTATCTGTTTAACAAATTAAGGTTTCTAAACAAAAAAGGAATTGGTTGAGAAAAGATCTCAACCATTCCGAATAAAAAAAACTCAACGCCTAATATTAGATAACCAAAATAGATTTAACAAAGGAATCCACAATGATAATATCCTAATCATAATAATTTGAGATGATAATACGTATGTAAATCATAGGGATTAGAATCCCTATCATTTCTCCTAACCATAGGAATATTGGTCTCAAATACTATTAAGGGAGATACAAAATTTGTTGTTATAAATAATGCTTCTAATTATAATAAGGAATAAAGTGATGTATGTTTGATGAAATTGGTGATTCAAAGACATGGAACCTAAATCCATATATGATTAGATGAATTCTCAAAAGAAAATGAAATAAACTGCTAAAATACCACACAAAGTGATGTGATCCAAATGGAAAAAGATTTCAAGTAGAAAATACTCCAACAAAAATCTAGCATGGAGGAATTGAGTCCCTAAGTACTTATAAAAAGAGGACATGGAAACACCAAAGGTATTATAGCATGCTTGCGAGAATGCATAATGAAAAGGGAAAAATCACACTCAAGGTTGTGTTACAAAGAATCCCAAAATGTTGGTCGATGACGCCAAATGTGGACATCTTCCAATATGAATGGATTGTGGATTCTTAAAATTAAGTGACAATGTTCCTTCCTTCAATTGTAAGATTCTAATATGAAACAATATACCAGTCACAGACCAACTAACCTCTAGGCCAAACACTAGTACCACATAGATTGACTAGGAATCTATTCAGGGCCTAACATCAATTTGACTATAAAGACTAAATAATTGGCCATCCTATGGACATATTTCCATCTACTGAGACACCTAAGTACCAAACCATAGTGTTCACTAGTTCGCTAGGAGGATAGTTTAGATATGGGATGTATCCAAGTCAATATTGCATTCTTTATTCACCTACCAATAAAGACCTATAGCACAATAGTATTTCATCAAGGAACAATTAGAGGAGGAAAACCATATAGCTATATTTTACTACCTGCTAGAAAAAACCTTGGAAGTTTGACTTAGAAATTATTATTACATAGTATTGCCACATAGGGCTACAAAATATCAACAAAAGTGTTATGGGAAGTATTTGATGAAATATCAACAAATTAGTATGACGTTACTACTTCAAATTAGTATGGGAATTATTTGATGAATTCTAGCTAATTGTTGGTAATTGGACATAAATATTGAGAAATTGAATGATTAAATTGCCATGTTGCAAAGTTAGCAATTCATACATAAGTTGTAATGTTATTAAAGGCTATACAAAGGTTGAATTGAACTATATGGCCAGAAGTTGAGATTGAATTTGATTATACAATCATGACCACTTATTTGGATGAATTGGACGTTATATGATTACAAATTGGATAGATTAGATGTTGTATAGCTTTAATTTGGCTAAGGAATTTAAATTGATACACTATAAAATCATGAATCAACTAGAAAAAAACAAATCATACATTGTATTGTGATGAATTAAAAAGCCAAATATTACCTTCTATCACCATGAATCAACAAGGAAAAGCAAAATCATATGTTATATGGTTAAATTAAAATTTCCTACTACTAGTAGAAAATGATAAAAATAATGACTAGGTGACTAAAAACGTTAATCACCGCAATTATTTCAAGTGAATTACTACTAAATTTGATCAATTTTAAGTGGTTGAACTAAAAATGACTAACTTAAACGACTAATTTAGTCTAGGGATAAAATATTCGACTAGCTAATAAGTGACTAAACTAAAAGCGACTAACTTAAATGACTAATTTAGTCTAGGATTAAAAAATATGACTAGATAATAAGTGACAAAATTATTTCGTGACAAAACTACCCTACAAACCACCACATTTCTATCATATCCATCAAGTCAACAACAATTTGTGATTCAAGATATAGCTAATTTGGAACAAACTTAGCTCTAGAACCTAGGATTTTTTTCCACCTCTAATGTTTATGGACAAAGATATCAATTTCTAAATCATGTGGGAGCCAAACTATCACCTTAATTCCCATGTTGACTCCCTCTATTGAACACCATGGAAAATATCCATAGATTAGTTTTCCTTACTCAAACAAACATTTCATTGGAAATGATCATTAATCCTATGACATTACTACTTCAGTATACTTTTTGACCACACAGAGCTTATTTTGATGTCTACCCTTCTTATTTCATAACAAGACTACCCTACAAGCCACCAAATTTCTATCACATCCATGAGGTCAACACTAATTTGTGGTTCAAGATATAACTAAGTTGGAACAAACTTAGCTCTAGAACCTATGTTATTTTTCACCCCTAATGTTTACGGACAAAGAGATATCAAATTTCTAAAACATGTGAGAACCAAAGTATTACCTTTCCCATGTTGACTCCCTCTATTGAACATCATGAAAAATCTCCATAAATTAGTTATCCTTATTAAACCAAACATTTAATTGGAAATGATGATTGATCATTACCATAACATTACTACTTTTCTGCACTTTTTAACCACACAAAACTTGTTTTGATATCACCATAATTCACTTTTGATAAATCAACCAAAATCCCCTCAAATAATATTTGGTGACACAAAGACCTAACAATTTTCATAAATTAATAATTATTTATAATTAGAAATACCTCCCATTAAAAAATAAAGACTCAACATTTTATTTAATGGAATTTAATTCCCCTTGAAAAACACATGAGCATTTAACACGATAATTTCATTTAAGTTCCATTCAAGGTTTCATGGATTTGTTTCTTTCAAATATCAAAATTTCTTATTTCCCTCAATTTCAAAGGTTTGTCTAGGGGGAGAAGAAGAAGGAAGGGTGCGGTCATGCTATCCCATGTATGATCTGATTCATTTGGTTGAATTCATGATATTGAATTCTCCGTGCCTCCAATCGTGTTGATTTGGTTCTACCACGGGAATGTTCACAAGGTTTCCCACACTACTAGTTGATGACCGATACCCAAGCCATCCATCTCTCTAAGAAACTTCAAAATACTTCTAAACAATCACAAAGAGGTGCTCAACTAAAGGAGATCTATCTGGGCGGGTCAGAAACGTCAAGAAACTGGGCTATGGAAATGGAAACAGAAACAAGCCTCACCTCTAATAAAGATAGTCGTATTAGGGGTATTACCATCCATCAATCAAGCTTTCTCGTTGGATTATGTATTGGGGCATGGAGGGAATCCCGAATACTAGTGGGGTTAGGAAAGCACAAAGAGGGGCCTAAAATGGGGATTCAAAGGTTAAAGCCCATGTTTCATTAGGCTATTTCCATCGTCAAATAGGATTGGATAGAGAATTTATTTGGTTGGTGCACCTCACACTACTTAGGAATCATTTCTCTATCAATGTAAGCTAAATCAACTATAAGTTTATTTTTCTATCTTGTCCTCCCTGACTTGTATTATGAGGCTATATGTACTAGATTCCACGGAGGAAAATGAACCCAAACGCATAAGTGATAATGGCTTCACCAAAGAAGACGATAGGTGCCTTTCTGACACAAAAATCAACTAAGAAAATAAGCAAATAAGAGAGCAAGAATGCATTGATTACGATGAGGAAATCAAATATCCTAAGACCATAGGTGGTTACAAGGAAGATGCTCTAGCATAGATGGATTTTGATGATCCAATCATCCCTAAAAGTGACAAAGACCCAAAAAGGACCTCGAATTCTCCTGGACCCAGGGTTTTGAGAGTCCCAGAGCAAAGAAATCAGATGTCGAGGAAATGGATGTGGACTCAACAAGCAAGATTGAGGCTTTGTGTCAGAGGAGAAGCTTCCAAAGGCCAAACCCACTAGAAAGGTAGCTAACTGCATTTTATATTTATTTATTATTATAATAATAAATGTTTCTTGCCCATGAGGAACTTCTATTTGCTTAGGTGTTGAGTCTGAATGGTAAATATTCTACCAAAATCACTTGGGGCTTTCGTGTTGTGCCATCTGAGTGGTGCAAACCAGAGTGATAATGCAACCTATTGGTTGGGTTAAACTCTATTGACCACACTAGCGAACCAATGTTAACTTGGGTGTCCTATGTCAGTCAATTGGGTTTCATAACATTCTCATTTGTTCACTATTTTAACTGTTGCTTTGTTTTCAATCCTTCTTTCTTGGCCTTTTCCCATAATTGTAATTCCTTGCGGCGCTATTAAACATTTATGATTACTAACAGAGTGTATTTTTTCTTATGGGGTCATTCATTTAGGATGTTGTAAACATAGTTTTCTTTTTAGATGTAATTTTTATTCTAATAGGAAACAAGTGGAAAACAAGCAATATAATGACTTGTGACCTAAAATTTGTGCCTTTCTTGGCGTGACTTTTTAGGCATGGTAAAAGTTGACAGAGGATTGAATTGGCTATATTTGATGTTGTTTTTGTGATTGATGATCTCAATTTGAATGGCATGTATAGATTGAAAGTGACTATAGTTGATGTTTTTTTTATGATTAATGATCTCAAGTTGAATGGAATGTATAGATTGAAAGATGGCATTATAGATCAAATGAAAATGGAATCTTGGAAGCTAAAAGAAAAGTTGATAGACTCAACCCTGAAAATGGAGTAATTGTTTGACCAAGATTCAATTAAATCTATAAAAAACTGTGTTAATATTGAATTCACTGGGTTTTTTACTCCCAATGGAGAAATATGCCTAAGATAGAATCATTACAAGAGAGTTATTAGGATTCCATTCTTGAAATTCTCTTAACTTTCTTATAATTCCAGGATGAGGTTCCTTCCATGGAGTACTATTTGACACTCCATAGACATAAATTGACGCCAAAATTAGGTTACTTTCTAGCCATCTTGGTCAAATCTTTGTCCTTTTTTCCCAAAACAACGTATTTTCCCTCAAGACCTAAATCAATAATTATTTTTTGAAACCCATGAATTTCTTATATAGCACTTGTGAGATTCTTCATATAAACCTCAAGATCATTAAACAACTATTGTCAAAACCATTTATCTCATCTTAATGTGAGAAACAGATGTCCCATAGACACAAAGGAATCTACTTATTCTTTCATCAAATCCTCTGTCCCATTGACATTATTCCTTCTTGTTACTAAAAAAAACACATCTCTGAACATGGGAGTTTTCCTTATTTCTATTTTCTTTTGTTTGCTCCAAGTTCCATATCATGGACCATAAACTATCTAAATGGACATTTTAGCATTCTTATAGATAGTGGTTGCTCTATATATAATCTTAACTATTTGGTAAGTATTCTCAGTACCATAAGTGAGCTTCAACTTGCTGAAAAAAATTGGAATCCAATAGACTTCAGTGAAAATAGCTCTTTTGAATTGATTATGGCCCTTGGAGCATCTTCAAAAGTTTTATTTATTACACATCCTGTTTAGCTCTAGCCTCCACATATGATTATCCAGTCACGATAGTCGCAAATGTACAAACAAAATTGGGTCCATTGTTCTTTGGTCAATTTCAATGCTCCTAGGAGGTTTTGTGAACTTATTAAGCAAGTTGAAATTTAGATTTATATCTATTCTCCACTAAAAAAAAGTAACTTTTTCAAACCAATGAAAAACTATGACCCAAAATTTATACAGTCCCTTAACAAAAAATTTCTCTCTCCAATCCCTATTTGACTCTTGTGTTATGGACTCTTGTGTAATGGACGCAACAATCACATGTTGGAAATCTGGGATTGTTAAAAAGGTGATGCATTCATTGGGATTCACTACATGAAGTATTTGGAGTTCAATGTACATCTATGGTATCTACAACATATGGTTGGAATAATTGTGGCCCATTTCGATTTACCTCCAGAAATTGTGTCATATCCCCCTCTTGAAGATTCAAGTCCATTTGTGGCTATATCTTTGGTCTTTTGGAGAATTGTAGGGGTATTCAGCTTGTTCAAAATCTGGTAATGGTTGAAAGTACATATAAGGTTAGCCTTGTTGCTACAATCGGGCAAGAGAGGCACTTGGAGGGCTATTGGAAGTGAGCCAAAGGAGGAGAAATAAGAAGATGCCTGTAGTATGCATGGAAACTAGTATTTTTCTTTTCCATTTTATATATGTAAGGCAATACACCTGTAAGGCCACTAGAGGCTGGATCAGGGAAGATTGAGTATATGGTTTGAGGGACTATAATTTTGCATTTTGGACATTCGGTTATGGCTACCACTTTTCTTTTTTGTATTACAAAGATGTTTGGCTTGACTACAACATTTTCTTATAAAAAATATATTTTATTGTGAAAAAATATAATTTGATTACTATTGTGATGCTTGTATGTGTTCTTAGACAACCTAGATGTGTCTAGTAGTATTTCATGCAGTAATGAACTAAAAAATTGGTCTGAAAGAGCTTATTTTCATGATTCAAAATTGAGATTTTACTTGAATTTGCAAGGATTTGCAAGTGGCAGTCTTGATCAGGATGCATCATCTGTGAGGTTGTTTGTAGCTCATGGGATGGAAGTTCTTGTTTCTCAGTCCTACAACAAGAACTCAGGTTTTTATGCAAAACAAATAGGAGCTATCAATGTTGTGTGCTCCTCATTAGATGCAGCAACTAGGTATCACTTGTAAATTGGGGATTTTTATTTTTCCCATTGGGTGTTTATATTTCTCCTAGATATTTAGCAATTGTTTAAATGGATAATACATTCATCAATTTTAGCCAGTTTTAGTTTGGATAATTTTCAGGATGTAAATGAATATGAAAGAAGAAAATCAAGTGGGTATTCAGCATGTTCAAAATCTGGTAATGGCTTAAAGTACATATAAGGCCAACCTTGTTGCTGCAATCGGGCAAGAGAGGCACTTGGAGGGATGTTGGAAGTGAGCCAAAGGAGAAGAAATAATCATATGCCTGTAGTATGCATGGAAACTAGTATTTTTCTTTTCCAGTTTTATATATGTAAGGAAATACACTTGTAAGGCCACTAGAGGTTGGATCAGGGAAGATTGACCATATGGTTTGAGGGACTATAATTTTTCATTTTGGACATTCGGCTATGTTTGGCTTGACTGCAACATTTTCTTATAAAAAATATATTTTATTGTGAAAAAATATAATTTGATTACTATTGTGATGCTTTTATGTGTTCTTAGCCAACTTAGATGTGTCTAGTACTATTTCATGCAGTAATGAATTGAAAAAAATGGTCTAAAAGAGCTTATTTTCATGATTCAAATTTGAGATTTTACTTGAACTTGTAGGAAGTTGCAAGTGGCAGTCTTGATTAGAATGCATCATCTGTGAAGTTGTTTGTAGCTCGTGGGATGGAAGTTTTTGTTTCCCAGTTCTATAACAAGAACTTGGGTTTCTATGCAGAACTAATAGGAGCTATCAATGTTGTGTGCTCCGTGTTAGATGCAGCAACTAGGTATCACTAGTAAATTGGGTGATGTTCTCTCAGGAAGATATGGTGTTATAAAGGTGAAAAAATCGAGACATATTCCTTCTTGCATCATCTACCTAAAAAATTTGAGAACCCCTATACCTTGGCCATGCTAAGCACATCCAACAATTATGGCATTTCATGAAACCACATTTCTTTCAAGCATTTTCTCAAAAACCTTCAGTGAATCCTCTACATCCCCACATTTTGCATACATGTCAACAAGGGCACTCCCCATGATAACACCTGATCCAAATCTAGGTATAAAGTGGGCATGGACCTCCTTACCTTGTTGTAGCGTTGCATGTTCAGCACACACAGCCAAAACACTACCCAAAGTGAACTGGTCCTGCTTTATCCTGATACATGTCAACATGTCTTGGTACATATTGGAAGAATTAAATTATTTTGGAGCAAAGGTGCTACACCTTTTCATCTGCGAAACCATGAAACCATTGGATCTGAAGAAGGCACAGAGAAAAGAGGATCCAAGCTATAGATAGGGGAGGAAAGGAAAGAAACAGGGGAGTAAGAGGGGAAATCCTCTACTTCCCATTTGAATTCCGAGAGATTACTTGGCAATTTGTCACCTCGCAACATTAATGTAAGGACGTTGACTGTGGGATGGAGACAGAACGGATATGGTGGAAGGGTTAGGATGGAAATGGTTTTGAGGGTGTCATATTTCCAGAGGCGGAAAAAAAATGGTAGGCGAGAAGTCTATTTTGTCTATTAGATAGACTACGCCAAAAGTAAGGCATGTCCTCATTGTTTTTTAGGAAAGCTTTTAGTGGAAAACTAGTAAATGTTGAAATTGCTACTTGAGGTACTGCAACACTTAATGAAGATCCCACTCATGAGACACACTTGTGATTGAGCCCACATTTAGGTAGCCATTGCCATACATTTTGTAACAAAATATAATTTTCTTATAATTTCTCAACAAAAGCTATTGTCATATTTCATGAATAATATCCATAGATCGATTATTTTATCATAATTTCCTTTGCCTGGAAAACATGAAAATGCTTTTCTAGAACATATTTAATGGCATCATTGCAAACATAGAACTCAACATCTATATGTTGGAGTCGTCAATGAGATATCTTAACTTGTTTTTTCCATCCGTAACTTATAACTTGTAGCTAATTTGAGTTTCCTCCTCTCCCATTAATTATTTTTGTCAGAAGTGTAAAATTCCGTAGATAAGTGTGTTGTAAGTGTCCACATCAGGTTATCTACTTTTAACTAACATGTTATCCCTAATTCTAAATGCTACCTCTAATTTTCCACTCCTGTAATAGCCACGGATAACATCATTGTAAAAAGAAACAACTGGAGTCAACCCCCTATCCAACATATTGTCCAAGAGTTGTTCAACTGCCTCCAAATCTCCTTTTACACAAAACCCACTAATGAGTATCTTGAAAATATTAATGTTAAAATCTGGACCCTTTATGACCATATTCTCCTACACTTTTAAAGCATCCTGCATTCTATCTTCCTTGCAATAACCATCAATTAACAGGTTATAATCTAAAACAGTGGGTCAGAAACCATTATCGATCATGCAATGAAAAAGTTTATTAGTTGCATTTGTTTCTCTTTGTATGCAAAGTCGAGTAATGAATAATATGCATATGTCTGATTCTGGAACAATGCCTTTTGAGATCATTTCGTCCATTAGAACCAAAGTCTCCTGAATATTTCCTTCCTACAAGTGCCCAAGAATTAGTGTGGCATAAATACTTTTTTTGGAGTACAAGACCTTTCTTTAGTATTTGAATAGAAATATTATGAGCTTCCTGAATCTCTCCATCCTCCTAAAGCCCACCAACAACCTTTTCGTAGACAGATATGGCAGGAGGAGGAAAACCTTTGTGAATCATTTCCTCCAACAACTTCAATGCCATCCTTGAATTCCCACTCTGGTAATGGCCGTATATAAGCTTGACATAGCTACTCTTTTTGGGAGTCAAACCCCTTTCCTACATTTCATTAAATCATTCATTTTCTTCTTCTAGTTGTCATCCTTTATACAACCCTTCAATCAGTGTAGTATAAGTTACAACATTCAATATGGTACATTTTCTAATAATGTCATCATGGATTATGTTTAGTTATTCAACATTGCCCTTGAGGTAGATGTTCTCCACAACTTGTTATAGACATTTTTGTGCCTTACAGCTCCAAGCATGAAATGTCCATAAACCAAGGGATCCTAAGTCCCTAAAAGTGTTGTTCCGACCCCTAAAGGAACAAGGTCAACAAATTACAGCTTCTCCCAGAAGTTCTCCACCAAAAACTGCTCAAAATCAGTCAAATCAGGATCATTTCAGCTGCTCCACTGACTAGCTGCGTTGCATAGCACCCAAATACACTAGCTAGGTGCGTTGCAACACACCTAAATGCACTACCAGGGTGCGTTGAGCGGGAAATGACAAATGGCAGTGTCATTCCGCGAGGTGGAGAGACAATGGAAGCTTCCAGAATCTTCCCCAATGACACTTGCCTCACTGAATTCGACCAAGGATGAGTAAGAGGCTCTCAGTCTCCAAGTGGAAGCAAGAACTGACAGAGAGAAGACACTAGTCAAATCATAAGCTGACTCATACTCCTTGCATACAACTATATATGGATCCCTCATCCCAGAGATCCAGAGGCTGGAATTTTGTACATTGCAAAGAATTGTTGTTGGTTTTGAGATAGATATCAGAGTATTGGGTGATTTATGCTTTGTTGGAGGTGAAGAGGGGCTTCTTTGCTGGGAGGTTGATGCTGGATCAGGAATCATTGGTTGTAACTCCTCCTGGATCTTCTTGTTATATCAATAAAACTATTTGAGTTTCTCCTACATGCTTGTGTATCATTGATGCTTGTAACATTTGTACGTTTAGCTTAAATCTGATCCTAAGCTTTTTATGAATATAAACCCATGTCTTTGTATAGTTTCCTTCTTCTGTGATCTTGCAGGTATTTGGTGAAGCTGGGCAAGTAAGGGAGCAGGTAGCTGGAAGCTGTCAAAGAGGAGAGAGATTGGATCAAAGGACTAGCGCAAGACACAGGTTGGTTCATCCTATTCCTCTTTGTTTATAGTTCATAAAGAAGAATACAAAAGTAGTTTTCTCTGTTTGTTTCTAAGGTCACTGTCACACCTTAGTGGGATAGGGTCGTTCTGAATAGACACTTTTCCCGTTAACAAAATGGCGACTCCGCTGGGGACGATTGTCTAGTTAGTTTGTTTGTGTTTCTCTTGTTGTTTGTTTCATAAACTTAGAAGTAGCAAATCGAACTGCATTTGCCATTAACAAATGCAAAGTAGACATCTGCTGCTTCAATCCATTCACTGGATCTGTTTATGATTTGAACAGCTGATTCACAAATGATCTGATTGCCCTTTGTGATAGCTCTTAGACCTTCTTTAAATCTACCCTCTGATTGTGCATTACTGATTGCTTTTACTTGGCCAAAAACCATAGATTAAACTGCAAACCGTGACCCAGAACCCGGATAGAATTCTCATTTCTTCCCCAGCGCAGGCTCTGTGAAGAGGTTCTGCATTTCAACGCACTTCCCGAGAGGGCTACCTGCGTTGCAATGCAGTTTCTCTGTGTAACAGGTGCGCTGATCAGCCTAGCCTTGTGCAGCTGAGGTTCTAGTGCTTCATTCTTTCCAGTTTTGTCTCTGATTTTTGCAACCTGTGATCAGTGTATGTGTCTATTTAAAAACCCCTTTTCCTTGCTGTAATTCCGCCTCCTTTGTACAAAAAGGCTATAGATGTTTTTGTGTGTTTGTTACGTCATTTACAGTTTTCCATTGCAAAAGTAGAATAGTCATATTGTCGTCCTTTGATTCAGATCTGTCGCAAGTGTCGATTTTGATCATAGGAGAAAGTTTATTTGTTGTTGACAGTCGATTATGCTTTTACTTTTGCCTTTGGCTTGATTTGTGACTTTCTAGTGTCGAAACGAGTATTTATTTCAAAATCATAAAGTGTCGTAATCGTCTCTACCTTTTGATTTCGAAAAGAAGCTTGTTTGTGTTTATCACTTGAAAGCGAATTCAGATTTGTACATCAACTTTCTTTTTAGGCATCAATATTAAGAAAGTGAAAAACAAATACATGCACATGTGCATTTTCATGTTGACAGTCTGTTTGGCTTGATTTAGGAAAGTGCATTTACAGTGTGCTCTTTGCTCTTTGTGAAAAGATTGTATCTTTCTTTTCCCCTTGTAGCTAGGATTTTCATTGCTGAAAAGAGATAAAAGTTTGCTTGTCATCTTTAGATTGCATTTTAGGAATTACATCTACATCTCGTGGTGATCCCAAAAGGCAAACTTCATAAGAAAGATCAACTTAAAATAAATCCAATGAACTTAACAACGCTTTGGAACTTAACGCACAACATTTAGAGGTCTAGGCTAGAGACGTATTCCGGCGTCGTAAAGCCTGGTAACTGTTGTCCTCACTGATGGTTGGGTGATTCCTCCACTTTGAGACGATAAGTGCCAGTATGGACTTGTGCTCCCATGTACCGTCGAGTATATATTGGGAGACCCCTATAGGCTTAAAACCTTTTATCCATAGGAAGCCGTGTCGGCCACCCTACTGATCGCAATGCACCGAACACAGCATTCGGGAAGATTGACTGCCGTACCGTAAAAAGTATTCTGCAGTTTTGCAATCGGTTTGGTACTCCCTCTACCTAGATCTCCAGAGCAGTCCCTTTCGTTCCTTTTCAGACTCTTTAACGGAAAAGGTCCATCTGAGCACTTGTCACTTCAGGCTCATTAAAAATCGAAGGAGACTAGAGTCATCTTTTGTTTTTTCTCAACTCTTAAAAACTGAAAAAACAAGTTGTGTCAAAAGCGTCTAAAATTCATTTAGTTCGGAAACATACTTCCCCTTTTTATTTTAGTTGATCGAGTAATCCGCAATCGTGGAAGAAACTCAATTGAAACCCCGTCGTTCGCGGAGGCTCACGAGTCAACCGTCTTTGTCTCCGGAATCGAAACCAGTACGGACAAAGCGAACTCGTTTAACCGGTTCCAAATCTCCTATCAAAGTTAGAACAAGTGTTCCAACAACATCAGAGATTCCAGTTACTCCAAACATTTCTGGAATCCCTGCCTCTATAGAAGAAGTTCAACAGCCACAGAGGGACAGTGATACTGATCCTAGTCTGAGAGTGAACACTTGTGTTACCGAACCAGTTCCATCTACAACCGGTTTGGAGAGTCTTACTCTTCAAACATCTGTCGCTGTCGATTCCATACCTTCTTCGGCACCAGAAATATTTTACGGACCTGACGGTCTTCCCCTTCCACCTGGTTTGATTGCAATTGAAGAAATTGTAGAAGATCCTTAAACAAGTACTCCAACGCACTTTGGAGTCGGGATCACTCTATATCCTTCTTCATCAGAAGTTAGTCTACCACCAGTGGAAGCTCCTGTAGAATCGCTAGGTAATCTTTTGGATAGAATACAAATGTTTGAACAACCGTCAACATCTAGGACTATGTCATCCGACACAGCGACGGCGGAACTCCCTGTTGTCACTCCGACAATGTTTGCCGGCATACCATTTGTCCCGACTAGCTCACAACCGCCAGAAGGAGCCCACCCAGGGGCTATTTCGACAGTCTGGTCCGTTCCTGTTTGTTCATCCGGAATAATATCCGGAAACTCTTATGTTGAGTCTCAACAAATTGATCCATTTGGAGGTCAATTTGGGCTGTCCAGTCCCCAAGGGCAAACAATTCCTTTGAGTTCTGGATTACCACCGTATGGGGGACAGTATGCCCTTTCATTATCCCCTCCGGGAGGATATCCATACGGGAGTTCACAACAGCATTCAGGTTATACTGGAATTACCTCAAGTGGTTGGGTACCTATACTACCTCAACAACCAAGAGTTGTGTATTCGATGCAACAATGCGTGCCGATGTCGAACATCCCGACTACGCCAGCTATTGTGACAGTGTCGCAAGTTCAAGCGCTGCCTGTTGTATGTCAACCTCAGGTTTCTCAGGTTGTAATGCAACGGCCCCTTGACCCTATGACTCAACCACAATCACTGACTAGTGGGGCGACACAGGTCCAGTCGAGTACAATTACCCCTCACCTTGGTCAAACGGTTAGTATCGGGCAACAGCACATGGCCTCACAACCATGGTTGGTGCAATACCAACAACCGCAATTCCAACAAGTATACCAAGGTTCTGAGCAGCAAATCTTTGCGAACAGTGGACAGCCGTACATTCAAAACGGACAAAATCAACCATTCTACAATGGTCAAGTCCACCAACCTTACCAAACATACCAGCATCAAATGCATTATGCCGGTATGCAAAGACCAACTGCTCAAGCAATTCCATCCTATCCTGGGTATGCTTCACCTAACCTGAATCAACAGTTACCATTCGTGGCAACTTTAGAGTTACCTGATTTAAACCGGTTAACAAACGATCCAATTGCTTACGCCCCTTGGTGGCCAGCGATTCCACATAAACTTCCATCAGATATTCCTAAATTTAATGGAAATCCGGGTGAAGATCCATCGAATCACGTGATGACATTCCATCTATGGTGTTCATCAAACACCCTAAATGATGATTCAATAAGACTTCGCCTCTTTCAGAGGACGTTAACGGGTCCAGCGGCAAAATGGTACATTGAATTGCCTAGAGCTTCGTTCGACAACTTCAGTACCTTAGCCACAACCTTTTTAACCCATTTTCAATTACCAATAAGGTACGAAACGGGAACAGAACTTCTTACCAACTTCAAACAGACAACGGCCACTCACATATCTGATCATATACATGAGTGGCGACGTCGTCGTAGGATGGTAAAAACGTACGTTCCCGATCAGCTATTAGCTGAATGGTTTATCAAGTCATTATTGCCTTCCATCACGGAAGATGTGGCAAAGGGGGGAGTTGTAACGGAAGAGCAAGTGATCGCTCGTGCACAATATCTGGACTTGATTTACAGTCAGCCCGGCACGCTCTACGACAAAATACCTGACGCCCCTAGACCGGAATTCTCATTTCCTCCTCCTCCTAAATCGAACAATGACTCTCATGCTGGAAATGGCATGATTGGCACGACAGACACAAAATCGACAAAGGCTACATCCAAAAAGGCCCGTAAGATTTCAGGTCAAAATGCAAAAGACGAACTTCTTGCTTCGGAAGTAAATGCTGTATCGACAGATAAAGGCAAAGAAACCAAGCAACCAGGAAGCAAGAAGAAAGGCAAAGGGAAGAAGAAGAAACAGGATGAATCATCACCTGAAAAATCTTCTTCAAACCCTCCTGGAAATAGGAAACCAAGAACTCCATGCCATATATGCGATGAGGATCACTGGACCTCAGAATGTCCATACAAAGCTGAGCTTAAGAAATTCTTTAAGAGTTCGAAAACCTCAGCAGTGTTAACTGATCCGTTTCCAAATCCAGGAACAAATCTGGTTGAAAGTGGAAATGCTTCCCCGTCTCAAGTGCTGATGTTGTCGATTTCAAAACAGCAGAATGATGCTTTGATTTCAATAAGGAACAAAGATTATGGGAATCTGCAGCTGTCGAACAACAAGGATAAAGTTCAACCGAGTAGTTCGACAACAACTTCGACAGAAGTTGTACCACCCACCATCCCTGAATTGACAATAAAACCGCCGAAGGTAGTAGTACACAAGTCGACATTTAATCCCCGCGCTAGAGCGGCGCAGCATTATAACATAGTGGAAGATTTGGCCCAATCGCCATCCGCTATGTCGACTCTTGAAGTACTACAAAATTGCCCATCCCAAAGGTAGGATTTATTATCGGCCATTGGTGGGATTGATCCAAAGGATTCCAATATTGTATCCTTCGACGACAAAGGATATGATCCTCAGTTACCGGCTCAACTAGCTTTCCTTGTTCAAGTGAAAGCCCTCAACAAAACTGTTCATCGGACAATTATTGATGAGGGGGCATCTACATGTATTATGTCGATGAGTTGCTGGAAAACTTTAGGATCTCCAACCTTGTCGCGATCTGCGACGACATTAAAAGCATTCGACGGAAGGACATATACCCCATACGGTATCCTAAATAACTTGAAAGTTACACTAGGAGGAAAAACAGTAGAAATAGATGTTGAAGTCATCGATGGGAATCTTGATTACAACATCCTACTGGGACGACCATGGATATATGCCATGGCAGCTGTTGTGTCAACCTATTTTAGAAAGATTGCTTTCCCCTTTCAAGGAGAAATTACAATCGTCGATCAACAAAACTTCCTCCCCAATGGTTCTCAAGTTACAGGAAGCATTTTCATGATCCATGGAAGCCCCCATTCGCTTCAGAATATCAGAGTAGGCCTACTAAAAGATCCTATACTAATGGGAACTTTCGCTCTTCCACCTCTAATCAATCTGGCGGAAGTAGCGTCGATAGGAACCTACAACATGATATCTTCTATCAAGATCTCAGAAAACGATATCGACATGGATCATGCAGTGGTTTTGCCCCCAAGCCCAATTGAAATATTATAGCAATCAATATTCCTAGCTTGGGAGGCAAACCCAAATCAACGCTCATCAAGCGTTTGGATGGATAGGTCTAGAGAATATGGTACTCCTTCAGATCCTTGGTCGCAAGTGCATGTCACCGATGAAGGAATTCTCCAAGCTATGGTAATTGAAGGAGCGCCATGGAATGATTCCCACCATCTTTCTCTTCTTCCGGATTGTGGAGAAGATACTCAAAATGACCTTTATCATCCTTCAGTCTTTGATTTTTTGACAAATACTGTAAATACGGTGGATTCTGAACGAAACTTGTCCAACATTGAAGAGACTATAGCCATAAATATCTCGACCAAAACAGATGTTATAGAGAATATTTATGTTGGCAAATGTTGTTCTCCTTCAGGACTTGAAATATATAACGCTCTTTTTCGTGAATTCAGAGATGTCTTTGCTTGGTCATACAGTGAAATGCCAGGCATTGACTCGAGTATCGTTGAACACAAAATTAAGATGTATCCAGATGTCAAACCAGTACGACAACGGCTAAGGCAGGTGCACCCCAAGAAAGCCGTTGCCATTAAGGCAGAAGTTGAAAAACTTCTCCATGCTGGTTTCATCTACCCGATTCCTCTAACCGATTGGGTATCGAACATTGTCCCTGTTATGAAAAAACAAGGGACAATTAGAGTGTGCGTCGATTATAGGGATGTAAATCAAGCTTTTCCAAAAGACAACTACCCTACACCCTTCATCGACCAGATAATTGATGAATGCGCCGGATGCGAAATCTTTTCATTCATGGATGGATTTTTTGGGTATAATCAAATAAATATCCGCCCACAGGACCAGTCAAAGACTGCATTTATTTGTCCGTGGGGCACATTCGCATATCAAAAATTACCCTTTGGTTTAAAGAACGCAGGGGCGACGTTTCAGAGGGCAATGAATTATGCCTTCCATGACATCAAAAACATCGTTCAACCATACCTCGACGACCTTCCGGCTCATTCGCGAAAGCAGACCGATCATCCGCAGCATTTAAGAGCGATATTTCTACGTTGCCGACACTACAAGATACGACTCAATCCGCACAAATGTGTATTTTGTGTCAGTTCTGGTTGTTTACTTGGCTTCGTAGTCTCCAAGGATGGGATTCGTCTCGACCCGTGTAAGGTCCAGGCAATCATAAATTTGCCTCCACCTTCGAATTTTCTTCAGATTCAGAAACTCCAAGGGAAAGCAAACTTTCTGAGAAGGTTCATTCCAAATTACGCTGAACTTGCTAAAGGTTATACTCGTCTATTGAAAAAGGAGGTACCCTTCGTCTGGGATCAGGTTGCGCAAGCTTCCTTTGATTCTTTAAAAGATTCCCTAATGAAAGCATCATTAATGTACGCCCCTGATTATCAAAGAGATTTTAACCTGTATCTGGCTGTAGCAGATACAACCATCGTAATGGTTTTAGTTCAGGAAGTCGATGGAATTGAACATCCTATTTATTATTTAAGTAAGAACTTAAACGATACAGAAAGCAAATATTCTTATGTTGAAAAACTAGTGCTTGCAGCTGTTCAAGCGATTCAAAGATTTCGACACTATGTCCTCTTTCGGAAGACTACCATTCTGTCAGATTGCAACCCCATGACTTATATATTGTCGCGACAGTTGCTGGGGGGAAAATATTCAAAATGGATAGCAATCCTTCAAGAGTTTGACCTGGAATTTATAAAATCCAAGTCAAAGAAAGCTCTAGTTTTCGCAGAATTATTATGTGATCTCCCATCGTCGTCCAACGATGAAACATCCGAAGAATCAATCGTGGATGAGAGTTTGTTTCTGATATCTACAAGCAATGAGTGGTATGGGGATATAATCATTTATCTCCAAACACAAAAATTTAGGCTAGACACCTCCCACTCTGAACAAAAACGTATTCGATACCAAGCAAAAGACTACATGATTGTCGGTGATACACTTTACCGTCGTGGTATTGATATAGTTCTGAGAAGGTGCCTCACCCATGAGGAGGCCGAAAAAGTCCTGAATGAGTGTCATTCAGGCGCGTGTGGGGGGCATCAATCTGGATATGCTACAACACAAAAAATCTTACGAGCAGGATACTTCTGGCCAACAATGTTCAAAGATTGCATAACCGCAGTCAGAAGTTGCCATGCTTGTCAAATTTTTTATAGCAAAACCAGAAGACCACCTGCACCTCTACAGCCAATAGTTGCTGTTGGGCCATTCGCCAAATGGGGCATCAATTTCATGACATGTAACCCCACCTCGACCGGGGGGCATGGGTATATCATAGTCGCAGTTGACTATTTTACCAAATGGGCCGAGGCGATGCCTACATTAGATAATACTGGTGAAACAGCTGCCCTCTTCTTTTTCAATCATGTAGTCACCAGATTTGGCGTACCACAGGCTATAGTCACAGATCATGGATCGCATTTTCGCAATCACATGATGGTTGAATTAGCTGCCAAACTAGGGTTGTCTCACGACAGCTCTACTCCATATTATCCGCAAGCCAACGGACAAGTTGAAGCGATCAACAAGGTCCTGAAGCGCATGTTGCAAAGGATGATCGGAGTTCACAAAAGAAGGTGGCACCTAATCCTGTACTCAGCCTTGTGGGCTTACCGAACATCGGTAAGGAATGCAACCGGGTTCACGCCCTTCCAACTAGTGTATGGCCTGGAAGCAGTCTTACCAATCCAGTGTGAAATCTCGTCTCTTAAACTCGCGATTGATCTCCTCCCCGGAACTTCATAAGAAGAGGCTCGTTTCTTGGAATTAATCCAATTGGATGAAACTCGTCGTGACGCCGCTTTGGCTAACGAAGCCCATAAGAAACGAGTCAAGGCGCAGTTCGACAAAAATGTCAAACCCCGTGTCTTCTCAGAAGGTGACTTGGTCTTGCTTTACGACCAAGAATCCGATAAATTGGGAGCAGGTAAATTTAAGTCTTTATGGATGGGCCCCTATATTGTTAAGCAGGTGTTAGCAAAGGGAGCCTACGAGTTAATGGATTATGACGGAATTCCACTGGCGCAACCTCGTAATGGGTTGTACCTCAAGCGTTACTATGCGTAATAGTAACCAATATGCTTTTGTTATATTTTTGTTTTCGCTAAAGTGTTTGTTTTGGTCGAGTAATCCACCTTTTTACATTTATTGCAGATGTCAAACCCATTGGAGCCATGTGTTGGATATGCCGACGGAGCGAGTCGTAGTTCGCGGAACCTGTCCTCCGCAGCCTGGGCCATTTTTTATCCAAGCGGCGAGTTAGTAAGTTTCAGAGGTGTATGTATTGGTCGATCAACGAATAATATCACTGAGTATAGAGCGTTGATAGAACTTCTCTCTGATGCCATCACTCATGGTATACGCTGAATAATTGTCAGGCTAGACTCACAACTCGTAATACTGCAACTCAATGGTATATATTCCGTCCGAAACCCAGCTATTTATCGCATGTTCCTAAGGGTTAAGATTTTGGAAAGACAATTTGATCTTATTCAATACCAACATATTTCCAGAAACTTAAACACAATAACCGACTCATTAGCAAACTATGTGTTAGATAGACATTTGCAACATTTATAAAAAGAAACACATCATCAATGTTTTACATGTGGATCATATAGCTCAACCAAAATAAAACCCCGAAAATCAAAAATATATATAGCTGTTTATGGTTTACATATAATGTTCTGTAACCAAGACAAAATCGGTCACGTGACCCAAAAACTCAAAGTGCTAGGGGGCACCCTAGTCTAATGATGCTCGTGATAGCAAGTCACAACCTGTGCGATCATGCGTAGGAGACGAGTCCATCGTCTGGGCACACCAGTAGTATGCCGCTGTAATCGCAAAGGTAGCTCGTCAGTCCTCACATCTGGTATACCGAGAGTGAGGTCCTCAACCTGCTCCTATAAAGCTGTGAGAGTCTCGGCAACATCAAGGTCGCGAAGAATATCCCTTTCGATAGCCTCTCCTGCCGGGGCGACAGCTGGTACTCTCAGGCGAACTACTGGACGAACAGGACCAACATCTGCATGTACACATGAGTTTGGTTAGAGTCTTGATAGAACAAAGCACAAGGACATTATAAAAAAAAACAGTAAACAGCAATATGGTCAGAGATTTTACCAATAGCACCCCACTGCTCGCCATCCGGCAGTACTAAATCTGGATCACCCCAGAAGTCCATGCCAGCATATGGATACTCGGCATAAACCATCTCCTGACGATAAAACCACCTGAGGAAGGTATCAGAAAATGAAATCTGAGATTGGCCAGCATGCCTAGACATATGGTCAACCCATCTCTGCATACGTGGTTCAGTAGGAGAAGGTAAATCGAGTGCAATGTACTGCGGTTGCATCAGTGGTATCTTCTCCAAGGCAAAGGCGGTCAAAATAGAACCGTACCCAAAATTCTTCAACCTCCCGTTCTTTATCTTGGTCAACTGTTCTTTCATCACAAGAAGTACTGCTTCGCACCAGTTGAACACCTTCGGTTGGAGGCATTCCAAGGCATGCTGCATATAGGATCTGTTGGCTACATGAAGAGACACATTATCGACCATCCTACCAAAAGTAAACAGGATAGTCCTAAGGGACCTGTCAGTGACATCACGGATGATGATCTTGCCGTCTTTACTCGGCTGAGATCCTTCCCTGCAATACCGGCGGACATAATCTCTCACAGAATCGCCTCCTCGGGCTGAACCTGACAAAGAGATGGGGGCACCCCACCTCGACAAGCCAGTCAAGAAATAGATGTCTACTGCAGTCAAGGGGATAGATTTTCCCCTAATCTGGAAAACCTGATTGATAGGATCCCAAGCATCGAGCAAATACTGCAGTAAGTTGATCTGCTGTCTCATGCTAGAAATGCGGAAGAACTTCAGTAAGCCACAGTTCCGCAGCGCGTTCACTGTAACTGGATCATGTAGGGCAATCATGTCCTCTTCTTCATGCTCACGTTCTCGCCATGTAAGGGTCATCTTGCTCCAAGATCTCTGAAAAACCAACAAGAGAGGAGTTAGATCCTGATTTTGGTGAGAAACAGGCAAAAATTCCATCAAAAATTGTGCAACAAATTCCCTTTCTGCGCCCAACGCACCTGCAGCAGTGTTCTAGCTGCGTTGAATGTCAAACTGCCTTCATACAAGCTAGCATTCAACGCAGGTTTCGATACACTGGGGGTGCGTTGATGGCAGAACGAATCCCTCAAACCCCAGGGGCTCAGAAAAGCAGGGAATCAGGCTCAAAAAGCAAAATGGAAACCATGAAATGAAAGAGCTCAGGTTTAGCTCCTACCTGGTCCAGACGGCGCCGAGAATCGTCCACAGGATCTCCCGAAATCAACTGATGAAAATCGAGCGGGAAAAGCACCTCCAAAGCTCCAACAAACCAAGTTCAAATGAAATGGTAAAATGAGAGGTAAAAAACACTTTTTATTTACTTTTACGTAGTTCAAAGTAAAATATTAGCGTTTTAATCTCGTTTTCAAGCAAATATTGTTCATTTCTAACTAGTTTGATGAAGCAGTTGAAAATACAGTACGATCTTTGGAAAGACAAAGCTATTTATGGTAAAAATTCAAAACAAGACCATCTGATCGAGCAGTTTTAGCACATAGTTCAAGCTCGTTAAAAAATAAACATAAGACATGAGCAAATGTTTCCACCCACGTTTAAGCTCGTTAAAAAATGAACTATTCCCCGGTAAACAACCACCATGAATGTAGTACTTCAGCCATTAAAGCCTTGGTCGTGTTTGCACCATCACCTCCACTTTTCCATTGGCCGATCATTCACCTCCATTTGATTGTTTACCCATTTTGAGGAACAGCTGCAAAGAGTGATTTCACTAGCCATCCTTGTGACACTGCCGTGATTGGAAAATTCCAACCCTTACCTGGAATCAGCTGCTACCCATTTTATCACTCGTTCCTCAAAAGACGAGTCTTCTTTAAGCTCTTTTCAACTGACTCGTAAAATATGAAAATATTGTCGAGTTTTGGCCTTCCAGCTCGTTAAAGCGACAGGAAGTGCTATCCCTCCTCTAGATTTTAATCTTTTTGGACCTGAGGGATTATTGCACAAAAAGATCGAGCGCTTGTTTTGTTCGGCTCGTTAAAACTATTGAAAATTCATCCCTTCTGTATTGTTTTATACTTTTTCGGGCTTAAGGGATTAGATGACGAAAAAGGAATTTTGGAGTTACCTTTACGTACTTTTTCAGACTCTGTAAAAATGAAAAGGACCGAGTTATCTTTGTCGTTAAACTCGTTAAAAAGATTAATAGCGACAAACTTGTCTTTAGACGAGAACGAGTTTTACTATCGCTAGGCTCGTAAAAACATAGCGATTGGTTTGCCTGAAGGGAAAATTATAGAACAAGCATATGTTATCCTCCTCAAGCTTAACAAAAATAAAGAGGTACTGGTCAGCAATGACTGGGGAAAAATTGGGAAGAAAACTCAAAGAATCTTTATTGGTAGCAAGTCGCTCTTGAACATGACACTTCCACTCCGTGTCCGAATCGGGTTGGGTTGTTTCATTCACCAGTCACATCACCATGGTCACGCCATACCATCCACATTTGGGGTAAATGCTACCAATCCATCACATAAATGTCACCGACATGTTCAAGAGAAGTCATCCAGAGAAGTCACCTGTGTCCCATCCACTACCATACATTATACTTCATTCTTTCATGACCGCCATCCTGAACCATATAACACCAGATCGTTTTCACCTCCATCAAAATCATTTGCTCCGTTCTGTGTCATTGATGTGGGATTCATTAAGGCCCTCCTTTGACGGATCGCTTCTTGTTGACATCAGATCATTATCCAAGAAGTGGATCTAGGAACACCCCATTCAGTACTTTGAAGCTTGCATGCCTCAATGGCAAGTTTCTCACTTCCGGCGACAGGTATACATCAATGACCTGCGACCGAAATATTTTGCGTGGTGTTCGACGCCAAGTCCTTTATTCACACCGTGTGAATTGTACTGTAGTACCTTGAGGGTCATCATCATTATCGGTGATTCCTCTCACGCTTGTTAACAGTTTACATCATTGACTGGTAATCAAGCGATATCTTTCCATGTTCGACTTCAAAACATTTCTCACATGGATCGACTTGTACTTCGAGTGAAGATCGGACGAGATTGAAGACCTCGGATCTAGTTTCATCCATCCGGGCTGCGATATATATTCAGGAAAATAAAGACATTGAAACGTACAGCATTGCAGCACAGATAATCATCCTACCAAAAGGATGATGGCTCTATCAGAATCATCAGTCTACCATCAGACGATTGTCTGTCCTATGTACATGAAAATGAATTTATAAAGCTGGGCATGGGAATGCCCGCCTCAGCTAGATCATGAAAACAGTATGAAGATAATGTATCGTATTGTATCTTATTACAGGTCTCCTCCCAGCATTGAAAGAACTTCGGATCCTCCTAATAAAGCATTTCACCCGATAAACGGCCTCATACTTTAGGGGGCAACTGTTATAGACATTTTTGTGCCTTACAGCTCCAAGCATGAAATGTCCATAAACCAAGGGATCCTAAGTCCCTAAAAGTGTTGTTCTGACCCCTAAAGGAACAAGGTCAACAAATTACAGCTTCTCCCAGAAGTTCTCCACCAGAAACTGCTCAAAATCAGTCAAATCAGGATCATTTCAGCTGCTCCACTGACTAGCTGCGTTGCATAGCACCCAAATACACTAGCTAGGTGCGTTGCAACGCACCTAAATGCACTACCAGGGTGCGTTGAGCGGGAAATGACAAATGGCAGTGTCATTCCGTGAGGTGGAGAGACAATGGAAGCTTCCAGAATCTTCCCCAATGACACTTGCCTCACTGAATTCGACCAAGGATGAGTAAGAGGCTCTCAGTCTCCAAGTGAAGCAAGAACTGACAGAGAGAAGACACTAGTCAAATCATAAGTTGACTCATACTCCTTGCATACATCTATATATGGATCCCTCATCCCAGAGATCCAGAGGCTGGAATTTTGTACATTGCAAAGAATTGCTGTTGGTTTTGAGATAGATATCAGAGTATTGGGTGATTTATGCTTTGTCGGAGGTGAAGAGGGGCTTCTTTGCTGGGAGGTTGATGCTGGATCAGGAATCATCGGTTGTAACTCCTCCTGGATCTTCTTGTTATATCAATAAAACTATTTGTGTTTCTCCTACATGCTTGTGTATCATTGATGCCTGTTACATTTGTATGTTTAGCTTAAATCTGATCCTAAGCTTTTTATGAATATAAACCCATGTCTTTGTATAGTTTCCTTCTTCTGTGATCTTGCAGGTATTTGGTGAAGCTGGGCAAGTAAGGGAGCAGGTAGCTGGAAGCTGTCAAAGAGGAGAGAGATTGGATCAAAGGACTAGCGCAAGACACAGGTTGGTTCACCCTATTCCTCTTTGCTTATAGTTCATAAAGAAGAATACAAAAGTAGTTTTCTCTGTTTGTTTCTAAGGTCACTGTCACACCTTAGTGGGATAGGGTCGTTCTGAATAGACACTTTTCCCGTTAACACAACTGCAGAGAAAATTGTTGATGTAGGAACCAATCCCTTGTCTGACATTTCAAAGATAAGATTATTCACTTCCTCTACCATTCCAAGCTTAAAAATTATGCTAATGAATGAACTGTAGCTATTCATGCCAAGGAGAAGACCATGTTCTAGCATCTAATTGTGTAGCTCTCTAACATGTCCAATGCTTCACTTCTGCAAATGAGTTTCAATTAAAACTGTATAAATTTCAAATCTTGATTTCAATATCCTTTCGTGAATTTTTTGCGGGAGGAATTTGACATCCTTCAAATTACCTATCCTGTAGAGACCTTTGATAAGTGCATTGTAAGTTTTAATTTGAGGCACAAAGCCTCCTTGTGAAATGAGATCATTCACAATATCAAGAGCCTCTGACACTCTACTTTCCTTGTAGTATCCATCAATAAGTAAATCATAGGTACAAAAGTTAAGAACGCAACCTGTTTGATGGATGGCTTGTATAATTTTGGGGGCTTTTGGTAGCTTACCCCTATAACAAAAAGTTTCAACAACATAATTCCAAGTATTAGTAATTGGACAAAATCCCCTTTCTTGCAATTCTTTAAAGATTTCCATCACTAATTCCAGTTGTTCCATATGATCTAAAGCTTTAAGAAGCATATTGCAACAATGAACATCACTTGCAAAGACTTGTAATATGTCAGCGGCTTCTGGCATCATTTGACATTGTGAACAAGTCTTCTTCAGCTTTTAAGGACTATAGGTACCAAATAACCTGAATATGTAGAAATTAATGCCCAAAAAATGCCTGAAATTGAGGTTTGATCCTTGCAGGTAATAACAGAATGATCCATTACAACCTGTGCATCACTGTACAACTTTTCCCTTATCAATATATGAATCAGAGTTAAGTGAACTTGTATAGTTTGTTGAATATGTTGTTTTTCTAACCAATTGAATAATTACAATGCCAATCCAACATTATCCTGGATTTCAAGTAATACTTGAATTACAACACATGGAATCAATTCAAATGATAATTCCTCCAGCATATCCCAACGATGTCCCTTCAACAAATTACAGATAGTAGCAATATTACCCGAATTAACTTCTTGAGTGTAAACACATTGTTTTTGTTCTTCACAAATTTCAGTGTCGAGCTTCCACAAGACTTCCTCTGCTGAAATATATCTCATTCTAGCCCCATGATCAAGAAAATAATTAGTCCTCTAATCAAAATATTTCGTCCTTATGGCATCAAACCCTTGCCACCTCCCTAAACTATTTTGAATTTCAAGCCTTCTTAGCAGGGATACTGTTGTGAGTGTTAAGGCTTTAAAGATCATATAAGGTTTAAAACTCATTATTTTAGCAGCTCTATATAGCCAATAGGGCCTCGATTCACTATTGAGTTCAACGGAGTACGAGGCCTTCCCTACCAGAGTCCCATTTTCACTTGGGTTTTCCCAACCCATATGTCATGTCGAAAAAATGATAAGGTTGGGTTTTATATTGGGGGCTCTAATAGAACTAATGCCCTCAAACCTCATTAATAAAAAGGACAACATCTGAGTAATACTATTCCCATCATTTTCGCTCTTGGTACAGTGATGTGGGTCCAATTAGCTATGGTTGGCTTGTTGTTCATGGCTTGGTTTTATATATAGATTTCTTCTCACCTGGCATGGGACTAGTTCCATGGACAATCAATTCCAAAATTTATACTTCAAAATATAGAAGTATGTGTGGAGGAATTGCTGCAACAGTTTGTTGGATATTTAATCTGATTGTTTCAGAGAGATTCCTATCTTTTATTGATGTGTTGGGCACATCCAAAACATTTATAGTATTTGCAACTATTGTTGGGGTTGCATTCCTTTTTGTCCTTACTTTTGTTCCTAAGATGAAAGGCCTGAGATTCGAGGAGGTCGATAAATTATGACAAGGGAGATCATATAGTGGTAGTATAGGTGAGGAAGGTTCTTTTAACAAACCCCTTCTTGATGATCATCATACATTCTGAAGAAGCAAATCAAATGCTAAAATATCTCGTGAGAGAGGGCATTCAAATCAATTGCTGCAAATTTGTGGATGGAATTTTTGAGGTATTATAGGAGAATGTACAACTTAAATGGCATATCACCAATCATATAGGAAAATTTTGCATGGTGGCAAATCGACATGTTTTGCATGGTGATAGTGTCGTAGTTTGTATTATTTCTTGGTAAGATGCTATTTTTTTTTTTTTTTTAATTCCATTGGATATGTTGGATAATGGATTCTTGTACTTACATCATTCATCAACATACCCTTTGAAAATATTTTGCATTGCTACCACTCCCCAAATATAGGAATTTTAATTTAGCACTACATTTGTGTATGCAAAGGATATATATTTATGCTTTCCTTGATTTGGGATATACATCATTCTGCTCTATTGAAGTTACGTCATTTGTAGATTAGGTTAGGCACAAACCAATGGGATTTTTTGGGTTAATCTCCTAACACTTGTTGTGGTCCAAATGATTTAGGTATCATTATTTGCATACTATTGTTTTGGGGGATGATGGTCTTCCACTGGAAATACAGATATAGACTAAAGAAATGCATCAACAAATTGAGTTTGGAGTTGTTGCACATTGGAGGTACAAGGAGGGTGAAGAAACACACTCTTACTTCATTATTCAGATGGTTGAGTGGGCATGATGGGTGCTAATGTGGAACAATGATATTATGGACACTAAACTATGGTTATACCCGCAGGATGCCGATATGAGATCACCTTTCCCTTTCCCTTCCCATAAAGATGGTTTCCCATATATGGATAAATTTTGTAGCCCACCATGTGGTACAAATGATAGTCTCCTTCTAATTATGTTGGAATATGATAAAGTGAGTATGGTATTCTTAAAAACACCATATTATGATGTAGTTGCTTTGCAATATGCTTGTTTTGAAATTCATTTGCTAATATTTTACACAATTGTTTATGTATGTTGTTTGAAATTTCTACCATCATATCAATTTCATTAATTAAGGATTGCTAATAGTTGTTAAATAGATGATTGTGCAAGAACTACTTCCAAATTTTATTGTGAAGGATTTTCTAGACAAAATAACTTATGACAGCTCACTTTTTACATCTTATGGTTTTACAAAACAAGAAGAGTTGAGGCCAAGAGTCAATCACAAAATCGTTAGTGATCCTTGTCAGAAGCTGAAAATGGGTGATTTAATTGATTTAACTCTGTCAATACCACACACATTTTTTATTGAATATAGGAAAGAAAGAAGTTGAATTTTTTGGTAAGTCAGATAAATGCCAGGATGAAACGAGTCATATTTTAGGAAATAATTCACAAGTTGTAGCTATGAAATCACTTATGTGGAAACTGACCAATCATTTTTTAAGTGAATTAGAAAGAATGGTGACCAAAATATTTACCTTGTTGAATGACAGTCAACAACAAGGTTCAATGTCATTACACCAATATGCTTGTTACGAGCTCAACACGTCACTTATGGAAATTGAAATTGGGTGGGAAGGATAAAAATGATCATTCACAACCACCAGAGATAAACCCAATTGACAACTTTCTTTGAGGAACTTATAATTAATATCATGATGACCACAATTTTTTTGTAGCAAAATCATTCTACTCTTTGAATAATTTAAAGCACATTATTTTAACAAAGCTAGGAGATAGGTATGGATAACCAGGAAAGGAAGGTTTGGGATTGTTTGGGCTATTTTTATTCTCATATTTATATTTCACTTCTTTAGAGAAAATTATATATTCAAATACAAACTCAATTCAAATCAAACTAAAATAGAGAAGCCTAATTATGAAGATGTTTCTCTCTCCACTACCTTGAAATGACATTATTTTTTTTTTAATTATACTTGAATTTCATTGATAATAACTTAGATTTATATATTTCTTTTAACATCAAATTGACATCACGGTAAACATACGAATATCCCATTAAGTATGACCTAAAGATGGTTCAAATAATCTCAGCTTTATCCCATGCATGTGGTAGAGTAATTTCTGAGGTGTGAAGTTTTATTAGAGGCACTATTTGTTTGTTTGTTTTGGTTAGAAAAAGGGTTTTCTCTCGGTTTTATGTGACTTTCAATTTATCATTTGTAACATGTTGAGAAATGGAAAAGAATAATGTGTGACATTTATCTTGCAGAAATTGATGTTGAATGAAAGGATATAGAGTTTAACCAAGCTACAGTCTGCTTTGGTAAAGGTAGAAGAACATCTTAAAAAGTTTCCTACGAATACACCATATGCAGGGTTTTAACACAAGTACTATGTGGATTTTTTTACAAATATGTTATTTTTTCTACCCAATATATCACAACAAGAAAAATATTGATATTGTAGGAATTGTTTGAGGACCTCATTCAGGTCAATTTCTTTTATGCCCTACTTGATTGATACCTTCTCATGATAGGAAGACTTTAAATATGAATTAATATGTTCTTGAAACAAATCAAATTCAAAGTTTATAGATATAAAAGATAATAAAAATTTCAATGCCTTTGTTTGATTGTTACTTGACTCTGGTGTGGGTAGGTTATAGGAAATGGGATTGGAAAAAGGATGGGGAGACAATGCATAGCATGTCTTCGATACGATTCATTTGTTGTGGGGATTCTTCAAGCACCTAAGCCATCGACTTTGGAAATGTTTCTAGTAGGGATTCCTATGGTTTTTAATGTTGTGATTATTTCACCTCATGGTTATTTTGGGCAAGAAAATGTTTTAGGAATGCTAGACAAGACACCGGTGGACAGGTAAACAAATTTCTTATAATTGCAATGTTCATTCCATGATATCCTCTCTTTATTGTTTGATTGTATTTTGAATGTTTCTTTTGATTTTGTTTTGTCTTTTAACTATGAAATTGAAAATACTTGGTATCATGTCCATTTAAAAAACATCCAAAGCTTGAAGATGAGTTTAGTATTACATGATATTAATTGAAATCCTTTTAGTTGTTTTGTGTTAAAATATTTTCATGACTATTAAAAAAATTTACTTTCATGTTGTTTTTCATGTTGTTATTTGAGCACAGGTTGTTTGTATACTTGACCAAGTTCATGCATTAGAGAATGAAATGTTATTGTGAATAAAGCAACAAGGGTTAAAAATCACAACTTAGATTATTTGTTTTAACAAGTTATCTACAACCTCAACCTTTCAACATGTAACTTAGTTAGCATGATTGTGCATAAGCTTTCTCTAAACGTTGAATATAACTAAGTTAATAAGGTATTATTTTCTATGGTGATGTTTTATTTGCTTTGTTTATAAAGGTAATATGGACACTATCCCAAACTGAATAAAATTTGTTCAAGTTTCTTGCTTTTATGGGGCGAAATGACATTGAAATTGTTGATGTTAAGGTATATGTCATATAAATATTTTATAGTCTACTTTAGTTTATAGTCAAGTATTCATTGTCTTTCATTTCTTATACTCTGAATCGTATATTCTTTCATTTTTAGGAGAGGAATTCAATATTGATGGTAAGAAGCAGGAATTGAAGAAAGAGAAGAATAATAACACTGAAGTGACAAATGCAAAATGAGAGAGAAAATAATCGATCTAGTGATACCCTTACAGCCAATATCTTGCATAAGACACACACATAGAGACTGATGGTCAAGTCTTCAAAGTTGGTGAATTCACTTGCAATGCCTTGGCAACACAGTGATAATATTTTGAAATGATGAAACAATATTTCATGTGTAAATTATAGTGCAACCAATATTAAGTTGGAAACTCATATTTTAATACTTGACATTTTATATAATAGAATTTATGTAGTTGAAATCATTTTTATTTGCACTTGACATTATTTAGTCTTGTAATTTACATATGTAACTTTGCGTTATCATATTAGATGAACATGCACATTGTATGACATTTTTTTTAATTTAGTCGCAAAATCATACTAATTAATTTATATTGATTAATAATTGACACATAAAATCAATCTAAAACTACTAAATTAATATTTTATATTGATTAATGATGAACACAAATAAAATCAATATATGACTAAATCAATCGTTTATAATAATTATGAATGAAATTAAATGAAATGAATCGTTTATATAATGAATATGGAACTACGAAAAAAATATAAATAACTACTGCAAATGATAAATTTGTGATTACAAATGGTGACTAAATTTTTCATATATATGACTATTAGTCCCTAATTTACAATATCTTATAACAAGACTAAAATTTAGTTGTATTTATTTAGTAATAAATTGGTTTCAAAAGATGACTAAAATTTGCATATATATGACTATTAGTAACTAATTTACAATATCTTATAAGATGACCAACCTTTTGGTCATTAATTGCAACAATTAATGACTAAATCAATGATTAAATTTATGACTAAATATACTACTAGATGATAAAATTGAGATAACCAATTAATGACTAAGTTAAAAACAACTAAAAGTTGGTCGCGTTATAAGATATTGTAAATTAGCTACTATTGGTCATCCACTGAAAATGGCCATTTATATGCAAATTTTAGTCATTTTTTAGTAACTAATTAGTCATTTTGTATTGGTGTACATTGCACAAAAGTTATACAACCATGTTTTTTTTCTTATATGGCTTTTAATTGAACTTGTAAATATGAAAGTTTGCTAGCTAAGGTTGTGGTTTTGTTAGTTAAAGAAAATATTAAACTTGTATGGCACCCTTATGATAAATTCGTTAGAAATTAAATGCAATTATGATGTATATAGAGGATATGTAATAAAATAAATTTATGTGAAAATTATACGTGTAAAATAGTTGGATTGATCTCTAGTTAGTTGATATGGTCAATATAAGAGCTTAAACCTAGATTTGATATAAGAAAATGAATCCAAACATACATTGGATCTATGTTACAAAAAAAGACAAAAACTCGAAAAGAAAGGAACCCAAATCCAAGCCTATATCAGAAGAGCCATGGTACTAATGATGTGGGATTTCCTAATGATGTGGAAAATTTGAGTCATAAGCCTAAGTAAATGTAGAAAAGGTTATCAAGAAGTCCAATGGCATATGGCTTCTCTCTCAGAGTAGCCTATTGAAATAGAAACCAATACGTGGTTGACTCAATGTAGTGTTGAATGGTGTTTTCATTGATGCCAACATTGATGCTTGAAATCTCTTAATATTTGTCTAGATTGCATTGTTTGAAGCTCCAATGGTGGAGAAGACCCGAAATACCTAGAATCCCCATACTTATTGATGACATTATGGATGAAGACCAGTGGGTTTTCTCCTAAGACCACTATCGCTAGATGCTCCTTATCGCGTTAATTCCAATCGTATATGAAATTCCTCATAGTTCATCTCGGATAGAGAGTTGTGATGGATCAGAGGTTAAGTCCCCCATATTGTGGTCATATTCTGGTCATATTCCCCAACAAAAAGATGATGTGGCAACCTCTCATTAGATATTTATTTAACTCATGGGCATAGAAGGATTTTCATGAGTTAGTATTGAAGGATATTCATGAATTATTATTAAATTAATTTCCCTTTAATATTATTGGGGGATTTATTGAATCCTTTTCCCTCTAATTCCTTATCACCCTACAATTTCTCCTTAAATTTGGATGTAGTGATATTTTTAATAATCTGGGTGGTTAGTAGAAATGTGGTATGATATCAAAGCTCATAATGACTTTATATATATATATATATATATATATATATATATATATATATATATATATATATATATATATATATATATATATATAGATAGATAGGACATCAAAACTAATAATGACTTTTATTTGTGATTTTTTTTTGTAATGACTAAGTAGTCTATAATGCCTACATGTCTTATGTAGATTATACTTATGATATAGATGCGTGCAAATTTTTTGTCAATACTTCATAAAATTCAATTATTAATAAATATTGTCTATTTATAATATATTTCATTAATTAGGTATTATGATTAGCTTTATTCGTAAGGTTAGATATTTTAATATAATATTGCAATGATGATGTTCTAATTCTTATCCAAAATAAAAAATCTTCTAAACATTATAATACTTCCTCCATTTACTAATATTTGCAAACTAATATTATAATGGATAAAACAAAACTAAGTTAACATTATAATCAAATTGTTTCTAGCCAGATAAAGATTATTCACAATTTTTTTGGATAAAATATTATAACTTAATTTAACAATGAATAGAAATACAATCCATGTATACATAAACTCATCAATTCCAACACTCATTTTCAATTATAATTTTCCCATTTAACATTCGACTTATAATATGATAATATATTATATGAGTTTGTCCATATATATATATATATATATATATATATATAACTCAATGTTGTTGCAACCACAGTCGTGTCAGAGAAATTGTGAAGCTTTCAGGACTCCTAGTTCATAATTTTCTTTAAAACCCAATACATCAAACTAGTAAGCTATCTTATTCCACGGCAAAAGATGATATTATGGTATTCCCACCATGTCACTATTGTGATATTTCCACGGCCGAAGATAATCAAGCTTTTATAGTATCTTGGAAATGTTAATTAAATTGAAGTTACCGACACTTAAAGCAAATTTGTTCTTAAATATCTTTATTTTTAACAAATCCTTTGATGATATATAAAATTGCTAAATTTGGAATTTAAATAATAATAATTTACTTATAATTTAATATAAATAAATAAAAATAATTGATATTATCAAATATCATGATAAAAAATTACACCTACAATGAAATATAAATATTTATTTCCTTACTTTTATTGGAATGAAAATCCAAAAATAATGCCCAAAAAAAAAAGGCATATGAAGGAATTAATTCAACGAACAAAACAATCAAATTAACTTTAATATAATAGAATTCTTAGAAGTTTGCATTTAGAAGGCCCACAAGATTCACACAAGCTATCATGGTATAAGATAATTCTCTCCTGCAAGATTTAGAGTTATAAGAGAATCTCCAAACTAGCATGTCTATCTCTAATTTTGGATTACAGGTCTCAAAGATTCGCACTTGCAATTTCATGATATCTTGTGGGGATGGAGATTGCATGGAATATTAACTCGGGCCTCCAAATCAATCTAACCACATAGAAAAAGAATTACTTAACCAACAAAATTATAGAGTAGGGTGTTACATTCAACAAGTGAACACTCAATCTTCCATTGCTTTAATCTCTCCCATGCAGGCACTACAAAGAAATTAAAACACAAAAAAAAATGAATGAAATTAAATAGTAAGAAAATTAATGATATAATTGTGCACATACTACACTTAAAACAAGGAGTTGCAACAAGGAAAGAAAACACAAATGCAATGAAAAACATCATTACCTCTTATTTGATCATAAAATTCTTCTATGAGAGAGTTTACCAAAAAAATGAACATGATAGATGTTGGTTTACCAAAACAATGAACATGATATATGTTGGTACATAAGTCAAACTTCTTAGTTTAGTTGTTCCACTTGAAGCTATTTTTAAAAAACTTTTTAGATCCTACATTACCAACCATAGAATGAATAAATTCCTTAGCATTTCTTTGCAAGTTTAGAGTATACATGTTTTAAATAAAAAATTTGAAACTAACCTTCACATTTGAGATATGTAATTCTCACCTTCATATGTTTGTATTTATTTGATTGTCTCGTGTAGCAGCTCTATCAAGCTCATTAGAAAATGTTTTTTTTCCTTCTAGAACTCTATGTTGGTGGAGGAAATAGTTCAAAGCTAGATGATGTATATGAGCGCTTACGAGTGACCATCCTCTCCAAGAAATCTCTTTCACACCCAAGTGCATATCCAAATCCATCTTGCAATTGTTGAAAAGATGGAGCAGATGGATGATCCAACCCCAAAGTGGTTGATGTCAATGTTGTTTTGAATTCACTTGAAACATATTCCATGCGTTTTTCTAACAAATGGAGATGTCACTGCATAAGTGACTCAAAAATATGGCAAATATTTTGTGAGATCTTTTCTCATTTGTGAATTGGATCATCATTAGTGGAAGAATCCATGGAATCATTAAGATTAGCATTTACCTACAAAGCAAAAAACAAATAGTCATAACAATAGTAAAGAGTGATAAAAAACATAAAATTCGCCAATTTATGAAATTATTACCATGAATCAACATACGAATCCATGATAGCGTTAACATTATCATTTACCTACAAAGAAATGTTACAAAATTATATATTACAGAGCAATGGAACACATAAAATATATTGCAGAAATATAAACACAGAAAACACATAAAAATAAGAGAGACACAGATATATGTGGTTCACCCAATTTAGGCTAAGTCCATGGAAAAACAGCCAGTCCTTCCTTTTATATTATCTAGCAAACTAAAGAGATACAACCTACAGTAGATCCGTTGTAATTTCCTCTTCGCTCTCACACAATCTACTCTCCCTTTCTCACTCATAATACATATCTACATAAGCGCAATGCAATTCCCTCATATATAGCGAGGGGTTGCCTTCTAGGGGAAAAAACCAAAAATTAAACATAACTTCTACCATCAGATCTCCACCTAATGAACAGACCAGATTGACTACAAAATTACAACATTTTACAAGGCAATTTTACATCTATTTTTAGGTTCGAGGGCGCTGCCCTCGATCCACCGCCAGGGGGGGCTCCTAAAGATCGTTGTCACCCCCCTCTGGACCCCTTTGCAGTGCACCTATTACAGGCAGCGTTGCCGCCACATTACGAACTCAGGTCAATTGCAACGATACCTTTGAATAAAGAAGATAATCAGGCTCCACACCCAACAAGAAAAAAACAAATAGCCATAAAAATATTAAAAGAGTGATAACAAACATAAAATTTACGGAGTTATGAAATTATTACCATGGTATCAACATCCAAGTTATCCACACTTTCAAAGTCATCATTTTCAGGTATCTGTGAACAAAACATTGTATTCTATTAGATCACAATGACTATTATTTATTATTATTGATCTACATATTCAATCATAAATACTCAAATCACTTGGTTTTGGGTTGTTGCATTGATTCTTTCTTCTAGCTTTTCTTGTTGCAAACTTATTTTTTCCCTCATCATGCTAATCTTGATGACATGTTTGCAAAGATATCCATTTTTCACCCAATTACAATCACACATAGAAAAACTTGAACTTGAATGACATACCATATATGATTTATACATATCATGTTGGCTTTGCACCCATACTATTGATGAATCTGAGTGGTTCAGTGTAACATTAAAATCTGGAATAGATTGTGCCCTTAGCCATGAATGATCTTCTATTTTCTCCACCTTATAGTTTCTACAGAAACCATTTTCCTTTGCACATTGATGCCATCAATAAAAAATGTGGACCACTGAACATAATTGATGCACCAACCAATCCATTGGATGATGTGAAGTTGCTTGCATTGACTTCAAAAGGACTTGTTTCAAATGTGAATGGTAGGACTCAATAACCCCATTTGTTTCTTGTCCAGCATGCTTTAAGTGATGACAATGTTTTTCCCACATTTTTTATTAACACCAAAGAAAGTATGCCAATAGTCAATATAAATATACCAAAAATATGAAAATTAAAGCTAGAGAAATCAAACCTATTATGTCCAACCTGTTGGATGCTAATAGGTGTATTTTTAAACCCATAATTGCCTCACATTAATTATCAACCTGGGTAAGTCTTTTTGTTTCAAGAGTGTACACAATATGTGCAAGCTATAAATCCAGAGAGTAATGATTTTTAAGTTGAACTATAAAACTTGATACAAGAGTAAACAGATGCATTTATAAAACTCAAGCTGCAACTGTTAACAGAAATATTACATCCAAGCATCAAGACTTAATCTTCAACTGAAATCATAATCAAATCTGAAGCAAGCAATTCAATTGAAAATAGCATCAACTGAGAGCATAGTAGCATTAACCAATCTCTTTCAGCTGATTCTATATGAATCACACTCTATCTCAATTAAGCAATTCGAATGGAAATGATGTCAACCGAGAGTTTAGTAGTATTAACCAATCTCTTTCAATTGATTCTATACTAACCACACTCTTATCGTAATCAACCAAAAATCAATGTCTTAACTGATAATTAATTCAACCTGCAGTGAGCACAAATGAAATCAAATGGCAAAGTTACGAAGTAAATGAGATCATAATAAAGGAAAGTAAACTAACTGCAATGTAAACTCACAGGAAATCAAAAGATATCAAATAGGGTAAACTTAGCAGAAAATGGAAAAACATCAAACCAATTAGACTTGCATGAATTAGAAAGATATAACACAGAGGATAGCAATTTGATCCACCAGAGGTTGGGCCCTAGCCACCAGTGAATACTTCTTAGCTTACTTCAGAGAATACGAATAATCAGCAACGTAGATTATGTATTAACCATTGAATTCAATCCTCATTACAATATGGTCGTCCTTCAAAATAACATTCTGTATATTGAAATTACAATTGAAGTCCCAAGCAAAAAGCTAAATCTCTCCATTATCCCCTCTCCTCCTATCATATCCTATCCTATCTCTAATAATCCATTTCCCTCTTTGATCTCTGTTCTCATTTAAATACACAGAGAGCAGAGAGAAGTTATAATAGAGATGATTACAAAATGATTCCCATAACAAAATTGGATTGTTCACAACAAATTGATCAACAAGATCATGCCTGAAATATCTTTCCATCAACATTCAACAGGAACAGGTTGAATTTGGTATTGCAACTGAGATAATTTGGAAAACGGCCGCAACAGCAAATCTGAGAAAATCGTCTTTAGAGAACCTTCTGTTTCTCTTAATACAGACCGAATTTTGGAAAACTACTCCTCATAAAACTAATTCGGTCTATTCTAGACAAAACCCATGTTTCGGATTTTCCATATTCTTCTCCATTTGCCCAAAACATCCAATGAAAAACTGTCACTTCTTATTCCAGCAAATTTCTGAGTTCGAATATTTAATGATAAGCTGGAGATCAAATCCGCAATCTAGAAAATATCTTGGAGGCTAAAATGGTGAGTGATGTTACAACAAATTTATTAATAAACCATCATTGGTAAAATCATGCATAATAATCATCAATTTATTAAAAATAAAGGAGAATAAATAATATTTATCCATAAGAGCATAAATAAATATAAAATGGAATTATATGATAAATCATGATAAATAACGTGATAAAGAAGGGTAGAAATGAATGAAATAGGTGTTAAAAAGTGATAATATTAATAACATATTAGCAGCCCAACACACCCCCAAACTGAATATATTGCATGTCCTCATGCAACCCAAAGCCTCTGTATTAACCAAGCAATAATACAAAAATTGTTCAGCCCAAGTTATGAAATTGATGGAACAAATGACTTCTTCCCCAAATAATGAATATTCAATTTAGCAATGTTGATGAAGGTGTAACAGTTTTCACATTAACGTTCAACTATATGTATATGAAGTTGCAGCAAAATATGATATAAGTAACAACAAACTTCATTAACCATTTCCTCAAAAACTACAAACCAGATTTTGCTGAAATTTTGCAAGTAGATTTCTACTATATTAATGCTTCTATGATCCAAAAACAATATCGTTTTGATACACGGATCATAAGATATAAACAAAATGGTTGTAGGTGATAGTGCATGATTTCGGAAATTTGACAAACTAATTTAGCTTGAAATTTTCTGGGTTTGTGTATTTTAATGATACCTCTTTGTTTTCCAGAAATCACAAGAATTCAGTTCATAGTTTTAAATATATACGTAAATCAATGTCTGCACTATATAAAAATGAAATTGTATGCCTTAAATGAGAAAGAAAGTAGAAAACATCCATCATGTGTAGCAATTTCTCCCCCAAACTGGAGAATTAGCATGCCCTCATGCAATGCTAGAAAACAAATTGAGGTGGTTGCTACCATCTGTTGAAATCTATGCTTGGTGTAAAACAACATGGAATTAGGGAGGTATTGAGAATGAATAACAAGATCAATGGATGATAAAGAATATTAATGGCATGGTCAAAATAAATGAAAGGAACACTCCCCCAAACTGAAAGAATTTGTCTTTGAAAAACGGGAAGTGGTAAAGATGTGGAATGAATGATGATAAATAAAGCTCAATGGATTTTTATGAAATTCTCCTAAATTTGTAATAAATCAGAAAATTATGCTATTTTACCTCAAGTTTTACCTCCGAAAAAAATGTGGAATGACATGTATCGACTGGCATTTGTTGAAGTTGATGTAGGCTGAGTTGATGCTGAAAGTGATGCAAAAGGTGGAATCGAGGCAAGCACATCATGTCTGAACAATTGTTTGCGTTCGCTAGTTTCTCGAGCCTCTTCTGTTAGTTGCAATAGTGTGGCCTCCCTGTGAATAGAGTTTCCCCCCATATTTGTTCTCCTGTAAACAAATTACTACGCTGCATGCAAATTTCTTGAATCCACAGTTTTAGTTTTGAATAGCAATAGATAAGTCGCATGCAAAAATTTCAATCAAAAAAACCTTTTGAATAACCTTCCCCCTCTAATTGGAAAAGGGCGTTCATGACCATAAAGCATAGGAAAAGTGTTGTTCTAATGGAAAGGCAAGGGAATGAATAGTACGACAGTAAATGAAGCAGAGTACACATATCAATGATAGGATGGCAAGAGGTATGGTTATAATGAGAGCAAAGTGTGTAAAGATAGTTATGAATAAGAGATAGGATGCTTTGGATCAATGATAAGTTATGCAAAAAAGAAAAAGGACAACAATATGCCAAAAGGATGCTTTGCTGATGGTATTCTAGCCGAGAATGATGCAATTGATCGAAAAACAATTTCTCATGCGTAAAGGTTCAAAAAAGGGAAAAATTAAGGAAATAACTTCTCCGATAAAAAGAGAGAATAAGAAAAGGGTATTATAGTAATAATTGATGATAAGATATAACTTCAATACCATAAGCAGAGCCTCTATTGCCAGTAGGCATCCATAGCCTCGACAGGGTTTCTTTTTAACCCATATGAGCCAGGATCCTCAATTTATAAATGGAGAGTTCCAATGTTGTTCTACAAAAGAGATCAGTCTGCTAGCATGGTAACCAGATAACCACACTACCATTCACTGGGATGAAGCAAAAGTGATCAGGTCGGCTTGTGATGAGACCTCCTGTTCTAAGGATATTTTGGCTATCCAATGGATCATAACCCTGGTGTGGTGGCCATAATGGGAATGTCACTTTGTTACAGCCTTATGAACATGGTAGGTTGGCTCTTAATGAGAACCCCTATCCTCCATCTGCAAACAAAATTTTGTTGTTATTACACATTTTTATGATAAATAAAGGGAGGCTCAATACTCCTTAAGAGCAGTGAGCACAAATCAAATCAACCAAAAATCAATGTCTTAACTGATAATTCAACCTACAGTGAGCACAAATGAAAACTCATAAACTTATCATCGATCTAATTGCAATGTAAACTCACAAGAAATCAGAAGATATCAAACAGGGTAAACTTAGCAAAAAATGGAAAAACATCAAACCAATTAGACTCGCGTGAGTTAGAAAGATATAACACAGAGGATAGCAGTTTGATCCAACAAAGGCCGAGCCCTAGCCACCAGTGAATACTATTGAGCTTACTTCAGAGAATACAAATGATCAGCAACGTAGATTATGTATTAACCATTGAATTCAATCCTCATTACAATACGATCGTCCTTCAGAATAGCATTCTGTATATTGAAATTACAATTGATGTCCCAAGCAAAAATCTAAATCTCTCCATTATCCCCTCTCCTCCTATCCTATCCTATCCTATCCTATCTCTAATAATCCATTTCCCTCTTTGATCTTTGTTCTCATTTAAATACACAGAGAGCAGAGAGAAGTTACAACAGATATGATTACAAAATGATTCCCATAACAAAATTGGATTGTTCACAACAAATTGATCAGTAAGATCATGCCTAAAATATCTTTCCATCAACATTCAACAGGAACAGGTCGAATTTGGTATTGCAACTGAGATAATTTGAAAAACAGTCGCAACAGCGAATCTCAGAAAATTTTATTTAGAGAACCTTCTGTTTCTCTTAATACGGACCGAATTTTGGAAAACTACTCATTATAAAACTTATTCGGTCTGTTCTGGACAAAACCTATGTTTCAGATTTTCCATATTCTTCTCCCTTTTCCCAAAACATCCAATGCAAAACTGTCACTTCTTATTCCAGTGAATTTCTAAGTTGGAATATTTAATGATGAGCTGGAGATCAAATCTGCAATCTGGAAAATATATTGGAGGCTAAAATGGTGATGATGTTACAACAAATTTATTAATAAACCATCATTAGTAAAATCATGCTTAATAATCATCAATTTATTAAAAATAAAGGAGAAGAAATAATATTTATCCATAAGAGCATAAATAAATATAAAATTGAATTATATGATAAATGACATGATAAAGAAGGGTAGAAATGGATGAAATAGGTGTTAAAAAGTGATAATATTAATGACATATTAGCGGCCCAACACAACCATCGTGCTCGAAAGTACTCAATAAAGGTGGTTTCCTCTTGGAATTCATTTAGAAATTTGTTGGTCTCCTCAAGTGCAGAATTTGCATTTTTCTGACTGTGCATAATGTCACCTAGACGCTTAAACATGGCACACCTTGTAGTATCATCTTTCACTTTCATTACAAAAAAATTTAACCATTCCCTTCTAACACACCAAATGCATAAGTAGACTTCACATTGAAATATCGCCCTATTGCACATATATTTCATAGAAAGTTATATATATATATATATATATATATATATATATATATATATAGTGAGTCTACAATTATGTATATAACATTGCATTTTGAGAAATGAAGAAAAAAAACACTCATAGCTCTATAGCTGATTGCATCAATCTCAGTAGCTGCATCATCTACTATGAATGCATTTAACTTCCACTCCAACATACCCATGCGAACTTTAAGGAGAAGCATCTCCATCCACTTGGCGGTATCAGAAGTCATAGATCTTGACATGAGAACCCATGACACTAGAACACCATTATGTTGGGAATCAAATATCAATAATGTATAAATTTGAAACTGCATAAAAATAAATAAGAAATAAGGTGTATCCTTGGATTATCGTATAAATAACAAATTATAATAAGAAAATACATAACAATATAAAATAAGAAATTAGTTATATCCTTGGATTATCTTATAAATAACAAATGATAAGAAAATACATAACAATATAAACTTACCTTAAAGAGATTTGTCCCAAATGTAGAATCCATTGCTAATATATTATCATGACCATATTTTCTCATCCATTCTAGTTGTAGTGGTTGTTGAATGCTCAAAATGAATGGAGTTTCCCTCACCATATATGGCATTGTCTAACTCTAAGTAGTAAAATACATTATTGTTGCTTGCCATATATGCACACTTTGAGCATCATTCTTATCAAACATGTATTGGGCATGTTTCAATATCCTCTCTATATTTCCAATTTCGTCATGAGTAAGAATATTATTTCTATCAAACTCCGATCTAGATGAGGTTACTTTGTCATGCACTAATTCACAATGTTTTTTATGTACACATTAAACTGAAATTCCCAACAACAAACATCTTTCTACCCATTGAAGTAGTTCATTACTAACATGGGGTGCATGGTATGCCCTTGTGCCTACAAAATCATCAACCTCTTGTCCATGGCAAAGTTTTCCTATAATATCTATATGGTTCATCCCAACATAAGTGATCAAGGCACATTCTGGTGCTTTCTTGGATATGTGAACACTAAAATGGCATGTGCAACTGTTAAAAATAACAACAAGAAAATCCTAATTTAATTTGTCCTTGAATTCAATTGGGAATTCAATTGTAATTCTATTCTCATAGCAGCTTGTAGAAGTTAATTAAATTAAGTTGACTTAGTTGGATCAGTAAATTCAAGTTGGAAGTCTATCTAGAGTCGTGTAGAGTGATCACTAAATTTTAGGGGCCGAGGTTGAGTTCTTATTGATTTGTAATTATTTAATTCAGCTTAACTGAGTTAAATTTAGTTAAACTAGTTCTAACTACTCGAGGAACTAGTGAGTGCTCAAGTGACTTAAATTGGATTTAATTCACATGCAATGATACATCAGATAACTGATAATTCACTCATAAATAACTCATGCATGTCAATTCATAGGAAGACCCAATTGAGATTAGAGTTCAGGGATAGTGTACTATTAGTTGTATAATTTTTCGAGTTGTATAGATGGTGCATGAAATCAGTAGAAGGCCTAAGATGGATTACGCAGTTGTGGTGAGGGATTTTCCCAATTAAATATGGGTTAATTCCCTTAAGGATTGCGCAAGGAAGTATGGGCTTGGAAGGCAGTAGATTTTGCTAAGAGTTCGCTTGAGCTGGTTTGTAGAGCAGTGAGACAGTTTGTACTTTGCAGAGATTGTTCAGGTTGAACAAGCATTGTATTTTCATCTAAAATCGTTTGGTTAATGCAACATAGATATTTAGGGTTTTGAGTAGTTACTTTCCCGAGAAAAATATTGTATTCTATACGATTGAAATTCTTCTTTTTCTGCTTCGTGATTTCATCGATCAATTTTTGTTTCCGCTAATGAGTAGAGTAGATTCATGTCTTTTGTTTTAGCATATCACATAAGCAGTTTAAATCTACAGTAAAAATCTACATGGTATCAGAGATGAAGTCACTATAGAAGAGGAGAATACAATTTTGCATGTGAAATCGAATTCGCAGTTTCATACTTCAGAGTCAGAAGGATGTGATTCTATAGTTTGAGACTTGAGTATGCCCTGGAGGGTAGCTCAAATTACATAGCTTGGAAGTACAATATGGAGATAGTGTTGGAAGACAACAGGCTAAAGGAATTCATAGATCATGATATCCCGAATCCTCCAACATTTGATGCTAAAGATCTAGCTGAATGGAGAAAGTGTGTGGAAAATATGAGAAGGATTATCCTAGAAGGAGTTCGAGATCATAATGTCTCGAATCTCCATGGTAAGGAAACTCCATTTTCAATGTGGAAAGAACTGATGGACCTGTTTCAAAATAGTAGTGACCACAGGAAGCTCGCACTAAAGGACAAGCTCATAAATATCAAGATGGAGAAGAGCGACTCAATTCCAAAGTACTTGACCAAGTTCACCCAATGTCGGGATGAGCTTGGAAGTGTCTAGGTTACTGTTGTATCTAGTGAGCTTAACACTTCTAGGAATTCCCAAGAGCTTACATAACTACCAGGACTCAGTTAATGGGAGCGAGAAGCTACTAGAGTGGGAGCGATTGTGGTCTGACTTGGTACAAGAAGAGATTCGGTGGAACACCAGAGGCAGATCCTCATCAAAGCATGGTGATGAAGAGAACTGTGCCTTAGTTGGGAAGGTGAAGAAAGGGAAGGGGATGTCATCCCATTCCAAATCAGATTCTAGTCAGGGAGGAAAGAAGAAGGACATGTCTAAAATCAAGTGTTTTCATTGTCACGAGTTGGGACATTGTTGGCCCTCAGTTTTGGTCCATTTTTGCTTAAGGAAACTTACTTAAATATTATATTATCCACCCATTTTCCATCACATCCACCTCATTTTGATGTATTTTATGCACATTCAGGTATTTAATTTTAATTTTGCAATTTCTAGAATTTTTTAGGAAAATTGAATTTCAAGTGCAATTTTTGGATAGAATCAGAAATTCCTGTAATAGCTATATGGATGTCATACTTGCAGGACACCTGGGCTTGATATGGATACATGAATGGAAAGCTTGGGAACTAGGACTAAACTAACTCCAATTGGTTCAGTCAAAACAAGCTAAAACATGACTGGTCAAAGCTGGTCAAACAGGACCAGTCATCCAAAAAATCCCTGGGAAATAGGGCAGTTTTATGATTTCATGGGATTGTCCATATTTTAGTGATAGATTGGATAGATTTGACTTGGATAGATGGATATGAGTAGATAGAGTTGTTAGAGACTTTATATCAGTTTGTTTCATGATATTCTATTTAAAGCCAAAACTTTGAAGGCTTATGGATGTCATTTTTGTATACTTTTATGATGAGACATTTAAATATTTGAATTTAATTTGAAGAACTTGTTCTACTTCCATTTTTGTTGTTCATTGGTGTGGATGAGTGCTTGAAGTTGCAGTAGTTTATAGCATCCTCAAGTGTGCAAGGCAAGGGTGGAGAGCCCCCACTCCAAGCTAAGTACACTTCATTGTTAAACTAGCTTAATTTTCATGTACTAGTTGCTTCAGAGTTATTTACTTGTTTTGTTTCAGATTTTCTTACTTGAATTGATGTGTAATGATTTATATTGCTAATGAATCTTAGTTTGTTTATCACTTTGATAAGAAAGGACAACAAAAGGCTCAAATTTTTTTTCCGAAAGAAAAATCGTAATTTTATTAATTAAAACAAAATTACATGTTGCAGATGTTGTGGCGCATTCCATTAACAGTCGTTGACTGCTGATCAAAGTTCATGAAAACAAGAAAATAATGTACAAGTGGAGAAAAGTCATGCTTTTCGCCCTTTTTCTTCTCAACCTTTCGCCACTCCCCTTGAGTCGGTAATGTAGATACAAGTGCTAGTGAAGTGTCAGCCACAGGTTGGGGGTTGTCTTTATCAGAATCTGAGGTGTCTGATATGTGTTGTCGTTTGGTTCCGTTGGTATCCATTGTTTCTAGTATCTTTACCGGCTGTGAGTCCATCAAATCTTGTGGATTTAAATCCTTTGCTTCTGGTTCTTTATTCATCTGATTGTTCTCGTTGGGTATGACATGTTCGGCATCCTCTTCCTCCTCCTCATCAGAGAGTGGTGGAGGAAATTTCCATCCCTTGGCTTGTTTCCCTGATTTCTTCTTCCTACGAATGTCTTTTTTGGCTTCTGGGCACGTGTTTTGTAGATGTCCTGTTTGTTGGCAAGTTCTGCATCTGAATGTTGTATTTTCATAATCTAAAATCTGTGTCCAACACCTCTATTTATACTTCAGTTGGATTCGATCTAACAAGGCTCTGCTGAGATCTACTTCCACACAAAATCGTCTGAATGTGTAGATTCTTTCCTGCAGTATTTGGGTGTCCATTTTGATATAATGCCCAATGGTATTATCGATTCCTGCAAGGACTTGTTGATTCCAAAGATATTGGGAGGTTGTGCAAGCGTACCCAAACTGGAATCCTTGAAACTACCATTATGTTTGCATCAAATTCTGGAAACCATGGTGTGATGAAGAGACCCGTGGACCCCTAGAACCAAGGTCCTTCCTGTATTATAATATCTCTATCCTCTGCTGAAGGGAAGTTCACTATGAATAAAACCTTGGAGCAGAGTTGTATTTCACATTGTGTAGTCCAATTTGTGAAAATCCAATGAAATAGCTCAACAGGCTTGGGCCAAAAAGAATTGAATCTACAGATTAGAGCTTGTTTTTCAAATATAGTACAGTGCTCATTTGTTTCTGGTATATCTATGTTTAATTATGGGGTATAATTCAGTTGCTCCACTATATATGGCCTTGGTTCCATTCCTGCTTGTTTTGGTGTTGATGTGGATGTATTTTTCCCTTGGAGAATGTTTTTGAAAGATAGTCCTCCATTTTTCTCCACCGATGTATTACTCTGTTTTTTGCTGAGCAACTCCCAATTCCTTCTCCCCTATAAGGATTTTTATTGTTATCTGCCACACCACCTCTTAGTCTCAGATTGAGAATTATGGTTGACACAGGTGCAATTTTGTAGTCCATAAGAGGCTTGGAGTCCTGGAGTGCTCTGCCCCCATGTATCAGATTTTGTAAACTGGCGGGATATCCAACTTGTTGAGAGATATGGTTCTTCAAATGCATCACACAATCAGTTCCATGTACCCAAATCAAATGTGTTTTTCCGATAGGGGTTTTGACAAAAACTTGGAAACAAAGAGTACTTACCAGAGATCCGAGTTTTTTTGCCATCTGGGGGAAGTTTGTCTGTGCAGCAGCAGTTGCACTTCACCACAATATGGGCTCTGCGTTCCCTAATAGGTTTCTGGTGCCCTATTCCCGTTAACTGTCTTCCCATAGCTGCGCTGAGGGACCAACTAAGTGTGTGTTTTAGGGTATTATTACCCCCACATTCAATCCGTGACTGATCCAATAGATACCTTGTATCATATTTCGCAGAAGAGGGGAGGATTCTTCGTGGCCGGCTATTGCAGTCCATCTGGTTTGTCCATCTTACACCAACATACTGCTTTCCCATTTATTCGTCTGCCTTATCGCACACCCAGTTCTGTGTGCCCTTACAAGGCCCTCAGATGTCCATCCCCGACTGGGATGTGGTTTAGCAATCCATCGATAGCGAGATAATATGTACCCAAGGGGATACCCTACATTTTCACAGCAAAAAATTACCTCATGTGAGCTCCATCCATCTGCCTGGAACCACCAACACGCCAGTTTAATCTTACATCCCCACAAGCAATCCAAGGGATGGAAGGTGTCAGCGGCACCTTTTTCTTTATTGTTGTGCAGGAAATCCCTGTTTTCATTGTCCTTTGCCGTTTCGAATATTTCTCCCTGGTCTTTGGTGGTCTTAAGTAGTAATAGAAAACCCATATGACAGGCCTATTTTGGCCTTGTTTCCCCTCGATTGTATTATTCCCCATAGAAAGTACTCCATTCCAATTCGCCTGCGACCCAAAGTCTCGGTTGTTCAAGTTGGATTGATGTTCCAATGCGTGCCCCCCTTGGTGCCATAGCCCCCCTGTGACCAGGTTCCTTGATTCCTTGGGTGCCATCCGACAAGCAATTCTTGGCGGCCGCTCCAGACCTCCTTTGCCCACACTTTGAAACCCTAGTTCCATTTAGCTCCATCTCCTCTTCCCCCTTAGCCATGTGCCTTGCAACTCAAGCCTGTACCAATGAAGGGTTCAAGTTGAATCCTTTTTCTGTTGAATTAATGGATCAAAACTAGAATTCATCTTTATTGTGTTTAAGCAATTTCAGTTTTCTAACAATAGCATAATGATGAGTGAATTATGATAAGGAATACCAAAGATATCTTAATTTAGGAGTCTCCTTCATTGTTTATTCAAGCATCTTGAGTTGTTGTTAATTAATGATTTTTTATTTCTATTCATTAAGCGATATTGTAGAAGAAGGACACAAATGGATCTCTTAAGTTAAGATCCACTTCATCTAACATACATTGTAGAAGTGAATTAGAAATTGTTTAAATAGATTTATATTTGTAATATGCACTTCCTTAATTCCTTATATTTTATCTCTGAGCTTGGCTACATCTGATATCCATACATTGTGGACATGCCTCCAAGTTTTACAAACCTGGATTGATAATGAATAATTGTGTTAATTTGTGTTAATTTTTATTAATAAATTAGCTCAACATTTTGGTGTCGTTGCCGGGGAGGCATTCATCAACATAGTCAAATAGAAGATAAACAAAAACACGAAAAACTTGATAAAACAAAAACAATAAAAATTCAACTATGTTACATTCTTCTTAGTTATGTTTCTTTATGCCTAGGAATAGAGATCCTAAAGGTAGATTTATTAAACAAAAACCCCCATCAATGGAAGTAGGACCATCAAAACTAACCACACTAGTTGTTGGTAAACCAACAACAGAGGAATTAGAAGAAAAACAAAGAACAGGACAAAGATTAACTTTAATTGAAACACAACCTTTGTTAGCCTGGAAGGTGAAAATAAACAAACGCCAAAAGCAACACCTACTTCAGGAAAACAAAAAGAAATTGTTAAAGTAAAACAACCCATTTTTTAGTCCATAGATCAACCTATTTTCGAACAACATCGAAATAGCTGAAGCTATGACAGAAGAAGGGCATGGATCTGTTATCTTTACTCCTAAACAAAGACTTGAATATGAAAGACAACAAAGAGAATGGAGAAGACAAAGAGAGTAAGATGCAAAAAGAGAAAATGTTAGAAAGGGAGAAGAGGATAGGAAAAGACAACATGATAATGAACAAGAAAATGTTGGTGATCCGGAAGCTACTTTTGGCTTTCCAATATTGTGTTATGTAACCAGCTCAAGAAAAGATAGAAAAGATAGATCAACGCCTTAGAATTCAGCCTCTTAGAGGGGGCAACCTCCTTTACATTACATAAATGAACAATTCTTGGATGATACAAATGACAAAACCTCCTTTCTATATATAGGAGTCTAAGGAGTCACAATATAATTCGGTCGACCTAACAATAATAATATAAAGCCACAAAAATAACAATAGAGGGATTCTATGGGGCACAGAAATAACAATATGGGGGTAATAGGGGCACAACAATATAAATAAGGGGTATAACTACAATAGTAATGGGGTAATCACTAGTATTATAGGGACCCAACATGCCCCTCTCCTTCAAAAAAGTGTTGTCCTCAACGCTTGAGTAGTTCTGGATACTTTTGCATAAAATTCTCATCCTCCCATGTGGAATCTTCAGCGGATAAGTTCTTCCACTTGATAAGATACTCTGAAATTGATCGATTTCGTAGCTGTCGAGTTCTTGTTTCTGTGACTGCTTCCGGTTCCAATATAATTTTTCCTTCCTCGTCAAGTTCTGGCAATATTGTTTGAATTGGGAGCTTGTCACCTATAACCTTCTTTAAACATGAAACATGGAAAACTGGGTGCAATCGAGAAGCTGCAGGAAGCTCCAATTTGTATGCCATAGTACCAATCTTTTGCAACACCTTGTACGGACCATAATACTTTGGTGATAATTTATTATCCTTCTTAGCTTGCTTTAGGGACATTTGCTTATATGGTTGTAGCCGTAGGAATACCCAATCACCTACATCAAAACTTCTTTCACTGCGATGTTGATCTGCCTGTTGTTTCATTCTATTTTGTGCCAACACGAGGTTATCCTTTAAGAGTTGGAGGACTTGTTGTTGATGTTCGATGTGATGTTCCACTGCCTGAACCTTAGAATTTTCTCTTAAATATGATGTGATGGATGGTGGTTGATACCCATAAAGTGCCATAAATGGGGTCATTTTTGTTGCTGTATGGAAGGAAGTGTTATACCACCATTCAGCCAGAGGCAACCATTTGACCCATTGTGTCTGTTTATCAGATACAAAGCAACGAAGATATCCTTCCAAACATTTGTTTACTATCTCAGTTTTCCCATCAGATTGAGGATGATAAGATGAGCTATGAGCTAACTGAGTACCAAGACAAGAAAATAATTCTGTCCAAAAATTTCCAGTGAAAATGGGATCTCTGTCACTTACAATAATCTTTGGGTTTCCATGTAGCTTTTGAACTGTTTCCATAAATGCAGTAGAAACTGTACTGGCTTTAAATGGATGTGATAATGCACAAAAGTGTGCATACTTGGTAAGTCTGTCAACTACCACCATGATGACACTCTTTCCCTCAGACTTGGGTAAACCTGTGATAAAATCCATTGAAACCTCCTCCCAACGTTGGCTTGGAATGGATAAAGGTTGTAATAGACCCGGTGTCTTAATTTTTTCAACTTTATTTTGCTGGCAAACCAAACATTCCGCCACAAACTTTTGAATATCTGATTTAAGGCCATCCCAAAAAAATTCCTTCTTAACCCTGTGGTAAGTTTTTAAAAATCCTGAGTGCCCTCCTAAGGGAGAAGTGTGCAATTCCATAAGAATCTTTTGTTTTAGCTGGGAATTCTTACAGAGGTATAAGCGATCTTTGTACCATAACGAATCATTTTTCCAGCTAAATGTATCAGAAGTACTGGAATCTTGTTGTAGCTTTCGAATAAGTGCCCACACTTCTTCGTCATTCTTCCATTCCTCCCTTGCTTCGTTTATCCAATCTGGTTGGATAATAGAAATGGCACACAACAATGCTTCCACATCCTCATCCTTTCTTGAGAGTGCATCTGCCACCACATTTTGCTTCCCTTTTTTGTAGATGATTTCAAAGTCATAACCCAACATCTTTGTGACCCACTTTTGTTGCTCTTCAGAGGATAATCTTTGTTCTAAAAAGTATTTAAGGCTATCATGATCCGTTTTTACCTTGAAGTGTCTTCCCATTAGGTAGGGTCGCCATTTCTTAAGTGCATGGAGTATTGCCAACATTTCCTTCTCATAAATAGCTTTGCTTAAAAACTTTCCCTTGATTGGACGACTTTCAAAAGCAATGGGTCTTTCATCTTGCATTAGAACAGCACCAATTCCATTTCCTGAAGCATCACATTCCACAATAAAGGTTTTTGTGAAGTCCGGTGTAGCTAAGACCGGTGCTTGGCACATTGCCTCTTTAAGATGTTCAAAGGCCTTTGTTGCTTCCAGAGTCCATGAAAATGAATCTTTCTTCAATAATGTTGTTAGAGGTGCTGCTATTCTCCCATAATTCTTAACAAACTTGCGATAATACCCTGTCAACCCAAGAAATCCTCGCAGATGCTTTATGGATGTGGGGATTTTCCATTCCTTAATGGCTTTAATTTTGCTAGGGTCTACCTTAACTCCTTCATGAGATACAATATGACCCAAATATTCCACCTCCTGGACTCCAAAGAAACATTTGGATCTTTTTGCATATAATTGTTTCTCCTCCAATAGTTGTAGCACCCTGTCAACATGTTCAACATGATCCTTCCAAGACTTGTTGTAGATTAGTATATCATCAAAAAATACTAACACAAATTTTCTAAGGAATGGTTTGAAAATTGAATTCATCAAACCTTGAAATGTTGAAGGTGCATTGGTAAGGCCAAAAGGCATGACCAAAAATTCATAATGACCCTCATGAGTTCTAAATGCCGTTTTCGGAATGTCTTCAATCTTCATTCTGATTTGATGATATCCTGAACGAAGATCCAACTTGGTGAAGTAAATTGATCCATGCAATTCATCCAGTAATTCATCAATAACAGGAATGGGGAACTTATCTTTAATAGTGAGCTTGTTGAGCTCCCTATAATCTGGACACATGCGCCATGATCCATCCTTCTTGTGCACCAATACTACTGGAGCTGAGAAAGAACTTTGACTCGGTTGAATTATACCAGCCTCTAGCATTTCTGCAACCATACGTTCAATTTCACTTTTTTGGACATAGGGATATCTGTACGGCCTGATGTTTGGAGGAACACTTCCTGGAATCAGATGAATAGCATGATCATGATCACGCATAGGTGGGAGACCTTTGGGAGTCTCAAATACCTTGGAATGATTGTCCAGGACTTTTTGGAGATCTGGAGAAATAGATGATTCCAATGTGGAAACATCTAGCGAACATAATTGTGCAATTACACCTCTTTGCTCCTTTTTTAGAAGCTTTGTCATGCCATTAGAGCTGATTATCTTTCCTGGTTTCCCTGCAATACCCCTTAATTCAACTTCCTTTCCTTCCGTAGAAAATTTGATGAAAAGTTCTTGAAAATTAAAAGCTATTGTACCCAAGGATTGTAGCCATTGGACTCCTAGTACAACATCAGCACCTCCCATTGGAATGGAAAGCATTGGGCTAGTCAATACATATTCTCCCATGGATAGCTTGATATTATGGCACTTTCCAGAGCAATTTATTGTTCCTCCATTTGCAATCATCACTTGACACTCTGGTGCTGGATATAGGAAGCAATTCAATTCTTTTGCTACCCTACAATGAATAAAATTGTGGGTGCTTCCTGAATCAATCAACACTATTACCTTTTTCTTCTTGATTTGTCCTTCTATCTTGATGGTTTGAGGAGTGGTAATTCCCGCCAATGCATTACAAGATATGGTCGGATTTATTTTTTCTTCATCTAGGCTTTGTTCCTGGAGTATATCTTCTTCTTTTGACCTTTCTTGCTCCTTTTCTTCTTCCTCTTCACAATCTATGTAGAATAATTTCTTCTCAGCACACTTATGACCTTTAGTGTATTTGCTATCACAACTGTAACAAAGCCCTTTTGCTCTTTTTTCTTCCAATTGTTGTGGTGTCAACCTTATAGGTTGTGGAAGACTAGGGGCAACAACACTTCCGTCTTTATAGTTGTGAGTGGTATGCTTCCTGGTTGCCATAATTTTGCTTTCCATTTTTCTTGCTAACCTGAATGCCTTCTCTAATGAATCAGGTTCCCAAAGGCGAACATCATGTTGGATATTATCCTTTAAAGACCCTATGAACACATCAATCCTATGCTCCTCTGGAATATCTTTTACCCTTATGTTCAATTTTTGGAACTCCTCAATGTGCTCCATTACTGAACCCTTTTGTTTGAGACTTATCAATTGGCTAAAAAAAGTGTTGCTTTTTGTATCTTCATAATGTGCTATCAATTCTTCCGTAAAAATTGCCCAAGTGATAAATTGTTTACGAGAGCAAAGCCATTGATACCATACAAACTGATTTGGTTCCAAATATACAGTTGCCATACGTACCTTTTGTGCGTTTTGCACATTATTGAGATCGAAGAATTGCTCCATCTGTAATATCCATGTGGCGGGATCCTTGCCATCAAACTTCCTCATATCGATTTTTGGAATATGGTGATTCTTCGATCCAACATTAGCATCTATGGAATCATGATTAACATTTCTTTTGTTCTCATCATGAGTTTCCTTTACTACCTTTTCACCATTAGTGACCCTTTCTTGTAGCAACTTCTTCAATTCTTCCATGTCTGTCTTCAAATCTATCTTAAAATCTGCCATGTCTCTCTTCAAATCTGTCTTCGAATCATCCATCTTAGCTTCCATGCCCTTTATCTTAGATTCCACGCCATTTATCTTAGATTCCACGCCACTTATCTTAGCTTCTGTTAGCTTTTGTGAGCGTGACATTTGTTGCACTTGTTCTTGTAATTTTGATATATCATGTAGCATTTCTTCCTCTTCTTCATGAGTCATGCTAGAGCTTTCAGGTTCCTTACTAGGTGTTTGCATTTTCTTTCCTCGGGGCATCAGTTACCGATAATAATGCTTTACTATGCCCTTTGAATTCCGTTAAACCAAGCTTACACAAAAATTTAAAAAAAAACTACACACCTTTTTTCACTTTATAGAAGCCTGATATTGAATCTGATGTATCTCTGTGATTTCAGATCATCCAGTTCTGAAATTGCTACCTGTAGTATCATTCCACGTCCTCTTTCCAATGCCACAAGTCTGAGCCAAATTGGATTCTCCAAGGAAGAGTTATGTGAAATCTCCCACAGTGACTTGCTTTTAGACTGGTTTAGTAGAGCGAACTTGTATGACGTTCCACGAGTCACTATTTCAACCTTTGAATGTGAAACACACACACAAGAAACTAAAGTCCGTCCTCTTTCTGGACCTTCTTACAAAATTTCAATCCGATCCCCAAAGAGAAAGTTATGACGATTTTCCCCAGGTCACCTGTTTTGAATGTAATTTAGGAGTCTGCAAAAAGACCAACTTCCTCAGATCCTATTTCCGCAAATATCATGCGAAAAGCTCTGAAATTTGGACCCAAGGTTCAACGCAATTTCTTCTCAAATGGGTTTTTTCTGTAACTTCTGAAACGTCACAGAAAAAAAGTTATAGCGAAAATGCGACGATGACCTGTTTGGAGCAGCGAAACCCTAGAATCCAAAGCTCTAATACCAAATGTTATGTAACCAGCTCAAGAAAAGATAGATCAACGCCTTAGAATTCAGCTTCTTAGAGGGGGAAACCTCCTTTACATTACATAAATGAACAATTCTTGGATGATACAAATGACAAAACCTCCTTTCTATATATAGGAGTCTAAGGAGTCACAATATAATCCGGCCAACCTAACAATAATAATATAAAGCCACAAAAATAACAATAGATGGATTCTATGGGGCACAGAAATAACAATATGGGGGTAATAGGGGCACAACAATATAAATAAGGGGTATAACTACAATAGTAATGGGGTAATCACTAGTATTATAGGGACCCAACATATTGGATACTAGTGCAATATTAGGAGAAGATGTGAAAATGAAAAATATTCCACCTTCTGTATTGCCTAACTTTTATGGAATGTCAACAAAAGATCTTGATTCATCTATGTTTGAATTTGACATCTTGTGTAGAACTTATGGATACATAGATGACACACACAAACTTCGTCTCTTTCCTACTACTTTGAAAGCAGCAGCCTTAAAATGGTTCATGGGTTTAGGAGAGAAAACAATAACTTCTTGGGATGAAATGAAGACAATATTTCTTAAAAAATACCAAGCCTATTATAAGCCTAGGGACTCAAAAGATGATGTTTTCATAATAACACAACAAGAAGACGAAATTTTAGAAGAATACTTAGAAAGATTTGCTTATAATCTACAAAAATCTAAACAACACTCACTAAACCAAGAAACCATTCGAACAATCTTTCTCAAGGGTATAAGAGATGAATACCTTGACATTCTGAATGTAATGGGCAAGGGTGACATTTCAAACTTTCCATTTAATGAAATTGTAGAATTATGTCAAAAATATTCTAGAGGAAGATCAAAAGCTAGAAGAAGAGATGTTAGTTCAAAAGCAGCAAAATCAGCAACAGGAGGGGTAACAAGAGCAGAGATAGGAAGCTTGCTAGAAAACTTCAAAACTGATCTCCTAAGTACATTAGGGACACAAGTAGATGTTCTAAAAGCAAATAAAAAGAAAGAAGAACAAGAAACAAGTCTTAGCAATCTTTTGTCCCAAATGTAGGAAAAGCATGCATTAAGAGAATGTCCTTTAGATAGTGTTCAAGTATGTGGTCTTTGCACAGAAAATCATTCAATAGAAAATTGTCTAAAGTTGAAAGAATTGCAAATGAATCCAATGGAAGAAGTACAAGGAACAGAAGGTTTCTATTATGTGGCACCAAGAAGGCCTTGGCAGCCAAGGATTCCTCAACAATTCCCTTAGCAATTCCCTCAACAAAACTATCAGTATCCTCCTCAAAACTCTTGGAATACCCCAATGCCATGGCAAGCTTGGCCTCCACAACAATATCAAAACCAACCTGCACAAGGTTGGAGAGGATATGGTTATGGAAACCAGCCACCTCAATAAATGTATCCTCAACAATACCAACATTTATATCAATAGCCATTTCCATACCAACAATTCCAACAATATCCACAATCAATGTCATTTCCGCAACCTAATTCTACATATCCACAATCCATGCCATTTCCACAATAGAATTCCACACCATTACTAACACAACCACAGCAACTACAGCTGCCTTCAAACCAGCCCAGACCAACTCAACTACCAGCCCAGCGAGTGGCAAATCTGAGCAATAAAATGGATAAACCTGCATACAATGTGGAAGAAGCAACATATTTTCCAACATACTCCATTCTTCCCATAAATGATGTCCATTTAAGGTTTGGGAAAGTACTTCATAAAAATTCTCCTCCAATTATAAAAGAACCAGCTGAACAAAGAGAACAACCTGAAACATCACATTCAGATAAACAAAGTCAGAAGGAAAAAATTATAATAACTCAAACACCACCCTATCCAAAGAGGTTAATAGAGCAAAAAATCCAAATGACCCTTCCTGAATTTGATATTCTGGATGAATTGAAAAATGCTTATGTAAAAATTCCTTTATTACAAGCGATCAAAGAAATACCAATATATGCTAAAACAGTAAAGGAATTATGCATCAAGAAAACTGGTAAAAAGAATAAGGATCCTACTACAATCCAAGTCATTGGAAAACTAGCAAGCCTCATGTCTACAAAGACAGCAGTAGAAAAATATATTGACCCTGGTATCCCTATGGTTACTATTTCAATAAACAATTTTTCAGTTCCAAACACATTGATAGATTTGGGAGCAGCTATAAATGTAATGACTACAGAGACAATGAAACATTTGGATTTAAACAACATTAGATCTACTACTACAATCTTAGAGTTAGCAGACAGATCTAAAGTTATACCAGAAGGAATATTAGAAGATATCATAGTCTCTTTGGATTCATGGGAGTATCCTGTAGACTTCCTCATTTTGCAGCCAAAAACAAACTTGGGAGGACATCCTCTAATCTTAGGCAGACCGTGGTTAGCCACTGTTGATGCCTTTATAGGATGTAGATCTGGAAGTATGATTATTGCACATGGAGATGAGAGAAAACACATCACACTTTATTCTCCTGCACAATCACCTTCTTTAGTATCAATGCTTGAAGAACAAGAACAATAGCAAACTAAACTAGTTCTAAGTATTGACCAAGTTTTTGATCTTAGAGAAGAAGAGGAGAACGAATATCTATTGGATCTTTTCATCTCAAAACTAGATATTTCAAAGCAGCTTAGAGTTACTCAGTACGAAGCTGCAAGTAATCTTTTAAATCAGTGTTTTCAGGAAATATATACAATTCAATCCCTGCAAGAATCCTTCACAAATATTTTTCCTGTAAACACAATTACCAATTCAACAACAAAAACAAATGAGATATATCATGGAAAACATTTTAACATTGGTAACCATTTACAATCGTCACAAGAACAAGAGGTAATATCATTACTACAAAAATACTCAAAAGCTTTTGCTTGGGATTACACATATATGTAGGGAATTCATCTCAACACATGTATCCACCACATTTATACAGATGACCAGATTAAACTAATAAGGCGGCCTCAAAGGTGAATGAACCCCATGATGAAGGAAATAGTGAGAGAGGAACTACAGAAACTACTTCAAGTTGGGTTCATCTATCCTATTTCTGATAGTCAATGGGTTTCTCCCTTAGTAATTGTACCAAAGAAAAATGGGAAGTGGAGAATATGTGTGGACTACCGGGAATTAAACAAAGCAACATTAAAAGATCATTTCCCACTGCCATTTATTGACCAAGTCCTAGACTCATTAGCTAGGAAGGAATTCTTTTCCTTACTAGATGGGTTTAGTGCGTATAATCAAATTAGAATATAAATGGAAGATGAAGACAAAACAACATTTACTTGCCCATGGGGAACCTATGCATATAATGTTTTTCCATTTGGACTATGTAATGCACCTGCTACTTTCCAAAGAGCAGTTCTTGCAATATTTGTTGATCTGGTCCATGAATGTGCAGAAGTCTATATGGACGATTTCACTGTATACGGAAAGACATATGACGATTGTTTGAAAAATCTTGAGAAAGTTTTGAAATGATGCATAGAGACAAATTTGTCCCTCAGTAATGAAAAATGCTACATGATGTTAATAGAAGGGATAGTCTTGGGACACCATATTTCCTCATTAGGAATTAAGGTGGATCCAGCTAAAATATAATTCATTGTGAATTTGATGCCACCTACAACTCAAAAGGAGGTAAGAAGTTTCTTGAGTTATGCAGGCTACTATAGGCGATTTGTAGAAAAATTCAGTAAAATAGCACAGCCTTTATTCAATTTACTTGCAAAGGATGTTGAATTCCAATGGACAAATCATTGTCAAAATGCATTTCAAATATTGAAAGAAAAACTATCAATTGCCCCCATTCTTTGAGGACCGAATTGGTCTTTGCCATTTCATATTTCAACTGATGCGTCTGATACTGCTATAGGTGCATCACTTGGACAGAAAGAAAACATGTTCAATTATGCTATATACTTCATAAGCAAAAACTTAACACCAGCAGAATTGAACTACATAGTCACATAGAAAGAGATGTTAGTTGTAGTACATGCAGTAAACAAATTCAGGCATTACATAATAGGATACCAAGTGTTTATTCACATATATCATTCAGCAATAAAATACTTAATGAACAAATCAATCACAAACGAAAGAATAACAAGAGGGTTAATGTTAATGCAAGAATTTAACATTACAATTCAAGATCGACCAGGGAAAGACAATCAAGTAGCTGATTTCCTTTCAAGGCTTCATACACCCGATGATCCAAATCATGTTGTAGATAATTTTCCAGATGAACATTTGTTTGCAATAACTGTAAAAACACCATGGTTTGCAGATATAGCAAACTACTTACCCTCTGAGATATTACCATATCAATTCACAAAGAAACAAAAACGAAAGATCATTAGAGAAAGCTCTAGATATAGTTGGGTGAATGGTGATATATTTTATACTAGCTCTGATTTAATAATAAGAAAATGTGTTAGAGAAGACGAAATACTAGAAATTTTGAAAGCATGTCATGACAAGCCATGTGGTGGTCATTTTGCAGACAAGCGGACAGCTTACAAGGTGCTGCAACTGGGCTATTACTGGTCAGCAATCTTCAAAGACTCCAAAGCCTATGTCAAGAGGCGTGACAGTTGCCAAATAATAGGAAGACCAATAGTATCAGATGAAATGATTTTGCAGTTTGATTTTGCAGAAAGATCCTCCAAAGAAACAATACTTGAGGACAAGTCTTCAAATAAGCAAGGGGGGAAGTTGTAAAAGAAACTTAGTTGAGCAGCTGGAAGTTTGAGCAACTGAATTGACGATGGAACTTGAATTGTATCGCAGTAAGGACCTAAAACATTTTTGAAACCATTGAGAAGAAGGGACCTGAAATGTTAGAAAAAAAACATGTATATACTACATAAAAAATGTACATGACAGTAGGGACCTGAGTTATTATGAATCAATTACAGACGGGACCTGAACGACATCAACAATCAATGGACCTGAATCAATGAAGGATGCAAGAACAGGAAGCAGAAATAAAGTTTATTCAATCCATCTTAGACATTTCATCAAATACATTTGACTAGAAGACATCATAGGCTTTATCAAATATTATCAGGGAGTACAAGTACTGTAAGTACAAAGTTCTGCTCTTGAAAATTCAAATTTTTTTAGAAATTTTTAGAAACATGTTAAAATTAAAGTTAGTACCTGAAGCATAATTTTACTTACATCTTCATTTCACTACCCTCATCCTATTATTTTTCATTTCACTACCCTCATCCTATTATTTTTACTTACATATTCCTTTTATTACCCTCATCCTATTATCCTATTCATAACCATTATCCTATATTTAATACTATAAACATCCTCCAAATATTTATTTCATGTCCTATATTCATATTCCATACTCCATGTACATATTCCATATCCATTTCATCTCCTAACCATAAGTTTTTTTTTTGAAAAGCAAAAAGGATCAGAATAGAGGGTTCAACAATTGAAACCCTAGAACCTGCACAACCAAATACAACATTAGCATCATGGAATTAATTTTAAACATGACCCAACTGTGATCATTTTAAAATGAAAAAGAAATATATTGAAATAAAAACATATGGAAACATGCGCATTATAAAAAATATAAAGCGAAAATGATTTACTGTAATAAGTTATAATAGCGCATAAGGAATGATACTATTGAAGTGACAAGGGTTGTTATAATAAACATACAATGCAAATAAATGTTATTATAATAATCAAAAAATGCAAATACATGTTATGAGTGATTCGAAGGAATAAGCCGTAGGTAATGGAGGTAGTGGATATAAGGGAAAGTACGATGACAGTTGAATAGAGATAAGACCATAAAACGTGCAATCAAACTATTCAAATGGAAATCAAAACATAATGCATAACAAATACGATCCAACAATAATGAAACATATGGTTTGAAAATAATATGATGGTATAAGTGGCATATCAGTCAAGGTCAAACAATGAATGCCGCGACAGTACTAAGGAATGGTATGCGAGACAGTCATGATGTAGAATTTTCTCTACAAATTAGCTAGCTCACTGATATCATGTAGAAATTTCACCTGCAGATCCAACTGATATATGCAATGTACTAAAGCATAATACTAGATCTACATCTACCATAAACTTTGCAGAAGCTAATCAACCATGAGCAACATCAAGCATGAACACATATGACTGATAAGAAGGAACCAATCACACATAACACAGAATATATCACTGGGGAAAGCACCAGCATAAAACCCCAACACTTTATTATCAATCAAGTGGAAATCCTCAACAACATACAAAAAGAATCAGCTCAAAAGCTATCCTGCTCTCTCTGTACTCTAATGATAAATCTCATGGACTACCTAGCCCTGTATATAAAGGCTGCACCTCAGGTCCAAGCTCCTATTTCCTTGCACAATTTTGATTGGGGTCCAATTACAAAACACATGTAAATTGGCCTGATCATACCTGCTATCACCTCAAGTCCAACTACGCAGTCATAGAAGGAAGAAGCTTCCTTCCCCATGCAAGGAATACTTACTAGAAATATCCTAGCATCTGATAGTACATTGTCCCACATCTAATCTCAACTGGGTCTCTGACAGAACTGACATGCATTAGTTATCCATGAGTGAATACACAGTTATCTGAAAATAATAGTTGTCACATGCATGCAAGCATCAACAAACTATATCTCATTAATTTAACAACTTGTTAAATTAATCTAACTGAACTTGAATAAGTTATACTAAGTCAATTGATCCTCTCAATATATAACTCATCCTTAATTCCTCAATCAGTGGAGCAAATCAAGGACACATTCCTTAATTAGTGGAGAAGTAATTACATGTTCTAACAAAGACTTCAAGTTTGCTTTTCCTTAACTAATTAACTCATGGAGAATTAATTAATTAATATTCCAAACTGCTAGTAAGACCAAATTCGAGTTTACTTCCTACAGATAGACCAGGGACTGCTATAAATAGGAAGGGGCCCAGAAATGCTATTTTTAGAAGATGCTATTTTTAGCAGTTTCACCTCTCACCCGAGGTAGCCAAAATGCTCATTGGCCAAACTGCTATTTTAAGAAGTGCTATTTTTAGCAGTCCTATTTTTGGCACTTCCTAGATTTAGCATTTCTTGTTGCACACTTTTCAACACCCCCTCTCAACAAGAAAGGCTTCCTCTCGAACCCGATCCTATAACTTGGAATGTTTTGCATGCAACACATCTACCAAGTGTTGTTGCTCCAGCAACTCTCGAAACAAAAAACTCCCAACTGACCTCTCTGTTAGGCTAGAAACATACCCTGATGCTGAAGCTCTAACTGTTGTTGACAAGTGCTCCCTCTCTGACCTCTGTGCTACTGCAACATCTTCATGCATCTCGTACCGTTGCACCCTTCTCTGTGCTACCCTGCACTGTGCAACACACTTGTGCCTCTCGCATCGCTGCAGCTTGCATGCTCTACATTGTCCCGGGATTCCTTGCACTATAGCTCTCTCTACCGCTCCATCCACATTTGTCTCTACCCAATCAGTCATTTCTTGCTACTCCACATCGGGGCTCCCGTAGCAAGGTCTCATCCAAGAGGTTAGGTACCTCAAGGATCATGCCCCTCCTCCTTGGGACAATCACTCTATATCACCCCACCTCCTACCTGGAGGTATGGATGCATGTGATCCCTCTGCCCACCTGGCTCAAAATTTCCCCCAACTAGAGGTCTCTACATGAGTAGATGCCTCTACTCGATCTCCTCTCAAGTTCTCTAGTTGTGGCTGCTCCACAACCTCCTGAAGCTGCTTCACCAATTGTGGCTCCTCCACAATTGTCTGAGACTTCGTCTCGCGCTGCATGTTGAGAGGTAATTTACTCTCCCTATCAACCACCAAGTATCTAACCTTTGCCTTGCTCCTCAAGGCTTTGCATGCATCTTGTACCTCAAGTGCATACAGGTTCTTGGCTAGCACACCAATCTGTTTCATATTTCCCACCGTCATGAAATTTTCTAGAAAAAGAGCTAATTTTAAATCAGCGATATCTCCCTCATCCAAACTTCAATTCAACCGATTTTTTTTTTTTTTTTGGGTATTTTTCCACAAAGAATACAAATCTGATATTTTTTTCTAAAAATTTTGTATAGGAATTTTTAGATCTACTCTACAAACTCTCGGCCAGAAACTCAAAATTTTGGAATCTCCTCTCAATATACTATTCTTCGTTGATCACCTGTGCTCCGATACCATGTAGAATTTTCTCTACAAATCAACTAGCTCACTGATATCATGTAGAAATTTCACCTGCAAATCCAACTAATATATGCAATGTACTAAAGCATAATACTAGATCTACATCTACCATAAACTTTGCGGAAGCTAATCAACCATGAGCAACATCAAGCATGAACACATATAACTGATAAGAAGGAATCAATCACACATAACATAGAATATATCACCGGGGAAAGCACCAGCATAAAACCCCAACACTGTATTATCAATCAAGTGGAAATCCTCAACAACATACAAAAAGAATTAGCTCAAAAGCTATCCTGCTCTCTCTGTACTCTGATGATAAAGCTCATGGACTACCTAGCCCTGTATATAAAGGCTGCACCTCAAGTCCAAGCTCCTATTTCCTTGTGCAGTTCTGATTGGGGACCAATTAAAAAACACATGTAATTTGGCCTAATCATACCTGTTGTCACCTCAGGTCCAACTACGCAGTCATAGAAGGAAGAAGCTTCCTTCCCCATGCAAGGAATACTTACTAGAAATATCCTAGCATCTGATAGTACATTGTCCCACATCTGATCTCAACTGGGTCTCTGACAGAATTGACATGCATCAGTTATCCATGAGTGAATACACAATTATCTAAAAATAATAGTTGTCACATGCATGCAAGCATCAACAAACTATATCTCATTAATTTAACAATTTGTTAAATTAATCTAACTAAATTTGACTAAGTTAAACTAATTCAACTGATCCTCTCAATATAGAACTCATCCTTAATTCCTCAACCAGTGGAGCAAATCAAGGACACATTCCCTAATTAGTGGAGAAATAATTGCATGTTCTCACAAAGACTTCAAGTTTGCTTTTCCTTAATTAATTAACTCATGGAGAATTAATTAATTAATATTCCAAACTGCTGATAAGACCAAATTCGAATTTACTTCCTATAAATAGACCAGGGACTACTATAAATAGGAAGGGACCCAAAAATGATATTTTTAGAAGATGCTATTTTTAGCAGTTTCACCTCTCACCCAAGGTGGCCAAAATGCTCATTAGCCAAACAGCTATTTTTAGAAGTGATATTTTTAGCACTTCTAAATTTAGCATTTCTTGTTGCACACTTTTCAACACATGACAACCACGATGGAATGAGGGACTGCCACGATGGAAGACATCATAGCAGGTAAACGGTCAAATGAAATTTTAAATACAAACAGCAGAGGTTTCAAACAGCATTGTGAATTTGCAAACAGACTGCCATTGAATACACAGAGTCTGCCATTGTATACACAGAGTGTAGTAAATATCGTGCCCTCTCCACCATCACAGCCATTCTGAAGGCTCAGGGAGAGCGACGAAATATTGCAGAAGTATTTAACATATGGTTGAGAGCCTGAGATGAGTGTTTGAGTTAAGAAACACGAGAATAGAGGAACGAGAACTGAGAAGGCAAAGGCATAAGATATAGCGGTTGGGGATTGGAGTGATAAGGAGGAAATCCAGAGAGGATCAAGAGATAAGCCAAGAAGACTAACAGAGAAAGTGAAGTTAGTTCAAAGAAATCGCATGCGAAATAAGGTAAGATCGAAACTTGATCTCCCTCATTGAATGCAACAAATGGTTATGAGGAAATCATGGGATTCTTTCATTAAAATAGAAGTTAAACTCTGAGATAGGAAAGCACTCCAACTTTTGTTGTCATTTGTCATTAGTTGTCTCTGCCATCAATCAAGGAATAGTTGTTTTGAACCGAGGTTTAACAAGTGGCAACCATAATAAAATGTAGGTCAGTTGAGTCAAGATCAAAGGAAAATCAATATAAGTCATTGTAGATAGGTAACTCCATTTGGAACCTCCACGTTCACTCATTAAATCACCAAATTGAATGTTTGATTGCAAAACTAAATGTTTTCGTTGAGCTTGAGTAATGAAATGAAATGTTTAGTGTAGTTTCGAAAACATAAACACAGTCTTTTTCCAAGATTAAATAATGAAAACAGAGTATTTAAAGTGGAGTTTTGAAAACACATGTTGTCGCCGAGTTAAAACGGAGATTTTGGTTGTAATTTTGATTGCATAAACACATGTTAGGTAATGATATAGAACGATAAGTTAAGGTCTGATTGCATGAACACATGTCTACACCAAATTGGTCAATGAAACAGAGTATTGAACTTGCAAAGAAATTTATAAAACAGATGGATTCGATGAGTACACAGTGAGTTCAAATAGAATAAACGTGGTTCAATTGTGTAAACAGTAAGTTCAAAATGCAAAAATCATGGGTTGATTTCATAAACAGTTAATTTGATTGCATCAACAGTGAATTCAATTGTAGAGACAGCAACATAGACAATGAATATGATTGCATGGACAATGAATTTGATTGCACAGACAATAAGATTAATTGCATACACAATGCAATTAATTCGACAAACAGTAAAGGAGGAAATAACTCCAGTTTGATATATGAATGAGATCTGAATAATGGTGTTGACATATGAATGAGTTAAGAGAGTGACAAGGAAATTCGAAAAGGAAAATAATCATGATATGATTTTGTTTTAAAAGAAAACACAGAGGTCGATTTCCAAGTCTTCTCTCATAAACAATGTTATGCATGAATACTTTGTTTGTATGGATAGAACAGGGATGTGATAAAAAGGAACAGAGCCGAGAGTGGATTTTATGTCAAAGAAAGCAGTTTGTTTTTGTTTTACAGTCACAGAAGTTAATAAAAAACACTGATTCATTGATTGCAGAAAGACAGAGACAAAAAGAAGCTTGGTTTTATCATTCTAAAGAATAACAAGAGAGAGGTAAGCCTTCTACAAACTGAATAAAAAAGGATTTGTATGCACAAATGATTGTTATTTTTATTGTTAAAAATGAAGTTAATGATAGTAGAAGGGTATATCCACTGGTTTTCAGAAAACATGGCAACCAGGATAGAGCCAAAAATTTCAAATAGAACAATAAAAAAAGGAAAAAATAGAAAAGTTGTATCAAGCAGGGCTTATAGGGATTTTACAAAGGTTCAATGGTCAATGAGGGGATAATCAGAGAATTTGTGAATAACTATACTCGGGAGCAAACAAGGGTAGGGAACCTAATCATTCCAGTGACTCAGGAATACATTTCCCAAGCACTAGACCTTTCACTGACAAGGGAAAATTATCACAAGGGTCTACATTTCAAGGAGAGAGCATGGACTTTCTTCTTGGAGAAAAATAGGAAGGGAACCTTTGATAGGGCCAAAGGTCTACCTAGGGAGTGGTTCAATGAGCCATGGGGGGAACTAGTCTTGATTATTCAGAAATTCTTCACTTGTGATAGGGGACAGAGTGTGGTACACTTGTATTATGTTAGGCTCCTCTAACACATTAAGGCGGAAGTCAAAATAAACCTGCCATATTTCTTCTTTCGAAGTCTCATTAAGATGATAGAATCAACAAGAAATGAGAATAAACCAAGGGAGGCACAAGTATATCATCAGGGGCTCCTAAAAATACTTTTAGAGCATGAAGTCAAAACACAGGGCATAACTTGGAGAGATTTTTTAAATCAAAACCGGTATCAGGAACATGTCATTGAGGAACAGAAAATAGAAGAGCATGAAACCAGGGGCATTATGACTTCACCATTTTATCCCAGAACCAGGTCCAAGAAACAAACCAACATTATCATGGTTGAAAACGAAACATCCATCATACCCACTCCTAGGAAGCCTAGGAGGAAGAGCCTAGTAGAAACAAGTAGCAGAGACCAAGAAGTACAAATTGTAAAAACATGTTCTACAGAGAAGAAGGTAGAGGATATCATTGAGAGACTATAGAAACAAGCTCTAGAGAAAGACTCTTATTTTGATGTTGTGGCAGCAACATCTTTTGCAAAAGACACACAGGAACTCGAAAAAGAGTCACACTTGAGAAAAATCAAAGAATTAACAGACTAGCTAGAAATAAATAAGATTATGGAAAATCACTTGAAGAAGGAAAACAAGGCAAGTAAGAAGAGTAATGCAAAGCTAGTTAAGGAGAATGAAAAATTAAAAGAATAAGTAGGAAAACTAAAGAGAAAGAATGACATACTTTGCAAACAGGCATTCAAGTGGCTTAAGGAAAAGAACATGTGGAAAAACAAATATGAAAAACAGAAGGTCAAGGCTACTTTGTATAAAGAAGAACACAGCATGGGGATAGATTATCTGTTAAAGGCAACACAGCAGGAGGCATCAGGGTCAAGAATAGGATACACAACAGGGGTAAGGAGGTCCAAGGGGAAGAAACAAGCATGAGGACATGCTTGAAGATCAGCAAGGGGGAGATATTGGCTCTTAGTTTTTGTCAATTTTTGCTTAAGGAAACTTACTTAACTCGTATATTATCCATCCATTTTCCATCACATCCACCTCATTTTGATGTATTTTATGCACATTCAGGTATTTAATTTTAATTTTTCAATTTCTAGAAGTTTTTATGAAAATTAAATTTCAAGTGAAATTTTTGGATAGAATCAGAAATTCCCGTAATAGATATATGGATGTCATACTTGTGTTGAAAATAGCAACAAGAAATGCTAAATATAGAAGTGCTAAATTAGCACTACTATAAATAGAATTTCAGGATACCTTCCTATTTTAGTTAGTCCCTGAACTAAAATAGAGAAGTAAAAAATTCGAATTTGATCTTAGCAGCGGTTTGTAAAATAATTAATTAATTCACCTTGAGTTAATTAGTTGTAGAAAATCAAACATGAAGTCTATGTGGGGACATGCAACAATTTCTCCATTAATTGAGGAATTTATCCATCATTTAAAGAGATAAGGATGAGTTGTAATATTGAGTTGTAATTAGTTGGCTCAGTTAACTAAGTCAAGTCCAGTTAAATTAATTAAAATAGTTTGTTGAATTAATTGTGAGTTTAGTTAGTTAATGCATGCATGCATGTAACTGCCGCACTTCAAATAACTTAATATTCTCTCATAAATAACTCATGCATGTCAGTTAAGACAGAGACCCAATTGAGATCAGATGGAGGGACGGTGTACTATCAGTTGCAGGAATATTCCATTGTGAATATCTCTTGCATGCAGAAGGAATTCATTCCTTGGAGATTACACAATTACTTCTTCAGTTTAGTGAGTGTGATGAGGCCAATTCACACATGTGACATAATTAGACCCCAGGAAAAACTACACAAGGAAATAGGAGGCTTGGAGGGCTGAGGGAAGGCATATCTAGTGTCTATTTAGTCTGTGAGTTGTATTGTTTGATTACAGAGAGAGCAGGATAGCTTGTGAGCTGATTCTTTTTGTAACTCGGACATATTTCCACTTGTATGATAATACAGAGATTGGGGTTTTAGGCTGAGGCTTTCCCTGGGTTATTCTTCTATGTTCATGTGTGATTGATTTCTCATTCTCAGTTATATGTGTTCTATTTGATCTTGATCATGTTCGATTAAGCTTCCGCAAAGTTTGTTGTAGAAGTAGGCCTTGTATTTTGCTTTAGTATATTACATAATCTGTTGATCTATAGTGGGAAATTCTACATGGTATTGGGGCCAAGGTGATCAAAGCGAAGAACAGTATACAAGAAGGGAGAAGTTCGAAGTTTGAAGTTCCTGAATATAGAAATCGAGTTCTTATCACATCTCAATTTCACCAATGGTGTTCAATGGTTTAAGACTCGAGTATGCCCTTGATGGCAGCTCAAATTATATATCCTGGAAGGATCGCATGGAAGCAGTATTAGAGGATAATATGGTCTAAAGGACTTCATTGATCAAGAAGTACCCAAGCTGACTGATGCTACAGAAATGGTGGAATGGAAGAAATGTGTGGCTAGAGAAAGGAGAATCCTTCTGGGGGGAGTTCAAGACCACATAGTCTCAAGTCTCTATGGGAAGGAGACACTGTTTTCGATGTGGAAAACATTGAAAGATCTATATCAGGACAGCAGCGATCAGAGGAAGTTGGCACTAAAAGACAAGCTTCGGAAAATCGAGTGTGAAAAGGGCGACACGATCTCTACATATTTGAACAAGCTCACCACCTGCAGGGATGAGCTTGGAAGTGTAGGGATCATGACAACCGATGATGACATGGTGAGTCTTGCACTCCTCGGTCTTCCTAAGAGCTAGGATAGCTACCAAGACTCGGTTAATGGAAGAGAAATACTGCCAGATAGGGAGCGACTTTGGTCGGATCTGATGCAGGAGGAGATAAGAAGAAGCACCAGAGATGGATCCTCATCAAAGCAAGATGATGAGGAAAATCTAGCCTTAGCGAGTAAGGCGAGGAAAGGGAAAGGGAAGGCATCACATTCCAAATTCAGTTCTTCCCATGGTGGGAAGAAGTTTGAGAAATCGAAAGTGTGATTCTTTCATTGTCATGAAGTGGGCCATTATGATACGAATTATCCACAGAAGAAATCCAAGAAGGGATCCTTGAAGGGATCTGATGGTGAGGCACTGGCCTCACAGTTTGAGTTGGATTTCTCTCTTATTGCATGCATGGTTTCATCCATGGTGGGATGTGTGTGGTACCTAGATAGTGGAGCTTCATTCCACATGTCAAGTGGTAAGAATCTTTTCAGTACCTTGGACGAGAAGGATCTCCAAATGCAAATCGAGATGGGCGATGATGGAAAGTACCATGTTTTAGGTGAAGGTACAGTTGTGTTTTAGAGGGAGAATGGAGCTCCCCTCACCCTAACTGATGTAAAGTATGTACCAATTTTGAAGAAGAATCTTGTGTTTGTCACTATGCTAGAAGATAAAGGCTATGATGTAGTCTTTAGTAAAGGAAAGGTATTCCTGAGGCATATCGGTACTGGATAGACAAAGCGAATCAGGTTTTGAGTAAAGAATATCTACAAGTTGGAGGTAGATGATTGTGCTACATTGAGTTCCAAAGCTGAGATGGTGCAGAGCCAAGATGTTGGCAAGCTATGGCATAAAAGACTGGGCCACTTGCACCATGGAGCCCTGAAGATCATGTAGCAGATTTCTACTGGACTACCCAAGGGAAAACTGGAGCAGACGAATACATGCAAAGGTTGTACCTTAGGTAAGTATGTGAAATCTTTCTTTCTGGATCGAGACTGTAGAGCTGGAGCGAGTTCACTCAAATGTTTGTGGACCATTCTCTACAACCTCCACTACTAAACAAAGGTACTATGTTATTTTTATTGATGATTTTTCTTGTAGATGTTGGATCTACTTTATGCAAAAGAAGGATCAGACCTTCTTGAGGTTTCGTGAGTTTAAAGCCTTGGTAGAGAAATAATCTAGAAAGAAAATAAAGGCCTTGCGTAGCGACAATGGTGGAGAGTATGTCTCCCAACAGTTTAAGGACTTCTGCACTCCAGAAGGAATTAAACGGGAGTTGATGGCACCCCATAACCCACAGCAAAATGGGGTGGCCGAAAGGAAGAGCATATCGATTGTGGGAGTAGCTCAAGTGATGTTGCATGACCAAAGCTTACCACTGCATTTGTGGGCTGAGGCATGCAATACAACAGTACTTGTAGAACAAAATCCGGCACCGTATACTAGGAATGAAAACATCTATGGAGGCCTTTTCCAGGAAGCAACCAGATGTGAGTCACTTCTGAATCTTTGGATCATCAATTTACTGTCATGTGACCAAAGATGCCCATAAGAAGCTAGATCCAACATCTGAGTTGGGAATACTTGTGGGGTACACGGATACACCCCACAACTATCAAGTGTACCTACCTACCAGTCAGAGGACAGTGGTATGTAGGGATCTGAAGTTTGACGAGCAGAAAGCCATGTGATTATCACTTGAGAGGGAGCTCAAGTTGCATGTAGAGGAGGAACTTTCAGTTCCTAAGGAGGAGGAGCCTCAGATTGATGCGGAGCAGCCGCAATCAGAGGATCTAGGAGTGGATACATACACTCATGCTGAGACTTCCATAGATGGGTGGAAATGCTCAAGGGAAGCTGATAGTTTGATCCTGGATGCGTGGGAGAATGTGGGACAACCATCTTCTCAGCGCAGACAGAGGAGGTCGCCCGAGCGATACACTGGGTACATGGCCCCGGTTGGGGAGTGTGTAGATACCGAACCTTCTTCATTCGAGGAGGCAGTGCAACAACCAGTCTAGGTTGATGCAATGGTAGAGAAGTATGACTCTATCATTTGGAACAGTGTGTGGGATGTTGTCCCAAGACCTCAGGGCAAGTCAGTGGTTAGTTCCAAATGGCTTTACAACGTAAAGCAGGGAGCTGATGGTAGTGTTGAGAAACATAAGGCAAGGTTTTTTGCCCAAGGTTTCTCACAGGTCGAGGGGATCGACTACGATGAGACCTTTGCTCCCGTAGCAAGGTACTCGTCTATTAGATCGATGTTGGCACTATCAGCTCAAATGGGTTGGAAGATCCATTAGATTGACGTGAAGACAGCATTCCTCAATGGGAATATTGAGGAGGAGGTGTACATTGAGTAGCCAGAGGGTTTCGAGACCTTTGATCATGAGTCGCATGTGTGCCAACTCAAGAGGGCTTTGTATGGGCTGAAGCAAGCACCCCGTGCTTGGTACACTAGGATTGACAGTTATTTCACCAGGTTGGGCTTCAACAAGAGTGAAGCAAATGCGAACCTTTACCACATCATGGTAGATGGTAAACCATTGATCATTGTTCTTTATGTCGATGATCTGATTTTGACAGGTGATGATCCGCTGATACAGTCTTGTAAGGAGGACCTTGCAAGAGAGTTTAAAATGAAAGACATGGGTCTTATGCACTACTTTCTAGGCATGGAGGTGTGGCAGAAAGATGGTGAAGTATTTGTGTCTCAAGGCAAGTATGCCAGTGAGATACTCAGGCGCTTTCACATGGAGAAGTGTAAGCCCATGCAGACTCCTCTACTTGGGAACTAGAGGAAGGAGGATGCTACTTCAGGTGAGGTAGTAGCTGCTACTGTTTATCGGCAACTGGTGGGTTCACTTATGTATCTAGTGAACACATGACCCAACTTATGCTTTGCGGTGAACCAGCTGAGTCAAGCTATGGTTCAGCCTACCAAGTTGTTTTGGAAGGCAGCGAAGCATGTGCTGAGATACCTCAGAGGCACATCTCAGTTCAGATTGTGGTACAGACAGATAGAGGGAGTGAAGCTTTAGGGCTTCACAGATGTGGATTGGGCAGGGAGTCCATCAGACCGGAAGAGCACTTCTGGAGGAATCTTCAACCTTGGTTCAACTACAGTTTCCTGGTACAGCAGGAAACAGAGGTCAGTTGCACTTAGCATAGCAGAGGTTGAATACATGGCTACTATTCAGGCTGCATGTGAGGCCATTTGGATGCGGAAGATTCTAGTGGGATTGTTTGGTCAGAGGATGGATCCAACCGTGATCTACTATGATAATCAGAGTTGTATCAAACTCTCTAAGAATCCAGTTTTTCATGACAGGTCCAAGCACATTGATATCCGGTATCTCCATCTTCGAGATTGTGTGGTCAAGAGGATCATGTTGTTGTTGTATGTTTCGACCGAGGAGCAGGATGCAGATATTTTGACTAAGGCATTGTCAAAATGCAAGTTTGAGTTCCACAGAGATAGGATTGGGGTTACTGATAATCCCTTTCTTGTTGAGAGGGAGTGTTGAAAATAGCAATAAGAAATGCTAAATATAGAAGTCCTAAATTTAGCACTGCTTTAAATAGCATTTCAGGATACCTTCCTATTTTAGTTAGTCCCTGAACTAAAATAGAGAAGTAAAAAATTCGAATTTGATCTTAGCAGTTGTTTGTAAAATAATTAATTAATTCACCTTGAGTTAATTAGATGTAGAAAATCAAACATGAAGTCTATGTGGGGACATGCAACAGTTTCTCCATTAATTGAGGAATTTATCCACCAATTAAAGAGATAAGGATGAACTATAATATTGAGTTGTAATTAGTTGGCTCAGTTAACTGAGTCAAGTCCAGTTAGATTAATTCAAACAAATTGTTGAATTAATTGTGAGTTCAATTAGTTAATGCATGCATGCATGTAACTGTTGCACTTCAGATAACTAAATATTCTCTCATAAATAACTCATGCATGTCAGTTTAGACAGAGACCCAGTTGAGATCAGATGGAGGGACAGTGTACTATCAGTTGCAGGAATATTCCATTGTGAATATCTCTTGCATGCAGAAGGAATTCATTCCTTGGAGATTGCGCAGTTACTTCTTCAGTTTAGTGAGTGTGATGAGGCCAATTCACACATGTGACATCATTGGACCCCAAGAAAAACTGCACAAGGAAATAGGAGGCTTGGAGGGCTGAGGGAAGGCATATCTAGTGTCTATTCAGTCTGTGAGTTGTATTGTTTGATTGCAAAGAGAGCATGATAGCTTGTGAGCTGATTCTTTTTGTAACTCGAACATATTTCCACTTGTATGATAATACAAAGATTGGGGTTTTAGGCTGAGGCTTTCCCCGAGTTATTCTTCTGTGTTCATGTGTGATTGATTTCTCATTCTCAGTTATATGTGTTCTATTTGATCTTGCTCATATTCGATTAAGCTTCTGCAAAGTTTGTTGTAGAAGTAGATCTTGTATTTTGCTTTAGTATATTGCATAATTTGTTGATCTACAGAGGGAAATTCTACAACTTGTAGGACACCTGGGCTCGAGATGGATACATGAATGTAAAGCTTGGGAACTAGGACTAAACTAACTCCAATTGGTTCGGTCAAGAAAAGCTAAAACAGGCCCGGTCAAAGCTAGTCAAACAGGACCAGTTATCCAAAAAATCCCTATGAAATAGGGCAGTTTTATGATTTCATGGGATTGTCCATATTTTTAGTGATAAATTGGATGGATTTGACTTGGATATATGGATATGAGTAGATAGCGTTGTTATAGACTTTATATCATTTTGTTTCATGATCTTCTATTTAAAGCCAAAACTTTGAAGGCTTATGGATGTAGTTTTTGTATACTTTTATGCTGAGACATTTGAATATTTGAAGTTAATTTGAAGAATTTGTTCTTCTTCCATTTCTGTTGTTCATTGGTTTGGATGAGTGACTGAAGTTGCATTAGTTGATAGCATCCTCAAGTGTGCAAGGCAAGGGTGGAGGGCCCCCACTCCAAGCTAAGTACACTTCATTGTTAAACTAGATAAATTTTCATGTACTAGTTGCTTCAGAGGTATTTACTTGTTTTGTTTCAGATTTTCTTACTTGAATTGATGTGTAATGATTTATATTGTTGATTAATCTTAATTTTTTTATCACTTTGATAAGAAAGGACAACAAAGGGTTCAAGTTGAATCCTCTTTCTGTTGAATTAATGGATCAAAACTAGAATTCATCTTTATTGTGTTTAAGAAATTTCAGTTTCTAACAATAGCATATTGATGAGTGAATTGTGATGAGGAATACCAAAGATCTCTTAAGTTAGGAGTCTCCTCCATTGTTTATTCAAGCATCTTGAGATTTTGTTAATTAATGATTTTTTATTTCTATTCATTAAGGGATATTGTAGAAGAAGGACACAAATGGATCTCTTAAGTTAAGAGCCACTTCATCTCACATACATTGCAGAAGTGAATTAGAAATTGTTTAAATAGATTTATATTTGTAATATGTGCTTCCTTATTTCCTTATATTTTATCTTCTGAGCTTGGCTACATCTAATATCTATACATTGTGGACGTGCCCCCAAGTTTTACTAACCTGGATTGATGATGAATACTTGTGTTAATTTGTGTTAATAAATTAGCTCAACAAACACTATGCCAAAATGTGTTCACAAAAGAAGGTCAGTAAGAATCCCTCTGGATGAGTGGAAGGTGAATATCTTGCTTCACAATTCGAACTAGATTTTACCCTCATTGCTTGCATGGTGTCATCGGTGATGGTTAGTGTGTGGTGCTTGGACAGTGGAGCTTCATTCCACATGACCGAAAAAAAAGGATCTCTTCAGTAACTTGGAGGAGAAGGATCTCCATATGCATATCGATATGGGTGACGATGGGAGGTATAACTCATCTAGAATCGGTATTGTTACCTTTCAGAGGGAGTCTAGTTCTCCCCTCACTTTGAGAGATGTCATGTATGGTCAGGTTTTGAAGAAAAACTTGGTTTATATTGCCATGTTGGAAGATAGAGGCTATGATGTGATATTTAGTAAGGGAAAGGCTTTCCTTCGTCACATAGCCACAAGACAGGTGTAGCAGATAGGGGTTCAAGTAAAGAACCTCTACAAATTGGAGGTAGAATATCGCGTTGCTTTGAGCACTAAAGAAAAGAAGGTGAAAAGCTGAGACATCGGTGAGTTGTGCCATAGAATATTTGGTCACTTGCACCATGAAGCTTTGAAGACCATGAAACAAATTTCTACAGGACTTCCCAAGGGTACACTAGAGCAGAGAGACACATGCAAAGGGTGTACATTGGGGAAGTACACCAAAGCTTCCTTTCATGAAAAAGAGAGTCGAGCACAAGTGATCCTTGATGAAGTTCACTCAGATATGTGTGGACTATTCTCGACAGCATCCACGACCAAGCATAGTTATTATGTAATATTTGTTGATGATTTTTCTTGTAAGTGTTGGATTTTCTTCATGCAAAAGAAATATCAAACTTTCCCTAAGTTTTGTGAATTTAAAGCACTTATCGAGAAATATTTTGATAGGAAATTTAAAGCTCTCAGAAGTGATAACAGTGGAGTATGTGTCGAATGAATTCAAGAACTTCTATGCATCAGAAGGTATTTGACAGGAGTTGATAGAACCTCATAACCCACAGCACAATGGGGTGTCTAAAAGGAAGAACAAAAGTATTGTGGGACACAGGTGATGTTGCATGCTCAGGGCCTACCATTACAGTTGTGGGTTGAAGCATGCAACATAGTTGTATATTTGCAAAACAAAAACCCTCATCGAATCCTCAAGATGAGTACACAAGAAGAGGTTTTTTTAGGGAAGAAACCAAATTTGGCACACTTCAAGATATTTGGTTCATCAATCTACTGTGATGTTACCAAAGATGCATGGAAAAATCTAGAGCCAACAACTGAGTTGGGCATATTTTTGGGGTACACTCATACACTTCACAACTATTGGGTGTACCTGCAAACCAACAGAAGGACAGTGGTTCACAGAGATGTGAAGTTCGATGAAGAGAAGGCCATGAGATGTTCCCTTGAGAGGGAGCTTTAGCTACATGTAGTTGAGGAGATTTTAGCTCCAAAGGAGGAACCTCAGGATGATGTGGAGTAGCCACATGCAGAGGAGCAGGGAGTGGAAACACCCACTCATGTAGAGACTTTCAGAGATGGGAGAAAGCACACCAGAGAGGTTGACAGATTATTGCATGATGCTAGAGAGAATGTGGGAGCACCCACATCACAGCACAAGCAGAGGAGGTCACCAGAGAGGTACACTGTCTACATGGCTCTCATGAGCAAGAGTGTAGAGATTGAGCCATCCTCATTCGAGGAAGCAATGTAGCAACCAGTGTGGGTTGATTTCATGGTTGAGGAGTATGACTCCATTATCAGAAACAGTGTTTGGGAGGTGGTCCCAAGACCAGTAGACAAGTCAGTGGTGAGTTCTAGATGGATTTACAAGGTAAAGCAAGTAGCAAATGGGAATGTGGAGAAACATAAGGCCAGATTTATGGCCAGAGGGTTCTCTCAAGTGGAGGGAATTGATTACGATGAGACCTTTTCTCCTCCTATAACAAGTTACTCATCAATAATATCTATTCTAACACTGTCAGCGTAGATGGGATGGAAGATACATTATATGGATGTAAAGACAACATTCCTCAACGACATGATTGAGGAAGAGGTGTATATTGAGCAGTCTAAAGGATTTGAGACCTTCAATAGAGAGTCGCATGTGTGCAGACTCAAGCGAGTGTTATATGGATTGAAACAAGCACATCGTGCTTGGTACACCAGGATTGAAAGCTATTTCATTGGGTTAGGCTTCACCAAAAGTGAAGCAGATGAGAACCTTTACCATATTGTGGTTGAAGGTAAATTGTTGATTATTGTTTTATATGTCGACGATTTGATTTTGACAAGTGATGAGAATTTAATCAAGCCTTGCAAAGAGGATCTTACAAGAGAGTTTGAAATCAAGGACTTGGGGCTCATGCATTACTTACTTGGTATGGAAGTATGGCAAGGAGATGAGGAACTGTTTGTCTCTCAGGGCAAGTATGCCAACGAGACACTGAAGAAGTTCCACATTAATAGCAGTAAACCCATGGAGACTCCTCTAGCTGATAACTGGAGGAAGGAGGATGCTACTTCAATTGAAGTAGTGGAGGCTACTATTTATAGACAACTTGTGGGTTCACTTATGTATCTGGTGAACACACGACCACACATGTGTTATGCAGTTAACCATCTTAGTCAAGCTATGGTTAAGAAAACCAAACTTTATTGGAAGGCAACCAAACATGTGTTGAGATACCTCAGAGCATGGGGGATTCACACAAGTACCTATGATCTATCATGTGCATTCTTGGCATATTAAACATTAACCTTAATTTGACTACATATTGGAAAATACCCCTAAAAATCGCATTATTTACCCCCCTACCAATACAAACCCAATACAACTTCCCAATTTGAAAACCCCTACATCCACTAGATATTGTAGGTATCCATTTTTTCATTAACATTTTTTATACCCCTTTATATTTTTTCATTAACTTTGAGCTCCATTTTTTATACATGCCAATATAAAAACCCTTTGTCCCCTATATATCCACCAATATATTATTCCATTTTTTCGTCAATATATATCCCCCAATATGAACCCACATGGTATGGTATTGCTCCCCTAGTGAATACCCCGTGCCTCATAGGCACCACTCAGTTTGGTCTTTGGTACATACGAACAGAGGGAGTGAAGATTCAAGGCTTCACAGATGCAGACTGGGCAAGGAGTCCATCCAACAGGAAGATCACATTAGGGGAGAATCTTCAGTATTAGGTCAGCAGTAGTTTCTTGGTACATTAGGAAGCAGAGATAAATTGCACTCAGTTCAGCAGAAGCAAAGTACATGTTTGTTAGTCAAGTAGCTTGTGAGGATATCTGGATTAGGAAGATTCTTGTTGGTTTGTTGGTCAGAATATGGATCCAACGGTGATTTAATGTGACAATCAGAGTTGTATCAAACTGATGTAGGGGCATCCGAATGAGGAGGCGACAGCTGGGAGATATGTTTGTTTCTGTTTTATTTTGTTTCATTTTAAATTAAGGCTGACTCAGCCATTGTTAGTTTTTGAATTAGACAAAATAGGATTAGATAGGAATTAGTTTGAAGAAATTGTTTCATAACTGAAGAACAGTTCCTCGAACTGTAAAAGAAACTGCTAATGATGTATTAAAAAGAAGACAAGAAAGAAGAGTAGGAGGTTAGCCGAATTGAGTATGATTGTAAGCCTACGGGCAGAATGTAAGAGGGGCCACTAGTGTTAGGAGAGCAGACCATAGAGAGAGACAGAGCCTCAAAATATATCCTTTGTTTATTTGTTATGTGCAAAGACAAATTTAAATCCATATAACTGTGTGTTTCGAATGATTGAATGATGAATTCAAAGTGAATCATAGCTTCTGTACTATATATATATATATATATATATATATATATATATGCAGGTGAATTCAGTGGACTCAAAAAGGAGAACAAATACATAGAGTATAATTGCTCGTAGCCTAGTGGAAAGCATTATAAGACCAAACAATAGAAGAGCAAAAGATTGAGGAAGTGGCGCTCAGGGACCATTGGATCCAACATATCAACGACGAAGATTGAATTGGCAAATTTGAAATCATCGAATGGAATAACCCCGACCTCAGGAAATTGCCGATTGCGATCAAGTGATAGAATAAGGACCATTGGATCTATGGGAAGATCAACAACGGAGATTGAATCAGTGAGTGGAATAACCCCGACCTCGAGCGATTGCCGACTGTGATCAAGCAATTGAGTGAGGACCATTGAATCTGTAGGAAAGATCAACAACAAGATTTAATCAGTGGATTTTGATCGGCAACATTTAATTGCATCACAACATTTGAAAGGTGGCTCTCGGCGGAGGAGTATGGATGCAGGTAATAAGGCGGCCCCGATGATATTTATAAGTCCCAGTGCATAAAATTTGAGATCCGGCCTCTGTGATCGGAGTGGATTTTTCTTTGTATTCCCATGTTTCCCATAATTTTTTATATAACGAAGGGTGTGAGTTTTTAGTGTAAAAAGTGCCACTAAAGGGTCCCGATAGAGTGATCGCATATCGGGGAAGTGGAAGGAGTGGGTAATGCGACCCGCAAAGGAGCTGATACTCGATTGCGATAAAGGGAAGCCCTTGGAAATTGTGCCAAAACTATTGAATGAGCAAGGAAATGGTGTGTTACGCATTTTTTATGTGTAATTCCTTTATAAAGGTTTTACAACCATTATAGCGCCGATTTGAAGGATTCCTATGATAAATCCAATATACCCAAGCTTAAAGAGGAGTAGTTATATGTATGCGGGCTTGAGGACTTCAAGGGTTATAAAGGGGTTGTAGAGTTCTGATAGGAAGAATTGGTGAAGGGAAAAGGCTGGGTTACTGACTTAAAACATTCCACAAAGACTGTTTAAAGGGGCTGTAACCAATAAGGTTTGGAGATTGGTGTATGCAGGTAATTGATGGCATCATTTTGGTATCAGAGCAGGTTTTTCCTTTCTCTTAGTAAAGATGGAGGTAGGAAGAAGGGGTCGAGGAAGAGCCATCAGAAGAGTAGTAGATGAAGGGTTAAGAGAAGATATTAGAAACTTAACTGCACGTTTGGCAGCGTTGGAAGTAGGGAGGCATAGAGAGTCGGAAGATGGGGATGATAGTGAGGAGGAAAACGTAGCCACGACAGATGGGTCAGATGATGAAGGACCAGAAATTAAGCTATTGAAGTCAGTTTTGTTGGCTAGCAGCAAGCCAAAACTAGAGCTCTCTAATTATGATGGTAGTTTGTCCACAGAGGCATTGTTAGACTGGATAAGTGAATTAGATAAATATTTTGAGTATGAAGAAATCAGCGAAGATAAGAGGGTCAGGTTTGTTGTCACCAAATTGAAGGGACATGCAGCATTATGGTGGGATAGTGTACAGGCAGAAAGGAGGAGATTAAACAAACCCTTGATTAAAAAATGGGACAGGATGGTTGTGAAAATGAAGAGCAAGTTTCTGCCTAAAGATTATCAAATTGCCCTTTACAGACAAGTACAGAACCTAAAACAGAGAATGATGACTGCTAAAGAATATAATGAAGAATTTTATAAAATTAACCTGAGAGTTGGTTATGTTGAAGATACCCCTGAGAAGATAGCGAGGTTTGTAAATGATCTACGGATGGAGATCCTAGACGAAATTAGCATTCTTTCCCCTAAAAGCATAGAAGAAGCTTATCAGAGTGCTTTGAAAGCGGAGGAAAAGATTGCTAGGAAACAAAATGCCAGAAGAGGACGTGTTTCTGGTAAAGGTCGAGAATAGACCTTTGGCAAAGGTAAGACTTCCAGTAGCAATGAAGAGGGTAGTAGTTCGAAGACTTGGGGATAGAGTGAAAGGGAAGGTAACACCAGAGGAGGAAGACCATACCAGCGAGGAAGAAGTAATGACAGAGGCAAAGGAAATGCATATCAGTGTTACAAGTGTCATAAGTGGGGACATAGGTCCTTTGAATGTCCTGAAAATGAACAAACTGGGCAGAGGGGAGCATATGTTGCTCAGCTCGATGAAGCAAAGGTACCACCACAGGAGGTGGAAAATATGCCAGAAACCGGGGAAGCCTTGGTGTTGAACAAGGTGTTATTAAAACCAGCCAAGGAAGCAGCTGATCAGACACAGAGGAAATCATTTTTCTGGACTGTATGTAAGTCGCAAGGAAAATGTTGTAAATTGATTATTGAAAGCGGGAGCACTGATAATTTGGTAGCTATGGAGATGGTGGAGAAACTGGGTTTGAAGAAAGCAAAACACCCAACTCTATACAGGGTGTCGTGGTTGCAGAAGGGACACCAATTGTTAGTTGATGAACAATGCAAGGTATATTTTCAGGTAGGCAAGTACAAGGATAAGGTGACTTGTGACATAATGCCGATGGACATGTGCCATATTCTGTTGGGTAGAGCATGGCAGTACAATAGAAAGGTAGTCCATGATGGAGTGGAAAATTGTTATAGATTTGTCAAATATGGGATAAAGCATACCTTGGTACCCATGAAAGAAGCCAGGGAAGGAGAGGAGACAACAGAAACAAGTGGAACGAAAGCATTACTACTAGGAGGAAAGGAGTTTCTACGACAGATTGAAGAGAGTGAAATGGTTTATGCAATTGTGAGAAGACCAAGGAGCCAGTTTTCCAAACAAGGATGCCTACTGAATGAGTCCAAAGGATAATGAAGAAATTCGAAAGCAAGTGCAAGAGTTGTTGGACAAAGGACTTGTTAGGTCCTAAATCTACCTCAGGCTGAGAAAGGCAGGTCTAGGGTAACATCAAACCACGCTTAACTTGGTAGCTAGCCCTACCAGGTCGGGAGTGGGCTCTCTCCTTGTCAATCTCAAGAAAATATAGCAAATAAATCTTGAGATGACTGATATAAAGATTAATTTTAGGTTAGATATGTGCTCAGAGGAGTTTGATTGAATTTTATGGTGGATTGCTGGATCAAATGTGAAAGGCAGTTTTGGCTCCGGGAAATGAACTCAGTCTTGCAAAGGTTTCTGTGGGGAAAGGTAGGAAAATGCTTTAGTACTTTGAATTAAGTGAAATGGAGAGTCTTAAGACTGGTGAGGAGTTGGAGATGGCATGAAAGTATCAGGAATCCTCTTCAAACTGCTGACAACATATAAAACTAAACAAACCCTAGGTAGAGCACTGCAACATCAATGTTTTCTACCTGTATCCTTGATTCATTTAGTTAAGCTGAAAAGAGAGAAATAATGACACACATAAACATATGATAACTTGAATCACAGAAGGAAAAACAATACTAAGTCACCTTGCCACAAGAATCCCACAAAATGCTACAAACCCTGGTCTATTTCCTTGCCAAACTGCGAAAATGAATGTACAATAATGCTCAAAACATTCACAAGAGTCCAACCTTTACAAATGACTGAAAAAGTACTATATATAGGCAAAAAACAACCCATGCTAGCCTTTAGGGGTCGAATTCATGAGTTTAGAAGTTGTTTTAACAAGATCTAAACTAAGAACTGAAAAATAGGCAGTGGAACAGCTTGCCTCTAAAACCTAGGAAACTGATTCATTCAGTTCAAAACCACCTATACATGATGTATCTATCTCCATGAGTGAATTTTCATCATTTTTACATCAAAGTCCATCAATTTACATCATGAGTTTGACCATGAGAGAGAAAAATTCAAACTGAGAAAAAACTAGGCGAAAAACAGAGTTTTTAAGGCAAAAATGACACTTTTCCATCCTGTGCGTAGCGCCACTTTTCCTGTGCGTAGCACTTTTTTCCAGCTAATTTTGGAGGCCTTCCCCTTCACAAAATTTGCTCCAAGTGGGCTTGTTGGAAATTTCTATCTATCTACTTTCTAGAACAAATGGAACTTTTAAATTTGGTGTCCATTTGCCCCTCAAAAAATCAGTTCTACCAACACTGCTTCCTGTGTGGCCAAAAAGGGGCAGAGAGGGCATTTTTGAGGTGTTTTTGACCATTTTGAAGGCTCAAAACTTGTCAAAATTTTCTAGTAATTTCTGGGTATGCATGATTTTTCATAAGGAATCAAAAAATGTAGATTTTTCCTCCAGAAAAGATCGCTAGAAAAAGCGAGCGCCGGGTGGCGCTATGCACCAAGTAGAAAAACCTATTTTTTCCTTCAAAATTTCAAAATTGCCAAAAAGTGTGCCAAATTTCTTGAAATTTGGGATGAGTGACCTGCATCAAGTACTATGTTGGGCCAATGAAGCTTCAGCCAAGATCTTGAGCTTATATTGCTCTTTCTTGCTCCTCAAAGTTTTCCTCAACTTGGCTTTTAGGCTCCTTATCCTCGCTTTGCAAATCTTGTTTCTTGCCAAATAATGAAAAGCCATGTGCCTCAACATATTTTTCTCCTTGTTGGCCTTCTCAAGCAGCTTCTCCAAGTGCATATTTTCCCTCTCTAGCCAAGATTCCCGATCAGCATCAACCTCTTGCTCAAGCGGTGTCAACTTGACTTTCCTCCTCTTTGTTGCTTGCCGATTTTCTCTTATGTTTTGTAGCTCCATGATTGTCTACTTGTCCTCCAACTGATTGTTTCATTGCTCAAGGTAATTTATGATCCACTTAGCTCTTTCAAGGTTAAGAGATAATTCATGAATGTCAGCTTCTTATTCTTTGATGATCTCCTTGAGTTTTGAGCTTTGGGAGCCCAAATCAGTATCCTCATCCTGAATCAAAATGAAATCTTTCTGCTGACCTTCAAAAGGTCCTTCATCATGCAATGGTTGTTTCCCTTTGTCATGTACTTGCTTTGCTGAAGAATAAGGCAAAGCCCCTTTCACCCCGGGTGAAGATAACATTTGCCTATGGTCTGATGAAGGAAACGAGACCCCTTCCATCCCAGGTGGAGATAGTACTCGTTTGGCAACTGCAAATAATCTCCTTGTGCCCTTTTGATAAGTGACAAATACTGACACACTGGTAGTTTGAGTCTCATGCACTTCTTGCTGATTTGAAGGCCCTCCTACCTCTTGAAATACTGATGGGGTCACTTGAGGGTTTGTGAAAACCTCATGTGAAATGAAATCATCCCATGAAACATTCAGTAAACTCAGCTGATGCAAAACAATAATCTTGATCAATGCAAAGTGATAAATGATGTTGTACTGTTTATGTTAGGCCCCTATACTACTAGTGCAACCCCTTATTGTTATTAGTATAACCCACTTATTATATTGACGTACCCATGTAGTGCCCATATTGTTACTATTGTGCCCCATAGAAGCCCACTATTGTTATTGTTGTGCCCTACAATATTATTGTTATGTAGGCTTTGATTGTATTGGGACCACTTAGACTCCTATATATAGAAAGGAGGTATTTTCATTTGTATCATCCAAGAATTGTTCATTTATGTCATGTAAAGGAGGTTGCCCCCTCGAAGAGGCTGAATTCTAAGTCGTGGATCTCTCTTTTCTATCTTTTTGTGAGCTGGTTCCATAACATTTGGTATCAGAGCTTTGGATTCTAGGGTTTCGCTGCTCCAAACAGGTCATCGTGGCATTTTCGCTATAACTTTTTTTCTGTGACGTTTCAGAAGTCGCAAAAAAACCCATTTGAGAAAAATTGGCGCTGAACCCTGGGTCTGAATTTCAGAGCTTTTCGCACGATATTTTCGGAGATATGATCTGAGGAAGTTGGTCTTTTTGCAGACTCCTGAATTACATTCAAAACAGGTGACCTGGGGGAAATCGTCATAACTTTCTTTCTGAGCATCAGATTGAAATTTCGTAAGAGGGTACAGAAAGAGGACGGACTGTAGTTTTATTTTATATATTTTTTAGAGTCAAAGGTTGAAACAGTGACTCGTGGTACGTCGTAAAAGTTCACTCTACTGAACTAGTCTATAATCAGGTCATCTTGGGAGATTGTGCATAACTCTTTCTTGGAGAATCCAATTTGGATCAGATTGGTGGCATTGGAAAGAGGACACATAGGGCTACTACAGGGCAGAATTTCAGAACTTAAAGATCTGCAAGCATAGAGTTACAGTCGTTTCAAGGTAGAGCTCCTAAAATCAAGAAAAAGCAAGATGAGGAAGTTTGATGGCAAGGATCCGGTAAATTGGATACTTCAGATGGAGCAATATTTTGATATACATGGTGTACAACTGTTACAAAAGGTATGTATTGCATCTTCATATTTAGAACCAGATCAATTTTTATGGTACAAAGGGCTTTGTTCTCGTAAAAAACTTGTTACGTGGTCAATTTTCACGGAGGAAATGATAGCACATTATGAGGATACAAAGAGCAACACCTTCTTTAGAGCAACACCACAACAATTGGAAAGTGTAAAAGGGCTTTGTGACATAGTGGAAAGCAAAATTATGGAAACCAGGAAGCATACCCCTCACAACTATAAAGATGGAAGTATTGTTTCTCCTAGCCTTCCACAACCTACAAGGGTTACACCACAACAATTGGAAGAAAAAAGAGAAAAAGGGCTTTGTTACAATTGTGATAGAAAATGCATTAAAGGTCATAAGTGTGCTGAAAAGAAATTATTTTACATAGAATATGAAGAGGAGGAAGAAAATGATCAAGAAACATCAAAAGAAGAAGATATGCGCCAGGACCCCATCCCAGAGAAAGAAGAAATGAATCCAACCATATCTTGTAATTCATTGGTCGAAATTACCACTCCTCAAACTATCAAGATAGAAGGACATATCAAGAAGAAAAATGTTCAAGAAGTGAAAAATCGCATTGAGCATCAAGAAATGAATCCGACCATATCTTGTAAAGGACTGGAAGAAATTACCACTCCTCAAAAGATAGAAGGACATATCAAGAAGAAAAAGGTTCTAGCAAAGAAAGATCACATCGAGCATCAACAACAAGTTCTCCAACTTTTAAAGGATAATGCCACTTCAGTGCAAAATCAAACGAAACAATAGGTAGATCAACATCGTAGTGAAAAATGTTTTGATGTAGGTGATTGGGTATTTTTACTGCTACATCTCAAGCAAGCTATTTATGAGAAGGAAATATTGGCAATACTACATGCACTTAAAAAATGGCGACCTTACCGAATGGCAAGACTCTTCAAGGATGAGGATGTGGAAGCATTGTTTTGTGCTATTTATATTATCCAACCAAATTGGATAAATGAAGCAAGGGATGAATGGAAGAAGGACGAAGAAGTATGGCCACTAATTCAAAAGTTGCAAAAGATCCCAATTCAAGCAATATTGCCAGAAATTGAAGAGGAAGGAAAAATCATATTGGAACCTGGAGCAGTCACAGAAACAAGAACCCGACAGCTACGAAATCGATCAATTTCAGAGTATCTCATCAAGTGGAAGAACTTACCCGCTGAATATTCCACATGGGAGGACAAGAATTTTATACAGAAGCATCAAGAACTACTCAAGCGTTGAGGACAACGCTTTTTGAAGGAGAGGGGCATGTTAGGCCCCTATACTACTAGTGTAACCCCTTATTGTTATTAGTATAACCCACTTATTATATTGACGTACCCATGTAGTGCCCATATTGTTACTATTGTGCCCCATAGAAGCCCACTATTGTTATTGTTGTGCCCTACAATATTATTGTTATGTAGGCTTTGATTGTATTGGGACCACTTAGACTCCTATATATAGAAAGGAGGTATTTTCATTTGTATCATCCAAGAATTGTTCATTTATGTCATGTAAAGGAGGTTGCCCCCTCGAAGAGGCTGAATTCTAAGTCGTGGATCTCTCTTTTCTATCTTTTTGTGAGCTGGTTTCATAACAGTTTATGAGGAGGTTTTCTTTGCACCAATGTGGTCATTTTCTCAATATTTCTGCATATAAAATAAGGGAGGTTCATCATCCTCACTCTAGTGAAATGCATCAATAGTCTAACATGATAAGTGTATAAGCGAGAAAATCTCCCTTCACAGCTGAAGTATTTGATAATGAGCTTCATGAGTGGAGCATATGTGTCCTGTAGGTATCTGAAAGGAAAGACCCTACTGATTTGCTTCTGATAACTAGCCTTGATATAAGGCTCATAATGCTCTTTGTCCACCAGTTGTCCTTTGTTCCACTGTTCACCCACATTCGGAATACCTGTTGCTTCAGCTATAGTTTTAGGTGTCAAAGTGAAGGTAACACCTGCTAAATTGACCTAGACATTGTGAAGATGGAGAACAAATAGTCTAGCAAGCTCATGGTGGTATTTCACTCTTTCCACCATCTCACAAAACTAGTAGCAAGACTGATGTTTGAAACATGCTACTGCAAGAGGACAAGCCAATAGCTCTATGAGTGTAGTGGGCTCCTCCCGGATGTGTTTTCCTCCCTTATGTGGTTTTCTTGGTACATGAATTTCTTGGGAGGAATCACTCACAGTTTCCTTATATCTTTCATAAGCTGAATCCGTTTCCATATTTGCCACTGTATGGTGTTCAATGATGAGTATGAAGAGATTTTATATCAAGAATAGGTGATTGTTGTTTGATGAATGGGACTGATGAGTGGGACTGTGAATGAGGGATTCTGATGCTGGATGTAGGGTTTTTATGGAGTGATAGGGTTTGGGTATGCAGATTATGGTTTGGGGAATAGTGGAAATTTGTTAGGGTTTTAGGGTTTTGGGGATAGGGGGGTAGGATGATTGTAGGTGAGAGAGGGGAAAGGGAAATGAAATTTGGGAAATGTAGTGGAGGGGAATGTGAAAATGATGCAGGGGGTAAAACAGCAATAATGACAAAATTGCAAACCCTAGACAGTCTTTGTAATGTAACTATGCAGCAAACTAGGGTTTGTTTTTTCACCTATTAAAATACCATCAAAGCTGATCAAATCTCTTGCAATGGCACTTAGGAAGCCTTACTTACTTGGAGGAATGAAGACTGCAAGATTTTGGAGCTTGGGCAAGTTGATTTGAGTGAAATTTAGGCTTGGAGGGCAGGTGCGCCGCGCCAACACAAGTGCGCCACGCCAGTTGAACCTTCAGTGTAATTTTTGTGCTCTATGCACCACGCCAAGCAGGTGCGCCATGCCACTACCCAGGTGCGCCGCGCCCAGAAGATTTCAAACTCTTACTACGATTTTTCTCCCTTTACCTCAAAAACACGATTTTCTCTTGTTCACTCTCTCTTTAGCATGAAAAATGAAGTCTTCAATACAATGGGCACTTTATATACAAGTGAATTTAATTTTTCATTTAAAGAAAACCCACTTTCTAATGTTTGCTTTTTCACTTTATCCTTTAAAACTCTGTTTTGCAGTTTGGCTCTTTTTTTTACTTTTGATGGACTAATGCTTTGACTTTATTCTCTCTTTTGTAGGAGCTGGAGTGCAGGAGTTTGGCAAGGTGACCCAGGGCTGCATTTCCGGACTTATTACATATAGGAAAATTAAAATTACATGAAATTTTATACATAAAACATAAAAACTCTATTTTTCCTCAAAACAGGGTTTTGAGGAAAAATCAATCACTGAGTATGTCATTATTCAAATTTTTTGATCCTGAGACCTTATTAGATCTCTTCATGTGCCTGCTAACCATTAGTGAGCTTTTACAAGATTATGATGACAAATCCTAGACCTAATGAGACCTAAAACCCTAAAAATGGATTTTTCAAATGTAAAGACAAAAGATGACTGTAAATGACCTGAATTTGTGAAAATAGGCCAGCAGGTAAAGACCATGAGGGCAAATTGATAATGAGCCACTACCATCAGATAATCCATGATCCTAATGGAATGCAGCTGATCAAATGAGACACCTAAAAATGCATGCAACAAGAGAATTTTGATCACTGATGGAGGGATGAAGATACCGACACTAACAGGACTGATTCGGGAGAGTTTAAGCCCTTGTGCGGTGCCAACTGTTTTAGCTCCCAAGAAAGGAGGTGAGTGGAGAATGTGCACGGATTCCCAGGCCATTAACAAGATTACTATCAGATACAAATTCCCATTACCTCAGATGGATGATATGATGGATTGTTTGAGTGGAGCAATGTACTTTTCAAGGATAGACCTGAAAAGCGGCTACCACCAAATCAGAATTCGAGAAGGTGACGAGTGGAAGACAGCTTTCAAGACTAATGAAGGCTTGTATGAATGGCTGGTTATGCCATTTGGGTTAAGCAATGCCCCTAGCACGTTCATGCAGTTGATGAACGAGATGCTCAAGGAATTCATTGCAAAATTTGTGATTGTGTATCTGGATGATATACTTATATACAGTAAGACGAAGGAAGAACATTTTCGACACGTGAGGTATGTATTGGAAAAATTGCAGCAGAATAAAATACTGATAAATTTGAAGAAATGTTCTTTTTTCAAGAAAGAGTTAACTTATTTAGGATTTGTGATTTCTAAGAATGAACTAAAAATGGATCCGGAAAAGGTTGCAACTATAGTTAGTTGGCCATCCCCCAAAAATTTGTTTGAGGTACAGAGTTTTCATGGATTGGCGAGTTTTTATTGGAAATTTATTAAAAATTTCAGTGGGATTTGTGCACCTATGCTGGACACCATTAAGAAAACAAATTAGCCTTTCCATTGGACAGAAGTGGTAGAAAAGAGTTTTTAGCTACTCAAAAGGAAAATTACCGAAAAACTGATTTTGAGATTACCAGACTTTAACCAACTTTTCTACGTTTGTTGTGATGCCAGTGGGACAGCCATTGGTGCAATACTTAGCCAAGAGGATAAGCCGGTAGCCTATTTCAGTGAGAAACTAAATGAAAGTAGACAAAAATACACGTTCTATGATAAGGAATTTTATGCGGTGGTTCAAGCACTAAAGCATTGGAGACATTATCTACTGGCCAATGAATTTGTCTTATTTTCAGACAATTCTGCATTGCAGTACATTATGCAGCAACATAAGCTAAACCATAAACATGCGAAGTGGGTGGAGTACTTGCAGAGTTTTACGTTTGTGTTGAAACATATCAGCGGTCAAGCCAACAAAGTGGCAAATGCATTAAGCAGGAGGAATCTGATCCTGCAGGAAAGTACCATACAAGTGTTAGGATTTGAACATCTTAAGGACTTGTATGAGGCAGATGCAGATTTTAAGGAAGCTTATGAAGCTTTCCAAAATCCATTATTGAGAGATAACAGTTCATGGCTGGACTATAACATACAGGAAGGATTGTTGTTCAAAGGAGGCAGTTGTGTATTCCGGAATGTTCTATGAGAGAGAACTTAATCTAGGAAAAGCATAGTGGAGGTTTAGCCGGGCATTTTGGCATAGACAAGACCTTGGATCAGTTGAGCCACTTTTACTATTGGCCGAAGATGCACAGAGATGTACAAAGGTTTGTAACTAGATGCAAAATGTGTCAACTTGCAAAGGGACACAGCCAAAACACAGGGTTGTATACGCCCTTACCCATTCCGAACAGACCATGGGACTCAGTCAGTTTAGACTTTGTCTTAGGTCTGCCGAAGACACAACAGGGATTCGATTCCATCATGGTGGTGGTGGATCGTTTCACCAAAATGGCACATTTCATTCCATGCAGGAAAACTAGTGATGCCACACATGTAGCGCATTTGTTCTTTACGAAGATAGTTAGATTACATGGCTTGCCAAAGTCTATTATTTCAGATCGAGACATTAAATTTACAGGACATTTTTGGCGAACCTTATGGAAGAAATTAGACACCAAACTAAACTTCAATTCAGCTTATCATCCATAGACCAATGGTCAAACCGAAGTGGTGAACCGGAGTCTGGGAAATTTATTGAGGAGTTTGGTTGGAGAAAATTCTCGACAATGGGATCGTGTGCTTGCACAAGAAGAATTTGCTTATAACGATTCGCCCAACCGGAGCATAGGCAGTAGTCCTTTCCAAATCCTATACGGAATGCACCCACATGGAGTACATGAGTTACGGGATTTGGGACAGTTGGAGCGCAGGAGTGCTGATGGTGAAGACTTCGCAAAGGCAATCAGCGATCTTCATGAACAGGTGAAATTAAAATTACAGAACAACAGCCAAAGATACAAGCAGAAGGCAGATTTGAAAAGGCGAGAGGTGCAATTCAACGTAGGAGACCTGGTATTAGCACACCTACACAAAGAGAGGTTTCCTAAAGGCGAGTACAACAAGTTGAAATGGAAAAAGATTGGGCCTTGCAGGATTCTTCGGAAATTTTCTGCAAATTCTTACGAATTGCAGTTACCCCCAGGTATTGGAATTTCACCCATTTTCAATGTGGCAGATCTGTATCCCTACATTGCGGCAGATGACGAAGACAGTTCGAAAAGACGAACACGAGACACCCAGAAAGAGAATGATTCATGGATTAAACAAATTCCCCCAGCAAAGCCTCTAGAGATCGAATAGATCCTAGATACCCAGGTGGCCAGAGGGACTCAAAGGAAGGAATATTTGCAGTACCTAGTCAAGTGGAAGGGTCACCCTATTGAAGATAGTTCTTGGTTAGATGCTCACCAGATTCAAAGCATCGAGTACTCTATTGAAGAGCTCATGGACAGGAGCCATGAATTTAATTTACCCCGGGAGCCTGATGCAGGGGCATCCGAATGAGGAGGCGATAGCTGGGAGATATGTTTGTTTCTATTTTATTTTGTTTCATTTTGAATTAAGGCTGACTCAGCCATTGTTAGATTTTGAATTAGACAAAATAGGATTAGATAGGAATTATTTTGAATAAATTGTTTCATAACTGAAGAACAGTTCCTCGAACTGTAAAAGAAACTGCTAATTATGTATTAAAAATAAGACAAGAAAAAAGAGTAGGAGGTTAGCTGAATTGAGTATGATTGTAAGCATACGCGCAGAATATAAGAGGGGCCACTGGTGTTAGAAAGCAAACCATAGAGAGAGATGGAGCCTAAAACTATATCTTTTGTTTATTTGTTATGTGCAAAGACAAATTTAAATCCATATAAATGTGTGTTTCAAATGATTGAATGATGGATGCTTGGTTGGGAGGTTTTTGCGGAGAGAGCTCTGGTGGAAACGAGGGTTTGAAGCTCACGGACTCATCAGATCGAGGTTTCAAGTCTGGAGAAGAACAGGGCCAGAGCGGCAGAGCTCCACAGAAGGGGACAGACTCTGACCCGACAAATGGAAAACGCAGGGTCCATTGGGACCCCATCTTACAAACAAATAATGATGAACAAGCCGACAGCACGGGATGGGGTGCAGATAGCAGGTTACGAAAAATCAAATAAGGAAGATATGACCAGCAAGGGGAGGAAAGGAAATATAGGCAATGAAGGTAATAACACTCAAAAACTGAAAGAAAAGGATGACAGTAAAAGAATAGAAAGCAGAGCCAGAGAGAATCCAACACAAGCACATTTCGCTCATGAAAACAAACAGGAAAAGGAGCAAGCAGGAGCAGAGGAAGAGGTTCTGAATCAGGATAAAGAGGAACAAGGAGGAATGACGTCAACACTCAACAGAAAGAAGAACCAGGGTCCGTGTAAACCCAAAGCTGCAGAAACCCTAAGGGTTGTGATATCTGACCCGGAGATTCAGGCATATCGGGATCACATGGTTGAATATGCAGTGATCTGCAGGTTCATGGGGTTCTGGCCAACAGAACGGGCGTTGTGTCAGTGGATAAAGCAACAGTGGAAACCCAGAGGTGATGTTAGACTGCACTTAGGAGCTAAAGGCTTTTTTACTGTTGTTTTCTCAAATTTAGAAGATAAGGATAGAATATTCGATGGAGGGCCTTATTTCTTTGCCTCTGCGGGCCTTTACATAAGGCCATGGAAACCCAACTTTGTACCAGAAAAGGAAACCTTCAAGCGGGTGCCAGTATGTACATGCCTTTTTTCCCTACCAATTGATTATTGGGGACATGCAGCTCTAGAACAAATAGGTAATAAGCTAGGGACCTTCATCAAGGCCTCAGAAGCGACTTTGCAAAAAAGGTACACCTCCTGTGCCAGAATCTGTGTGGAAATGGATGTGTCGAGAGCTTTGCATGAGGGCCTATGGCTGGAATACAGGGACGAGGATTATTTCCAAGCCATAGATTATGAGCAAATCCCGTTCCGCTATAGAAAATGTCATGAGCATGGTCATTTAATCAGAGAATTCCCACTGAACAAAGTAGCAGGAGATCACAAGGATGGCAAAGAAGAGAAGAACAAGGAAATCTTCACCAAACCGAAAGCTAAACAGAGAGCAAATAGGAAACGCCAAACCAGGGCAAGCACTTCACAAGGTAACATGAGCAATGCTTTTGAAATCTTGGAAACTGAAATGGAATCAGAGGACAACATTAAAGAACAAAAAACCACAACAATTAGCAAATCTACAACAGGGCAAGACATAAAAGAACCGGAGGTGAACCCTTTGAGCATAGTGCTCCAGGTTCAAGAAACAACAGAGGGGGTCGAAGAAGACTCAGAAATGCTCACTAGTGAAATCGGAAGCGAAGATATGGAACTCAATGATATACTAGAGCAAGAGGGTGTGGATCTACCAAACATGGTTGAAAACTAGAAAAAGAAAGGAATGGAACATATATCGGAAGAGGAAGTAAAAAGAATTAATGACATACTCATAGCACGGCAAAGAGCAGAGATGGAACTACAAAGCAAAAGCTTGGGTACAGCTAAAGGACTTGGGGTCCGGACACAGGGTCTACATCAAACCTCCACAAGTTCCAAATACCGTAAAAAGAGAGGACGCAGAACCAACAATGAGGCATTGCAAGAACTGGGACAAATGCTCTTAAACTCTGGTAAGATGAAAGCCCTAGAGGCTTTTTCTCTAATCTCCTAAACTCTGTTTAAAATGAAAATTCTTTCTTGGAATGCTAGAGGGCTAAACAGCCAAACAAAACAACGTCTTTTAAAGAAGAAAGTCCAAAAGGAACAACCAGACATAGTGTTTGTGCAGGAAACTAAATGTTCAAGCAGCACGGTAATCAATATCAGCAAAAAACTAGGTAAGCGTATGGAATACTTGGAGACAGCCAGTAATGGATGGGAGGGAGGCTTAATCACTCTGTGGAATCCACAAGTAATCAAGATCCTTTCCTCTGAGGTGGCCAGATCCTTCATAGTTGTAGAAGCTCAAGTCGTAGGAAACTCTGAGACCTATCTTTGTACTAATGTCTATGGACCTCAGAAGCTAGAGGACAAGCTTCTTTTCTTGAGAACTCTGCTTAACCTGAAGTTAAGGTATCCCCTAGCAAAGGCGATCATAGGAGGGGATTTCAACATGATAACCACCCTCATGGAAAAGAAAGGAGGTATAAGGAAACTCAATAGAGACTCTGAAGCTTTCCTAGACTTCATCAAGAAGGCTAATCTAGTGGATGTTTTCCCCAGAAGTGGTGCTTTCACATGGAACAACAAAAGGGGAGGTGAAAGGCAAATAGCTTCTCGACTGGATAGATTTCTAGTAACAGAAGGAATACTGCTGGAAGGAATTATAGTGGAATCGGATATTCTTCCTAGTGGAGGGTCGGACCACTGGCCCATCACATTGACTGCTGCAATCCAGGGTACTCCAAGGAATAAACCTTTTAGATTCGAAAAATTCTGGCTCACCCATCCTGATTTCATACAGCAAATTGAACAATGGTGGAAAGAACCTGTGGGCATTAAAGGCACTAAAATGTATAGGTTACAGGGTAAGCTGAAATACATTAAAGACAAGATCAAAATCTGGAATCGTGTAGTCTTTGGGAACATATTCAAAGAAAAAAAGAAACTAGAGGAGCAATTAGAGCAAATACATGAAGGATGGATTCAAGGGAACATAAACCCAGAAACTGAGAACAAGGAAAAGATGTTGATGTAAGATTGGCAACTACGTTGCCAACAGGAGGAAACTCTTTGGAAGCAAAAATCTCGAGTTCAGTGGCTTAAGGAAGGAGAACAGAATACAAAATTCTTCCACAGATCAGCTATTGACCACAGAGGAGCTAATAAAATCCTTAGCCTTAAAGATGAACAAGGAGCCACTATACAGACACATCAAGAGATCTCTAACCTTCTTACTATGCATTTCAGCAGAATAGCTCAAGAACCTGAAGTTGACAGAACGGAGGCCATTGATGAACTTATTTCCTTAATCCCCAAGCTAATTACGGCGAAGCAGAACTTGGCTCTAACTCGGGAAATTTCCATGGAAGAGGTGGAAGAGGCCGTGAAAGAAATGCCTAATGATAAAGCACCTGGGCCTGATGGTTTTACCATTAACTTCTACAAAGCTTGTTGGGAAATAGTCAAAACAGAAGTTTGGGAGGTAGTGGAGGATTCCCGGTGATCTGCCTCAATCCTCAAGTCCCTCAATTCCACCTTCCTTGCCCTGATTCCAAAGGAGGAGGAAGCTAACACACCTACAAAGTTTCGGCCAATAACACTATGTAATGTCGTATACAATATTATTTCCAAAGTAATAGCCAATAGAATGAAACCCATACTTCTGGGCATTATCTCAGAAGAGAAATCAGGCTATGTAGAGGGGAGACAGATTCTGGATAATGTCTTACTGGCACAAGAAATGATTCACACACTTCAAACTCGAAAGAAAGCAGGTATGATGATGCAACTAGATCTGTCAAAGGCGTATGACAAGGTTAACTGGCAGTATCTGGAAGCGATATTGAGAGCCTTTGGCTTTGCTGAACAATGGATAGTTTGGATTCTAGCTTTGGTCAAATCTACTAGATTTTCAATCTTGGTGAATGGAGCCCCCTCTGCCCAATTCTATCTTTCGCGAGGTCTTAGACAAGGTGATCCATTATCCCCCTTCCTTTTCATGATTTTGATGGAAGGTTTAAGTAGACTTATTCATAAAGCTAAAGAGGAAGGAGTTATTAAAGGACTGCAGCCCCTGCCCTAAATTCCAGCAACTACCCACCAACAATTTGTTGACAATACGATGTTGCATGGTACTCCCTTAGTCAAAGAAGCCTTGGGCTACAAAAGGATTCTCAATCTCTTTAGCAAGGCCTCAGGTATGGATCTAAATCTATCAAAATCTTCTATCTTCTTTTTCAATACTCATTTAGCTGTGCAGAAAAATCTTTCCTCCGTTCTAGGCTTCTGAAGAAGTAGCCTCCCCTCGAAATATCTAGGGCCTCCGTTAACTGACAAACCGTGGCAAAAAACGCACTGGGAAAAGATTTTGGCCAACCTGGAAAAAAGATGTCATCATTGGACCCACAGGGCCCTAAACTTTGCAGAGAGATTGGTATTAACCAAAGCAGTCCTCCACGCCATTCCGCAATATATGCTCTCCATTATTCCGACACCTAATGGAGTACTGCAAGAGATAAGAGCCATCCAAAGGACCTTTCTTTGGTCGAGTAATTTGGAGAAGAAGAAATGGTCACTGATGACGCGGAACAAACTGTGCAAACCTAAACATCTGGGAGGGTTGAACTTGCAAGACCCTTCCACGATTAACCGAGCCTGTGGTGCTAAATTATGGTGGAAATGGCTGAAAGAACCTAAATTACCATGGGCCAAACATTGGAAGGAAAAGTACGCTCCAAATCATAGTTTACAAAACTTAATCAGAATGCAAGAAAACCCAAAAGGCTCACCAATCTGGAACCTAGTGAGAAACAACCGGCAAATTATCCAGGAGCATAGCTTTTGGGAAATTCGTGATGGTAAAACAGCCCTTTTTTGGGAGGATGCATGGCAACAACTCCCCAAGTTGGAAAGGCCTGAGTTCGCAGATGTCAAAAGAAACAACCAAGAGCTAGGGAGAACTACAGTGAATCAATATTGGAAGCCTAATGAAAGGGACCAGGTGTGGAGAACCTGGATATTCAATGAGACAGAGCACCTGACCGAAGTAAACAACGGTATGAGGAACCTGAGAACACAACTAGACAAGAGAAGGATAAGGATAGCAGGAGATAGTGACCAATTACGATGGGGAAAGCTAGAAGGAGGCAACTTCATGCTCAGAGAAGCCAGAACTCACATAGAAGACTTAGAGCATGAAGAAAAGGTCAAATGGCACAACAAAGTCTGGGATGCCCAGCTTTGGCCAAAAATCAAAACTTTCCTATGGCTCCTAATGCACAGGAAAACGCTAACCTGGGAGAATCTCCAGAAAAAAGGATTCACAGGCCCTTCACGCTGCCCCATGTGTGGAACGGAAGAGGAAACCATGAATCACCTCTTCAACACCTGTGACTGGGCAGAAAGTTTATGGATTTGGGCAGAAAGCATACTTCAAAGGACGGACAGGGTCAGGAATTCTATTCAAGAAACTATCGAGATCTGGAGGGGTAATTTCTCCAATAATCAAATGGTTAACACCATTTGGAAACTCATACCAGGGTTCATTGTATGGTCAATTTGGAAAGAAAGGAACCAGAGAGTCTTCCTAAATGAAATTAGAAATATAAACCACTTAAAAGATACAATTCTCCAAAATGTCAAACAATCGGTTCTCGTCAAAGGAAGGATAGAACAAGACACAAACATCTCGAGTGCAGACTTACAGATTTTGAAAGCTTTTAACCTTGACAAGGGAAACTTCGCTTCCTCCTCGAATCGTCGGCAGGAGTTAAATACCAGTGTGAATACATGGAAGCGGCCACCTTTAGGATTCCTCAAACTCAATTTCGATGGAGCTTCCAGGGGTAATCCGGGATCTGCTAGCATCGGAGGGGTTCTAAGGGACAGTGAAGGCAGAATTCAGTATATCTATAGTCGAGCTCTAGGTGAAGGGACTAATAACGAAATGGAATTTGCAGCGTTGGAACAAGGTTTGAGAATTCTCAAGAAACTAAAAGCTGGAGCAGCTGTGGTGGAAGGGGACTCTCAGCTGGTGATTACGGCAGCGAGGAAACTGTATTCGGGAGCCAAAACAAGTAAAGTCACTCGGCACTGGAGACTGGCCAAGGTAACAGAGAGCATTGTTGAACATCTTTCTTGGCTAAACGGCTTAATCTTTCAGGCAGTTAGACGCAAAGCTAATACCGTAGCAGATCACTTGGCAAATTATGGCATCGATAATCCCACTGTCAACTTGGACAGCTGTTGGCAGGACATCACTTGCACGGAGTTGAGAAATAGGTGCACACTGCTTTCGAGGCAGGACATTTTTAACGAAAGATAAGGCTAGGGGTACGAAGATCTTCACCGTTAGTGGAGAATGACGCCATCCAATCGAAGGGAAGTAAGGATAAAGGGTCAGCAGGCGAAAGGAGTACACGGATGGAAGAGGCATTCAATGTACAAGCAGGCCGGGTCAGTACCGAGGAGTTCCATGAACAAAAATTATGGACTCCGCTGGCATCAAAACAAAATAAAAGCCACTTGGCACTCACCGGAATGGTTCAAGCGGGGCAGATTTAATAACAGGGATCTGGCCCATCAACAAAAATGTGATCCTCAGAGTAGAATTAATTATGAAGGGATGTGTGAGCATAAGTTGACGAGATGGGGAGCCTCAAGCGACTCAGGGTCTCCCTCTTCTATAATTACAGTTCCCAATTACAAAAGCAATGCTCTGCTCTACAAAGGATACCAGCATCATATCATTTGTGCTCTCAGAAGGTGGCTTTTCTCTATTCTTTGTCATAGGAGGATGGCGCGAGAAGGCAGCAGAAACGCTTCGGCCAACAAAGACCTGCAGCAAGCTCAGGAGGCTTACAAAACGAGAACCTCGCAGAAGGAAAAACGCAAAATAGAGGAGTTGGAAGCAATTGCTGTGGAAGAGGAAGAAAACCTGGAGGAGAATGTACTGGAAAAGGAAATGGAATGGGTTCAGGATCCCGGCATGGCAACAACACGGGCAACTCAATATGTCCGCACTTAGGCAGAGATGTGGCGAATGAAAACGATGTTAGCAAAAGCTATCAGCATGCAAGGGGAGTATCTCAATTAGGCTCACCAGGCTATTTCTGTCTTATCTGCGGATCACACAGCGGTTTTGGAAGCACTAGAATTCAAAATTAGTGCACTGGAGCAAAAATTTGATATCATATCTAGAAAGTTGATAGTGTTGACTAACCTTCTGAGGCATTCCATTTGCCAAGATGCCATTGCTGTGGGGGAAGGGGCAAAGGAGACCATGGGGACCAGTCAGGGGAAGCATTCCTCCCAACATCCACCTCAGTTTGGCAAAGCTACAACTTTGGCCGGCCAGGATTCCTCCACCAAGGATTATATCGTCCTAGGGCTATAATGGGATTCTTTGGAAGTCTCGGTGTGCTTTCATGGGTCTTGGGTCAGCACTTTTCTGTTTCGGTTACGCGAGTTTACTTGTTATGTTTCAGTACTCTATTTCTCTTCTTAACAGTCCTTTTCGTAGTTTCCTTGCTTGTCTCGGAGGAACTTAGGTCTGTTTGGTCTCTATTTTGCCATATACTCAGATGGATTACTGGTTTTGGTGTCCCCAGCCCTCTCTGTGCCACCCTGCGTGGTGAGCCTTGGGGATTTTTGACAGTCTGGATGGTTATGAAATGTTGGAAGCAGGCAAGGGAGTCGATCTTTAGTCTGCACGAGCAGACCTTTTTGTACACTATGTATCTTTTGTCTTAATACAAATTGCTGATTTACACAAACAAAAAAAAATGATTGAATGATGAATTCAAAGTGATTCATAGCTTTTGTACTACATATATGTATGCAGGTGAATTCGGCGGACTCAAAGAGGAGAACGAATACATAGAGAAAAATTGCTCGCGGCCTAGCGGAAAGCATTATAAGACCAAACAATAAAAGAGCGAAAGATTGAGGAAGCGACGCTCAGGGACCGTTGGATCCAACAGATCAACGACGAAGATTGAATCGGCGAATGGAATAACCCCGACCTCGGGCAATTGTCGATTGAGATCAAGCGATAGAATAAGGACCGTTGGATTTGTGGGAAGATCAACGGTAGAGATTGAATCGGTTGGATTGAATCAGCGAGTGGAATAACCCCGACCTCGGGCGATCGCTGATTGCGATTGAGCGAGGACAGTTGGATCTATAGGAAAGATCAACGGAGGAGATTTAATCGGCAAATTTCGACGCAATCATCGAAGTGATCGCATCACAACATTTGAAAGGTGGCTATCGGCGGAGGAGTATGGATGCAGGCGATAAGGTAGACTTGACGATATTTATAAGTCCCGGTGCATAAAATTTGAGATCCGACCTATGTGATCGGAGCGGATTTTTCTTTGTATTCCTATGTTTCCCATAATTTCCGATATAACGAAGGGTGCGGGTTTTTAGTGTAAAAAGCGCCACTAAAGAGTCCCGATAGTGTGATCGCATATCGGGGAAGTGGAAGGAGTGGGTAATGTGACCCACGGAGGAGCTGATACCCGATTGCGTAAAGGGAAGCCCTAGGAAACTATGCCAAAACTATGGAATGAGCGGGGAAATGGTGTGTTAAGCATGTTTTATGTGTAATTCCTTTATAAAGGTTTTACAACCATTATAGCGCCAATTTGAAGGATTCCTATGATAAATCCAATATACCCAAGCTTAAATTGGTGTAGTTATATGTATGCGGGCTTGAGGACTTCAAGGGTTATAAAGGGGTTGTAGAGTTCCGATAGGAAGAATCAGTGAAAGGAAAAGGCTGGGTTACTGACTTAAAACATTCCGCAGAGACTATTTAAAGAGGTCATAACCAATAAGGTTTGGAGATTAGTGCACGCAGGTAATTGACGGCATCACAAACTCTCTGAGAATCCAGTTTTTCATGATCAGTCCAAGCATATTGACATCTGGTATCACCATCTTCGAGATTGTGTGTAGAGGAAAATCATGTTGCTAGAGTACATTCCTACAGAGGAGCAGGATGCATATATTTTGACAAAGGCATTGTCAAGATGAAAATTCGAGTTTCACAAAGGCAGGATGAGGGTAGCAGATAATCCCTTTCTTATTGAGAGGGAGTGTTAAAAACCGCAACAAGAAAATCCTAATTTAATTTGTCTTTGAATTAAATTGTAATTCTATTCTCATAGAAGCTTGTAGCAGTTAACTAACTTAAGTTGACTTAGTTTGGTCAGTAAGTTCGGGTTGGAAGTCTATCTAGATTCATGTAGAGTGATCCCTAAATTTTAGGGTTGTAGGTTGAGTTGTAGTTATCTAATTCAATTTAACTAAGTCAAATTCAGTTAAACTAGTTCTAACTATTGGAGGAACTAGTGAGTGGTTAAGTGAATTAAATTATATTTAATTCACATGTAGTGATCAATTAGATAACTAATAATTCACTCATTAATATCTCATGGATGTCAATTCAGGAGGAAGACCCAGTTGGCATTAGTGTTCAGGAACAATGTACTATTAGTTGTATAATTTTCTGAGTTGTATAGATGGTGCATGCAATCAGTAGAAGGCCTATGATAGATTGTGCGGTTGTGGTGAGGAATTTTCCCAATTAAATATGGGCTAATTCCCTTAGGGATTGCGCAAGGAAGTAGAGGCTTGGCAGGTAGTAGATTTGGCAAAGTGTTGGCTTGAGCTGGTTTGTGAAGCAGTGAAACAATTTGTACTTGTGCGGAGATTGTTCGTGTTGAACAACCATTGTATGTTCTTCTCAAATCTTCTGGTTAATGCAATATAGATAGTCGGGGTTTTGAGCAGTTGCTTTCCCCAGAAAAATATTGTGTTATGTGCAATTGAAATTCTTCCTTTTCTGCTTCATGATTTCATTGATCAATTTTTGTTTCTGCTGATGAGTAGAGTAGATTCATGTCTTTTGTTTTAGCATATCACATAAGCAGTTTGAATCTAGAATAAAAATCTACAGCAATCACGTCTTAGCTACTTACACCTTGGATGACTCCCTATCCCCTTTTTAGGCACTTTTGATATATCATAAAACAATGCATCAATGTATTGATAGTCTTATGGCCCATATGAATATCAAAACCTGCAAGAAACAACAATATATTAACATGACAAAAATTAAATTTAAAACAAAATTATTTTAAGAAAAAACAAGTAGTAGCAAAATTCTTACATTATATATTCCACTGGGGTGTGAACTCTATATTTTTTTTTCTAGTATTTTCTTCTTTTGATTTTCTGCTAAAAAAAATTTGAAAGCTTGTTGGATACAATGGGATTTTTCTCTCCCCAATAACAAACTCATTATATGTATTTGATTTATATGTATTTGATTTGATCCAAGCCACATTGTTACCTCTAATCATATTCCAATCCAAATCAAAAGAGGAAAAGATTTCTTTTTGTGGATATTACACTTCAAGAGCTAGAAGTTGTTTCCATTTTGAACATCTATACAAGATATATAACTCAAGTTAGTTTCTCATAAATTTTCAAAAAAAAAAAAATTATGTGCCATTGGAAAAGTCAATGAGTTTTATACTTAAAACACTATAAGGGTATCAAATTCCAATAATGTATCATGTTGATTATCATTTCTCTCCTCAATAACAAACTCATTATATCTATTTGAATTGATCCAAGCCACATTGTTACCTCCAATCATACTCCAATCCAAATCAAAAGAGGAAAAGATTTCTTTTTGTGGATCTTGCACTTCAAGAGCTAGAAGTTGTTTCCATTTTGAACATCTCTACAAGATATATAACTCAAGTTAGTTTCTCATAAATTTTCAAAAAAATAATAATATGTGTCATTGGAAAAGTCAATGAGTTTTATACTTAAAACACTATAAGGGTATCAAATTCCAACAATGTATCATGTTTATTATCATATTCAGTGAAAAATCTATAATTTTACTTTTTGCCTATTTTTATTCACATATTAACATCTTTAAACTTTACATCTTGAAAATAGCCTGAAATTTGAATTTCAAAGTTATATATCCAGCGAAACCACATCTTTTGAAGCGAAAGAAATTTCTTTGTGGTTTCCATTTCTGTTGCTTCAGACAATGTGGTTTCTCTAAAATTACATGAGGAGTGTTTCTGAATTTGGAGGTCACTTTTTGGGTATGCTATATTCCAATTGTTGGGTGCCACGTTTGAATCAGAGAAGCTAAAAGTCACAAATTTAAATGGTATTTACATAAAAGTTATTTTCATCCAAATTTACTAATAGGTGAAAATGTGACTATTGGTTGTATTAGAAATATTTTTATTTGATGTGCTCGTTTCTCTTCATAGTCATCTATTCATTATTATGGTAACTAGGTGAACCAAATATGCTATGGAGAGCTACAACCCCACTAATAAATAACTTTATCCTAATCTTTAGAGAAAACTTTGCTACCTTTAAGACAAGTGTGGTAGAAACTGCAAAACACACAAGCAATAACACTACTATTAGTCTAATTTCAAATTTAATAGACTATGAAAAAAAGAATTTTAATATCCAAATCTACTTTAAATAATAAACTCTAAATCAAAAATTTCATCATGATGGTTTATAAAGAGAGACCGTAAGGAAGATAGAGGTAGCAGTGACTTGTTGGAAAAGTTGAAGAGACAAAGCATAAATTCACACATAAAACACTGGATACTTATGATGAATCCAGTGAAAGGTATTTATCTTTTTCCAACTACCAACTTGTATTTAACAAATTATCTTATTAACAGAATAATTTTAACGTGAACCACAATTTTTAACCTAACCCACGTAGATAAGTTTGGACAATTTGCAATCGAGATAAGCTCGGCGCTCCGGGCGACCCGGATGGCCATATTTCTGCAGTCAACTATAAAAGCATTGGAAAATTGAAGACTATTGAAAACACAGGTTCTTGGAAGTTGCATGGTTGAAATCTTTTACAAACACAGGTTCTTGGAAGTTGCATGGCTGAGAATGGGCCTCTCGAATGACTTTTTTATCACGGCAAGAGCTAACGACACTGCCATAGGGCATTAAATGCCCGCTTAGCTGCATACTCCATAACCTGATAACACATCGCCATTATTTTTTATTTATCTAGTCACCGCACACGTGTGTTATCGCGTTATCGAGTATGCAACTAAGCGGGAATTTAATGCCCTATGGCAGAGTCATTAGCTCTTGCCTTTTATCACGGCCCTCATCGACAATCCGTCGGAACAAACGCGACATTTCTCGGCTTCTAAAAGCGAGGAAGCCGTTTTTGGTTTATAGAAGCATTGGTGGTGCTGCCAAGTGGGGACAAACTGAAGGCTCGAACCACATAAAGAGCCAGTAGTTATAGCTTGCTATCTTTGCAGGGCAGGCTATCTAAGTAGCTTGTGGTTCGAGATCACCCAAATTGAAACAAAATTTTGGTTCTGTGTTTTCAATTTGATATACGATGAGCTCGGGAAGTGATCATCATTACCTACCTCAGTAAAATGGTGAGGCCAGATATTTCGTCTATGACGATATCGTGATATTGGCTAGAATATGTCTCCTACTTCTGGCTTTGCTAGTCATTTTGTTACACCTTTATGCCCAATGAAGTTCGGTATCGCCTGCCAGATTTTTCGGATGGACCCGACGGAGATCAGCTTCTAGCGGTCCTCAATTTTATATTACGGGAGAAGAACCGGAGAGGTTGTGGAACATGGGGTTGGATTCTGCGATATTAGAAACTCTGCCCATGTTTCTCTATAAATCAGAGAACTTCACAGATGGGCTGGAGTGCACAGTGTGTCTGTGCGAATTCGAGGAAAATGAGAAAGGTCATGTTCTGCCAAATTGCAGGCATAGTTTTCATGTTGAGTGTATAGACAAGTGGTTCCATTCGCATTCGACTTGTCCCATTTTCAGAACCGGTGCCCAGCCGGAACAGCCCGTTTCAGAATCCGCTAGAGTCGAGCAGGTTTCGGTTACAATGGCGGGACCAATTACTTCAGGCTTCCAAGACAATCTGAATTTGCAGCAAGAGCAGAGTGTAAGCTATGGAGAAGAGTACAATCTGCTGAAGCCAACAAATATATTCACTTCGAATCGGCAGAAGCAGAGAAAACCAGACATGGATGAGGGAACTTCTGGTGGAAGAGCGTTAATGCCTGAGATTGCCATTGAAATACCCAAGAGACCTGATGGCTTCTCGTCTCCTGGGGAAGGCCATCAACGCGTTTCACCAAATGGTTTGCACTTGTCTTCGCGATCTCCCATTACTCGCCTTCATTCGCTTACGCGAATGGTGAGCAGAGACATAGAGAGGAGTCAGGTCTTTCCATCCGATCATCCTACTAAACGCAACACAGAAAGTGGGAATTGAAGTAGTCTGTGTCCCTTCCCTGGTGCAGAGCACCTCCCATGCATTGAATTTTGTGTTGTGGTTACTGGTGGAAACAAGAGACAGATGCCATTGATGTAAATTATATCCTAATTTCCGATTAAAGTAAAGTTTTTCGATAGAAATTATAAATGAGAATTTTGTCGGAGGCTTTTCGAACCAAACAGTGTAAAGGATGATGATCCACACTTGTTGGTTCAAAAACGGTCAGTGAAAAATTTATTGAATTGAGGCTTCTGTGATCCATATTAAGTTTATGAGAGATTTTTCGGCATAAATCACAAGATATTTCATTTGTCCACACGTTTACAAGTTGAATGAGTAGATCAGGGTTTGCATGTTAAATAGATAGAGCAGAAACTCCAACGGCTAATGGCTATATTGACAACGGCTAGATTTGACTAGTTAGTTGGGACATGATTAGGGATATCACCAATATTTAATTAAATTCTTATTAAAACAAAAGTAAAAGGACCCCTTTTACCCACTTATAATTATAAATAAATTATAACATAAATTCATTTACATTAATAGTTAGTTAGTTATAAAAATGATGAACCACACTAGTTGGTTCCAAATGCATGGAAAAATGAAATATCTTGTGATTTATGTCGAAAAATCTCTCATAAACAAAAATTTATTTTTATGTTATTTCTACCCAAAAACTTTGCTTAATTCATTATGGATCACAGAAGCTTGAATACATAATTTATGTTGTAATTGGCGAATAAATCCAAACAAAAATATTTCTATATGATCTGTAAATTATATTTGTAGTTTTTAATCAACTTTTTGATGAACTTTTCTTTTCCATATATATATATTTTCCTGGTAATTTTGTTTTAAATCTGATGGATATCTTTTTAAATTACAGAATTTGGAATATATAATTTATAGAATGCGAAGAACATAAATTTTTAATAAGTCTATCTATACAAGTAAAATAAATAAAAATCCCAATGTTATCAAAAATTTATCACCAAAATCCAATTGAAAACCCAAACAATAAAACCATTAAAACACCAAAAAACCTATTTTTTTAAAATCTATAACGTGAATTTTTTTTTTATCTTTTAATTTAGGTAAATACCTTTTTATCTTTTAATTTATTTTGTTCAAGAGAAAAATAAACATTTTTCATTAAGAAACATGTTTTAATTTATATAAATTAGATAACAATAAAATAAAATTATTGAATTATTAAATTATAAAATGAATATATATATATGGGGTAAGTTAAGATTTTATTAATTCAAAAAAATTATACTACTTAATTGGTTGTTTATTGGCAAAAGAGTGGGTATTAGTGTGAGAATAAATATAATGTTTTTTGAATTAATTATTTGTATTGCTTTCCAAACTAGATGCTTGAACATATCTAAGAATAAAGCAAAAAGTTGCGTAAAGAGTTTAGACACAATACATAGATAAATGATTATTGAGTTCCTCAAAGGTTTTTTCTTCTTTTTTTTCCTTGTTAATCTCAATCCATTCTAAAAAGTTATTGGGCATAGATGACATGGAGACAATGTCTACATTTCCTTGAGGCACTTCTATTTTTGAAGAATCTGCATTAATTATTGCTTCCTTATCACTATCTGAGTAATTTGATTCATGAATATATTTGTGTCTTCTCGTGGACAAAGCGAAGATAATGGTTGTGTCTCTCTCTTCTCCATCTGAGGGATCTAGGTGAGTGTGGTGATATGGTGGAGGAGGAGGGATCATAGAGTTTATGGGATGAATTGGTGTTGCAGTGGGCTGAGTTGAGGCTGAGGGACTAAATTTAGTTGAAGTTAATTGTTGTTGCTACTTGATATCATGCTTGTGAACTGAGGAATTCTTATATCCTCTTGGGTCTTGCCATCCTTATTCTTTTTATTGGCATCAAGGAGAATTCCTTTGAGAAGAAAGGAAAGCATTTTGGAAATGACCTAATTATTGACAGGACTTATAGTGGAAAGTTGTATTCTAGTAATCCATCGGTTGCAAAAAGATTATGCCATTCCAATTGATAAGGATCCTATTAGTCAACCCTTTTCTAATATCTATTTTGACACAAGTGTGTGTAAAGGTTACAATACCCCTCACAATCTTGTTTATATCAACCTTAATAAAGTGGCCTAGGGAATTTCCTACATAAGCTAAGATTTATGGAGTTAATAAATGAATTGGCATATTAGAAAGTCTTATCCAAACTGGAGTGGGAAATGTGTTCATGGATAAAGGGTTAAATTCAAGAAACCATGGTTGAAAGGAGAGATTAGAACAACCCCATAACTAGGGTCCTTGATAAAAAAAACTCTTTGAAATTCCTCTTGTTTTTGAATTGAAAAACAAAGAAACCCTTTGGAGAAAAATATAGATTCATATTCGAGGATCGGGTTTGATGCACCCATTCTCGGAGTGAAACTGTTAATGGTGAAATCCCATTAAAACAAGAGATGATGGCATTCCTCATATAGGTTAAGTTGAAAATATTAGATTGTGGGTCCTCCACTCCTAGTTCTAGAATTTCTTTCGCTTGTTCTTCAATTAAGGTTGGTCGAGAGAGATCTTTGGGAGTCAATTTCCAGAACCCTCATTTTATAACATCCTTAAAGGATTGTGGCTAAGAGAAAGAGGGTGCACCCCAACCTTACACTCATCTATTCGATCTTGAGAGTAAGAGGATTAATGCATCCTTGGCTATACCATAATCTTTGAGCAAAATCCCTTCCTGAAGTTTCCTACTCCCATGTAGGAGCCACATTGAGATAGAAGGGATTATTGTTTGATCTTTGATTCTAGCTCCAAACGTAAATATAGAGTTGGTAGCTCCCACTTGTAGAAATAAGGAACCCCCTGTGGGCATCCTCACGAAGATCAAAAAGATCAAGTGATTTGAAGCGAAGACATGACATTAGAGGAGGGGAGAATCCTACTACAAAAAATTTCCTCATGATTTAATAAATCTGGAGCGATGGTGACACAATGCATCAGGGGAATTTTTAGGTCTAAAATGAGCATCCTAAAAAAATGTACAAACAAAATAAACTTTATAAGGACCAATAGGATTCAAGATGATGATGTCCACCATGGGGGATGATTCACCATTTTTGGAGTAAAAAAGTAAAAAGATTAAAAAATAATAACATAATAAAACTACTTTTTCAACTCATATTTTCAACTTATCTCCTTAAGGTTTTAATCAAATTTCGAGTTGGAGTACTCGTTGGATGAAAAATTTAATTCCTCATCCAAGGAGTACCCATGTTGCACACTTTCGATGGACCCTGCTACACGAAAAACGAGAAATACATGAAAAAACGTGATTGCAATCACGTTTTCATGTATTTCTCATTTTTCGTGTAGTAGGGTCCATAAAAAGTATGCAACATGTGTACTCCTTGGATGAGGAACCAAATTTTTCATCCAACGAGTGTTGCCGCTTGAAATTTGAATAAACCCACAAGGAGATAAGTTAAAAATAAAAGTTGAAAAAATAGTTTTTTTCTTTTTTCCCTCTAAAATTTGATGATACAATCTAATCTTATTTTATTGTTTCCACTATTATTTTATAATTTCCCTAGGAGGCCCATTTTAGACATCAAAATTCCCATAATGGAGGGAGCTCCATATGAAGGGAAGATTCCTAGAGTTGAAAATCCTCCAAAGACAGGGCGACAATCGAAGGCTATAAGGTTTCCATCACAATAACCGCCAACGAAGGAATCAAGTTTTGATAAGCCCAATGCAAAAATAAACATTAAAATCAGACTAGTGTACCCAAGATTTATAACCTTTATAGAGGCCAAGCAAGCACTATGAAATGTCCATTGAAAAAGATATATATTTCCTATCAATTGTACCATTTAGACTAGCATACCACACTAGTAGAACTGGCTAAACAAAAAAAATCAAAATCAAATTCATCATAAAATTAAGTAAAAGTGGAGAGGTCCACCTCATTAGGGTTGGTGTGACCCTGATTGCAACCACTTTGCCCTAGAGCGGGAGCTAATTAGCAAGTTCAATCCAACTAAGACGAGCCCCCATATCTTTTTGTTGGGGCACCACCTTGTCCAACATCAACAAAATCTCCTCTTTGATTTCATTCTTTTCCATAGTTTCCTATTTGCCAACCCTTTGCAAAGATATATTTCGAAAAAAATGTGTGCAAAGGTTACAATACCCCTCACTGTCTTGTTTGTATATGTCTTAATAAAATGACCTAGGGAATTTCCTACAGAAGCTAAGCTTTCTAGATTTACTAAAATGAATGGGAATATTAGAAAGTTTTACCCAAGCTGGAGTGGGCAATGTTGTCATGGATAAAGGGTTGAATTAGGAAACCATGGTTGAAAGGAGAGCCTAGAACAACCCCATAACTAGGGTCCTTAATCAAAAAATATTTGACAATCCTTTGGATTTTTTAAATAGAACACAAAGAAACCCTTCGAACAAAAATATAAATTTGTAATTGGGGATCAGGTTTGATGCACCCATTCTCGAAGTGCAAATGCTAATGGCCAAATCCAATTAAGACAATAGATGGTTCCATTACTCATATAGGTTAAGATGAAAATATTAGATTGTGGGTCTTCCACCTCTAGCTCTGGAATGTCTTATGCTTATTCTACGTTGAAGGTTGGTCAAGAGAGATAGTCGGTTGTTGAAGCCCTCGGTTTAGAACATCCTTAAAGGATTGTGGCTAAGAGGAAGAGGGTGCACCCCAACCTTTGGCTCCTCCATTTGATCTTTTGATTAAGAGGATTAATGCATCCTTCTCTATAGCATAATCTTTGAGAAAAATCCCTTCCTGAAGTTTCCCATCTACATGTAGGAGCCGCATTGAGCCTGAAGTGATTCTTATTCGATCTTGGATTCTAGCTCCAAATGTAGAGATAGAGTCAGCAACTCCCGCCTGTACACATAAGGTACCCCTTTGAGTGACCTCACGAAGACCAAAAAGCTTAAGTGATTTGAAGGGATTGCATCACCTTAAAGGAGGGGAAAACCCTGCTTAAAAAAAAAATTCTCATGGTTTAATTGATCTGGAGCGATGACGCCACAATGAGAGAGCTCCATACGAAGGGAAGATTACTAAAGTTGAAAATCCTCCAAAGAAAAAGCGATGACCACAATCTATAAAATTTCCATCACAATATCTACCAACAAAGAATTTAAGTTTAATAAGTCTAGTGCAAAAATAAATATTAAAATCATACTAATGTACCCAAAACTTATAGTGTTTAGAAAAGTCTAGTGGGTGAGAAGTCATCCTCATTAATTATATGAAGTGATGACTCCCTCATCGTGTCCCATTCACTAAATTTAAAAATAATATAAAATATTTTTCTTTATTATTATTTATTATATGAAGTGATGACTCCCTCATCGTGTCCCATTCACTAAATTTAAAAGTAATATGAAATAAATTTTTTATTATTATTTATATTTTTAAAGATATTAATAAATTATATTAAAATTTATTTAAAAATTTTATTTTTATTAACTTCTATATATTTAAATTTAAAAGCCATATATTATTGTTATGTGACTTATTATATCATATATTTGGTGACAAATTAATGAATAGGCAAATGTTATGTGATATTTTGTCAAGTCATTTTGTATAGCTTATTATAAAAATTAACTAAATTATAACTTTATTTTAATTTATTATTATTAATAATTATGAAATGAATTATTATATGAGTTAAACATATATTAACTAAAAAAAGAAAGATAACACAATTCTCAACTATGGAGATTCACTCATTTAATTATGGATATTTTTAATTTTTAAATAAGATTTGTTACAATATTATGAGTCAATACCATGGCTTATTAATATCACATGTGAATTAATAACTCTCCAATATAATTTAATAAAATGTTGTCAACTATTTCTTTTTAGAGTTTTTGATTAAAATTGTGTTTATATGGTGTTTAAACTAATGCATAAATAAATTTAGCCCAATGAAAAATCCTTGAAACACTTGGATTATACAAAGTTTATATATCAAATTTATAAATTTATTAAATTCTTACCAAATTTCAAACAAAATTTATAGAACGAGAAAAAATACGAAAAACCTTCAAAGCCTAAAAATATAAAACAATTAGTTAAACTAAGTCGAACAATCACCTTCAATGGATAAACATAATCTATGGAAATCAGCTTCAATCAAATCACCTTCAATGGGTAAACCTAATCTATGGAATTCACCTTCAATCACTTTCAATGGGTAAACTTAATCTATGGAAGACCCACTATAACACCAAGGGTACATCTAACAACCTGCAAGCAGATATAATTTCTTATGATTTGGAATTCACCTTCAATCACTTTCAATGGGTAAACTTAATTTATGGAAGACCCACTATAACACCAAGAGTACATCTAACAACCTGCAGATATAATTTCTTATGATTTTGGCAAGAGTGGAGACTCCAGCTAATAAGGAATCTACTCCTTGAAACAAAACAACATACTCAATGTGAATAAAACCCTAGCCTAATAAATTTCACCCAACCAACCAATCCATCTCACCGCACACCACTGTATTTCTTTCTACATTTCATTAACAAAACATTCCGTTGAATCTTCAGGTACAGAAGGGAGAAAATTCCCAGCTGGTTCCTTCCCACACCACTGTATTTCTTTCTACATTTCATTAACAATATCGTTCCGTTGAATCTTCAGGTACAGAAGGGAGAAAATTCCCAGCTGGTTCCTTCCCAGATCCGGCCAGGGCCGTCCAAAGCACGGCATTTTCGTTGGACGAACGTTACGACCTATCTATTCAATGATGTCAACACGGAAACAGCGTACCCGGACTCCGAACTACGCGGATGGCCCTATTTCTTTTAGTCAACTCTAAAAGCATTGGAAAATTGAAGACTTTTGCAAACGCAGGTTCTTGGAAATCGGTGAGCTTAAGTCGATTGTAGATTGCTGGAATATTTGGAAATCCAAGAGATATTGCACGGTCAAAAAATTGACCGCGCTAATGTCCATCAGATTTCCAAATATTCCAAGAATCTCCAATCGGCCGAAGACTTTGGAAATTTGCGTGGCTAATCCAGAGTGACCTTTTTATCACGACCCTCATCGTCAATCCGTCGAAACAAACGCGGCATTTCTCGGCTTCTGAAAGCGAGGAAGCTTTTTCAGTTCATAAAAGCATTGGAGGTGCTGCCAAGTGGGGAGAAATTAAAGGCTCGAACCACATAAAGAGCAAGTAGTTGTAGCTTGCTATCTTTATATCGTAAATTATATCGTAATCTGCGACTAAATTATATCGTAATCTGCGACTAAACATAATTTATGTTGTAATTGGCGAATCAACCCAAACAAAAATGTTTGTAACTGATCTGTAAATGATATTTAAGGTTTTTAATGAACTTTTCTTCTGAATATATATATATTTTCCCGTTAATTTTGTAATTTTTTAAATTCTTAAATTTGGAGTATATGATTTAAAGAGGTGAGGAAACATAAATTTTCAATAAATTTATTTAGAATTAGTATAGGTTTATTTTAAATATTGATTTAACATGAGTTGAGAGGGGTTTAAATTTTTAGTTTACAAATTGAATTTATGAGAAGATATTATTTAAATGTTTTGTACAGTTATTTATATTTTATATTTTTTTTTATAATTTTTAAAATTTTTATTTTAGTAGACATCAGTAAAATTTCAACTTTGATGATAGATGAACAAGGTTACACATCATTATCTGTCACGCCCCCAAGCCTGCGGTAGTCTTCCAACCACTTTAGGCGAGGTGCAGCACCACCGAACACTTTCTTTTCACCAATACTTATATTCATGGACTACGCCTAACCACTTATTCCTACTTAGTTTGTGTTTCGCAACCAAGTATTATTAATGTTTCCTTTATACCAATGAACACCCATACACATTCATTAACATCAACAATTATACATGAAGAACACAATTGCACAGTATAAAGGGAGGGGCAACTCCCTGAACAATGAGTTTGCTTGAATAATATATTATATAGTCTTTTACAACAGTTACAAAGCTTTACAAGTATACTTGGAAACCCCAAGTTTCATACTTAGTCAAATTTACAATCTTCGGCAAACTCAGTTGCCCACCTCGTCGGCGCCTCCACATGGTCGCCGCACGACTCACCAACCCTTCGTTCACCTCGTCGCACGATCGTGTTGTTTTCCCAACTTGGGCGTGCCTCCAAGTCACCACACACGGGCGCCTCCACCCGAGACACACCTTTGTCCACAATCTCAACACTTCACCAAGTCACTGTGCACACTTGCACGACAGGCGGGCGCTCACCCGAGTCACCCAAGAACCCGTGCCAAGTCGTCGCACAAACCGGGCGCCACACACCCGTGCACGCCTCACTCCAACCGGCGGGCGACCCTGCCCGCGCCCTTCACCCAAAACCAAGACAAGCGACTAACTCCGTGCGGCCTTGCCCAAGGACGGGTGCATCTCCAACTGCGCCTTTCTTCCTTTGTTGCGCCTACACCTTGTTCTATGCACTTCTCTTAGCTGAGCGATGAGCGAATGTGTTCCAAATGACTCCACGCACCACTTGTTTATACCAAAGTCAGGACGAAGTCTTGGCTGCCCAGCCGACTTGCCCAACGCCCATAAACCATCGCTATCTCATTCAAAATGCATGTCGGCTTGCCCATGTTTGTAGGTCAGACGTGGGTTGAGCGTTCATGCTCCCCACGCCTTATAAACTCGTCGCTCTCCCTTCCCTTGTGCGCATTATGCCATCGCACATGAACCGGAGCTCGCACTTCAACTTTTCTTCGTCGCACTTCAAGCCAGGAGCGCTCAAGGATCGCAGGTCCTTACATCCTCCTCCACCTGAAATCATTGTCGTCCTCGACAACATACCATCCTGGTAGCCATCCACCAAGATTAACATCAATATCTGTCTCATCCTTGGTCCATGATGTCAACTCTTCCACATACTGCAAACACCCCTGCAACATATGTAGAACTCCCATCTCCATCATGTGTCATCCTCATCCTGTGAACTGTCCTCCTTGTCTACCTGATGCCAGCATCTCTCCGTGCATTTCTGGACCCCATGTTTGAACTAGTTGGGTAACTAATCCAATTGTCACGCTCAAGCCAAGAGAGTGAACATCCTTATGCCTTCACTAGTCTATCTTGGATTCTGCCACATCCCGGACTCACCAAGAATCTCACCCATGCTCAGGTCCATGGAAACTCCATCCCATCTGCAACATGTCATGATGCTTGATGCCAAGCCATCCCTGCACCATCTGTCATACTTGCTCAACCTGTTTTAAGGACTCACTGCCATGAGCAGCTAACAATGAACCCCATCTTATTTGTCATCTAAGAAGATGTGGAGGGAGTAGAGTCTGAAGGCTCACCCTCACTAATAATTTCAATCCACCTGTCAGGATCTTCTATCTCCATCCTCTGTAGATAAGTGACCCGATCTCCTCCCGGACATTCGACCTCACATATGCCTCATCATCATCATCATCATTCTTGACCACTTCTAGCCTTCTTGACAAATCCAAGATACTATCTGAAAGTGTCCTGATGACCAATGACTGCTCGGTAAGCTTTGTCTCAACCGTAGACAACCGCTTACTCATATCTTCCATCCGCTTCTCATCCTCCATTTGCATCACTACCAACTTACAATCAGGCCTTGTCACTCCAATGGTTGGAACACCAATGGGTACATCCTCCCTTCCATCGTAAATGTACAGCTTCCTCAAATGTGGAACAATCATAGCATCAAACTGTTTCATGAATTCCATTCCCAGCACAGCTTCATAGTCATCAATCCGCACTATAGTGAAGTCGACCTACTGTGTCCACTCACCAAGTGTTGTGTCCACCTTTTCAGCTACACCAAGAATATTATCAGGAGGAGAATTGACTGTCTTCATCTGTGCCTTCACCGGTACAAATTTCAACCCAATTCTTCTCGCAGTATCTTCTCCCATGAAGTTGTGAGAAGCCCCACTATCCACCATAGTGAGTATATCAGCACTCCCAATCTTCATTCGAACATACTCCAAACTGTTCCTCTCAGGATCCCTCCAAGAGATCACCTCTGTAGCAGCAGCACCACCAAGTATTTGCATCATCCCCACAAAAGCTTCTTCATTCTTCGCATTAGATTGTGCAATTGCAGCCACTTTCGGTCTAGAAGGACAGTTCTTCACCGTATGTGGTTCAACACATATCCAACACTTCAAGGCCTTCTTCGTCTTCGAATTATCATCCGATTTCGAAGCATCATCCTTCTTCTTCTCTTTCGGCTTATCGGACTTCTTCTTCCTATCATCAGAAGTCTCATCATAATGCTCCACCAACTTGTCCATAGCAGCAAAAGCTTCCTCAAGTGTTCTAATCCTCTACCTCTTCACTTCATTGCGTGCCCAAGGCTTCAACCCAATAATGAAATTGAACACCTTGTCCCTCTCCGCCATGTCAGGAAGTTCCAGAACCACACTTGCAAACTCCCGCTGATATGTCTGAAGGTTCCCGGTCTGCTTTATGAACTTAATTTTCATCCTTGCTTCCCACGTTTCATCCTGAGGACTGAAATGGGTCTGCAAAGCTTTCTTCATGTCATCCCACGAAGTAATGTCACCAACACTGCCATTGGAAATCTGATCCATCCGTCTTCGCCACCACATCTTAGCATCCTTTGTCAAGAACTAAGCAGCTACCTTGACCTTCGTCTCATCATCAGATAGACCCAATCGTTCCAAGTACTGCTCCATGTCCCATAGAAAGTTGCCAAGAGTCTTTGCACTCCTTGTACCATCGTAAGATTCTGGTTCCTTGACTTTCACATGAGGCACTCCTCCACCTGAGTTATGCCTCACGGCCTTCTTCAACACCGCGATCTCATCTCTGGCTTCGTCAAGAGATTTTCACAAGTCCACGATCTCTGCAAGACCTTGGTCTCTTGCCTCTTCAACCTCTTTGACCCTTACTTCAAGTTGTGTACACATAAGATCAGTGTACTCGTGTTGAGTCCGGAGTTCCTCGAGCTCTTCCCTCATCTTCGAATTGGCCTCTTGCTCCTTATCAAACAAGTCCATCTTCTTAGTCTAGAAAGCTTCTAAGTCCTCCATCTTTTCCAACACTTTTTCCATGAATGCCATAGTAGCATCCTTCGCACTGTGACTAGATCCAACCTGAGATTCACCTGCCATTGCTAACAGCTTCTTTCTCTTTTGTAATCTAGTTTCGACCATCCAATAGCTTCACCAAGATGCCTGCAACCCAAATCCTTGATGCAACACTTATCAGGAAGTGTTCACCAACCTCTTTCACCTGCAAGTACCTGCTTCACTGTCTTCAATTTCCAAGTGTTTACACACCTGCACTTCATCACGAGCAACCCTGCTCACCAACTCCAACCGAGCTCTGATACCACCTGTCACGCCCCCAAGCCTACGGTAGTCTTTCAACCGCTCTAGGCGAGGTGCAGCACCACCGAACACTTTCTTTTCACCAATACTTATGTTCGTGGACTACGCCTAACCACTTATTCCTACTTAGTTTGTGTTTCGCAACCAAGTATTATTAATGTTTCCTTTATACCAATGAACACCCATACACATTCATTAACATCAGCAATTATACATGAAGAACACAATTGCACAGTATAAAGGGAGGGGCAACTCCCTGAACAATGAGTCTACCCGAATAATATATTATACAGTCTTTTACAACAGTTACAAAGCTTTACAAGTATACTTGGAAACCCCAAGTTTCATACTTAGCCAAATTTACAATCTTCGGCAAACTCGGTTGCCCAACTTGTCGGCGCCTCCGCACGGTCGCCGCACGACTCACCAACCCTTCGTTCACCTCGTCGCACGATCGTGTTGTTTGCCCAACTTGGGTGCGCCTCCAAGTCGCCACACACGGGCGCCTCCACCCGAGACACACCTTTGTCCACAATCTCAACACTTCACCAAGTCACCGTGCACACTTGCACGACGGGCGGGCGCTCACCCGAGTCACCCAAGAACCCGTGCCAAGTCGTCGCACAAATCGGGCACCACACACCCGTGCACGCCTCACTCCAACCGGTGGGCGACCCTGCCCGCGCCCTTCACCCAAAACCAAGACAAGCGACTAACTCCGTGCGGCCTTGCCCAAGGACGGGCGCATCTCCTACTGCGCCTTTCTTCCTTTGCTGCGCCTACACCTTGTTCTGTACACTTCTCTTTGTTGAGCGATGAGCGAATGTGTTCCAAATGACTCCACGCACCACTTGTTTATACCAAAGTCAGGGCGAAGTCTTGGCTGCCCAGCCGACTTGCCCAACACCCACAAACCATCGCAATCTCATTCAAAACGCATGTCGGCTTGCCCATGTTTGTAGGTCAGCCGTGGGTTGAGCGTTCATGCTCCCCACGCCTTATAAACTCGTCGCTCTCCCTTCCCTTGTGCTCATTACGCCATCGCACATGAACCAGAGCTCACACTTCAACTTTTCTTCATTGCACTTCAAGCCGGGAGCGCTCAAGGATCGCAGGTCCTTACATTATGAGTTGTAGGGTTACACATTATGTGTGTTACACACTATGTGTGTGTAGATTTTATTAATTCAAAAAAATCATATCAATTAGTTTGTTCTTCATTAGCAAAGAGTTGGTATCAGTGTAAGAATTTTTACGTTTTTTTAAATCAAATATTTGTATTGTTTTCCAAACAAGATGTTACATGAGAGTGTTGGAGATCTTAGATGGGTCATTTATTAGGAAAACCATATCCAAGAATGGACCTAGAAAGCAAAAAGTTTCCTAGAGAGACAAGACACACAATACATAGATAAAGGATTATTGATTTTCTGTATTCAAGCTTTTGCGATCCATAATGAATTAAGCAAATTCTTTCGGTAGAAATCACATAAGAGAAATTTTTTGCAGACGCGTTTCGAACCAACAAGTGTGGTTCATCATCGGGACCAGATTATTTAGTTGTTCAAAGGTATTTTCTTCCTTTCTTCTTGTCAATCTCAATCCATCCTAAGAAGTTGTTGGGCATAGATGACATGGAGGCAATGTCTACATTTCCTTGAGGCACTTCTATTTCTGAAGAATCTGCAATAGTTGTTCCTTCCTTATCACTGTCTGAGTAATCTGATTCATTCATACATTCGCGTATTCTCGTGGACAAAGCAAAGATCATGGTTGTGTCTCTCTCTTGTTCATCTGAGGGACCTAGGTGAGGGTGGCGATATGGTGGAGGAGGGATCATAGAGTTTATGGGATGAGTTGGTGTTGTGGTGGGCTAAGTTGAGACCGAGGGACTAGCTTTAGCTGCAATTGCTTGTTGTTGCTACTTGATATCATGCTTGTAAACTAAGGAATTCTTATATCCTCTTGGGTCTTGCCATCCTTGATTCACTTTATTGGCATCAAGGAGAATTCCTTTGAGAAGAAAGAAAAGAATTTTGGAGATGACCTGATTGTTGACAGGACCTATAGTGGAAAGATGTGTTTTCGTAATCCATTGGTTGCAAAAAGGTTATGCCATTCCAATTGTTAAGGATCCTATTATGAGTGATTGGAGAATTCCACAATGATTCATATTGTTATAGATGATGGATGGAGTTCCCATCCGAAACGTTTAACGGATCACATATATTACAAAGTTCCCTTCTGGAAATCTATAACAAGGATCCTATTAGTCAACCTTTTGCTAAGATCTATTTCAACACAATGTGTGCAAAGTTTATAGTACCCCTCACAATCTTGTTTCTATATATCTTAATAAAGTGGCCTAGGGAGTTTCCTACATAAGCTAAGATTTATGGAGTTAAAAATGAATTGGCATATTAGAAAGTCTTATCCAAACTGGAGTGGGAAATGTTTTCATGGATAAAGGATTAGATTCAAGAAACCATGGTTGAAAGGAGAGCTTAGAACAACCCCATAACTAGGGTCCTCGATAAAAAAACTCTTTGAAATTCCTTTGCGTTTTTGAAATAAAAAACAAAGAAAACCCTTTGAACAAAAAAATAGATTCGTATTCCGGGATCAAGTTTGATGCACCCATTCTGAGAGTGCATATGTTAATGGCGAAATCCCATTAAAATAAGAGATGATGGCATTCCTCATATAGGTTAAGCTAAAAATATTGGATTTTGGGTCCTCCACCTTTAGTTCTAGAATGTCTTCCACTTGTTCTTCAATGAAGGTTGGTTGAGAGAGATTTTTGGGAGTCAATTGCCAGAACCCTCATTTTATAGCATCCTTAAAGGATTGTCGCTAAGAGGAAGAGGGTGAACCCCAACCTTTGGCTCCTCTATTCGATCTTGAGAGTAAGAGGATTAATGCATCCTTGGCTATACCATAATCTTTGAGAAAAATCCCTTCCTGAAGTTTCCTACACCCATGTAGGAGCCACATTGAGATAGAAGGGATTCTTGTTCGATTTTGATTTTAGCTCCAAATGTAGATATAGAGTTGGTAGATCCCATCTATAGACAGAAGGTACTCCCTATTGGAAGCCTCACGAAGACCAAAAAGATCAAGTGATTTGAAGTGACAACATCGCATTAGAGGACGAGAGAATCCTGCTACAAAAAAATTCCTCGCGAATTAACAAATTTGGAAACATGGTGACATAATGAGGGAACTCCATATGAAGGGAAGATTCCTAAAGTTGAGAACCTCCAAAGACTGGGCGGCAATCAAAGGCTATATGGTTTCCATCACAATAATCGTCAACAAAGGAATTAGGTTTTGATAAGCCTAATTCAAAAATAAACATTAAAATTATACTAGTGTACCCAAAATTTATAGTGTTTAGAGAGGTCCAGTAAGCACTATGAGATGTACATAGAAAAATCTACATAGTTCCCATCAATTGTACCATTCAGACTAGCATACCACACTCTAGTAGATTTGACTAACCAGAAAAACATCAAAATGAAATTCATCATAAAATTAAGTAAAAGTGGAGACATCCACCTCATTAGGGTTGGTGTACCCCTAACTGCAACCACTTATCCCTAGAGCAGGAGCTAATTAGCAATTTCAATCCAACTAAGATGAACCCCATGTCTTTTTGGTGGGGCACCACCTTGTCCAACATCAACAAAATCTCCTCTTTGATTTCATTATTTTCCATAATCTCCTGTTTGCCTACCCCTTGCAAAGATCTATTTCTAAAAAAATGTGTGCAAATGTTACAATACCCCTCACAATATTATTTGTATCTATCTTAATAAAATGACCCGGGGAGTTTCCTACATAAGCTAAGCTTTCTAGAGTTACTAAAATGAATGGGCATATTAAAAATTCTTAGCCAAACAAGAGTGAGCAATGTTGTCATGAATAAAGAGTTGAATTCAAGAAATCATGGTTGAAAGGAGAGCTTAGAACGACCCCATAACTAGGGTCCTTGATAACAAAAAATATTTGAGAATCCTTTGGATTTTTTAAATAAAACACAAAGAAACCCTTCGAAAAAAAATATAGATTTGTATTCGAGGATCAGGTTTGATGCGCCCATTCTCGAAGTGAAAATTCTAATGGCCAAATCCAATTAAAATAATAAATGATGTCATTCCTCATAAAGGTTAAGATGAAAATATTAGATTGTGGGTCTTCCACCTCTAGTTCTGGAATGTCTTCTGCTTGTTCTACAATGAAGATTGGCCAAGAGAAATAATTAGTTGTCGAATCCCTCGTTTTAGAACATCCTTAAAGGATTGTGGCTAAAGAGGAAGAGGGTTCACCCCAACCTTTGGCTCCTCCATTTGATCTTGATTTTAAGAGGATTAATGCATCCTTTCCTATAGCATAATCTTTGAGAAAAATCCCTTCCTGAAGTTTCCCATCCGCATGTAGGAGCCGCATTGACACTGAAGTGATTCCTATTCGATCTTCGATTCTAGCTCCAAATGTAGAGATGGAGTCAGTAACTCCAACCTTTAGATAAAAGGTACACCCTCTGAGTGGCTTCACGAAGACCGAAAAACTCAAGTGATTTGAAGTGACTGCATCACCTTAAAGGAGGGGAGAACCCTGCTGTAAAAAAATTCTCATGGTTTAACGGATCTGGAGCGATGGCACCACAATGAGGGAGCTCCATAGGAAAGGAAGATCACTGAATTTGAAAATCCTCCAAAGAGAGGGCGATGACCAAAGGCTATAAGGTTTCCATCACAATATCTACCAACAAAGAAATCAATTTTTGATAAGCCTAGTGCAAAAATAAACATTGAAACCATACTAGTGTACCTACAACTTATAGTGTTTAGAGAGGTCTAGTAAGCACTATGAGATGTGCATATAAAAAACTACATAATTCCTATCAATTGTATTATTTATAGTAGCATACCACACCCTAGTAAAACTAGCTAACCAGAAAAACATCAAACTAAAATTCATCATAACATTAAATGTGAAGACATCCACTTCAATGGGGTTGTTGTACCCTTGAATTGATCTGAACTTAAACATGAACGCAACAAAATACATATATAACCACAAATATAGAGATGCAACAAAAATAACACTTCACCTCATTAATATCAAAGAACTGAAATATGCTTACAAACATAATGGAAATAAAGTAGCTCAGACAATGGTAGCTTATCTTTGAGAAGAGATGTGGTAGTTACATGTCTCTAAAATGTGTTATAATGAGACTCAAAGGCCTATTTTTTATTAAGAAACAATGGAAAACCCTAAACATCCCAAAACCTAACCCTAGGAGATGAAGCGCCAAAACTATGGGCCTCATTTGAGTAAACTGGTACATCAACTTCCCGAGGTTGTAACTTTGGCATACGATCTTCGTTTGACGCGCACAATAACTCGTTAGAAAGATATATATGAGGAATACAACTTTTGACTACGTACTTTCCTGTTTTCCAAAAAACGTCGTTTAGGGCCTCAAAATGGTTCCGAAAAATTAGGACCCAAAAAACTGCCAAAAATAGTAAACTGTGCTACAATTTAGTAAACTGAAAAACTGAAAGAAACAATGGTGGGGGTGCAAGTGGAATATGTGGGTGGCCACTAATATCCACCTGGATGATGAATGCAACCACTTGGCTCTAGAGTGAGAGCTAATTGGCCTCCATTCCTATAGAGATGAGCCTCCATGTATTTTTGATCGGGCACCATCTTGTTCAACATCATCAAAACCTCCTCTTTTGCTTCATTCTTTTCCACAATAACCATTTTGAGCGGTGTTTTCATCCTCTAATAGAGGTTAATTATCAACAAGTATTGGTTTTGTCTGCTTTGGGTGTCCCTTATGCCACCCATTCAAAAATACCCACTAATATTTCTAAATCGGAAAGGTAGCCTCGTTCAACCGCCATGTCTACCTCAAACTCAGAGAGCTCTTCTTGCATTGTTGTGGGGATCTGCTCATGAAATATGCGAGAGAGAGCCTTGGCCCTAGAATGAGCACGAGAACAACCCAACAGTCCATGATTATCGTTACCTTGTTTGCATCTTGCTTTTTATTAGACTATGTTTCCAGACCCATACAACCAGACCAAAATTTACCTTAAATGAACAATATAACACGAATCTGTAAATAAAAAAAAAAAATCAAAACTCGAATAACTCACACTCTCTCACCATGAAAGTAACAAAATAGAAAAAACTCACACATAAACAACCAATGTAAAAAAAGCCTACACAAAAATAACAATAATGAAGGAAAAGGAAAAAAAAAACTGACCAAAATGATATCAAATCCTAAAATTAAATGGTACAACCCAAACCAACATCAAAAATAATAAAAAATAAATCACTTCCACTACCATTTTCCCTTCCTATTTATGTGAACTACAAAGCTTCAATACGATCCAATCACATACCTCTTCCAATCTGTTGACACCTAATCCGAAACGGATGGGTGAACTGGATAGTCATCTAGAAGATGAACTGATCCGTTGTATTTATGTATATAAATATAAGTTAGCTAATGAATAATATCATCAATTTTCTCTCCCGCTCATTCTGGAGTTACCCTGGCCTGACATGGTATCAGAGCACAGGTCCCAGTGTTGGCATTATGATTCAAGTGTTGTCCTTGATGGCAACTCACTCAGAGGTTGGTACAGATGCTCAGAAGTTGGTACAGGAGATGGCAACTTAATCAGAAGACAGATCCTAGTACAGCTTGCCAAGGAAGTTCATACACGCAGGTTTGTTAAGACCAAGTCGCGTGTACACGCAGGTTGGCTTCAGAAAAAGCGCGTGTATGTGGAAAAGTACCTTTGGTCCATGGCGGTTAGTCCTTGGAAGTTGTGCCTATGGTTTTGGACCATTATGTCTCGACGAACGTGTTGATCCCTAGTTTCGAGGTTGATGGTATTGTGTTTCTATGGTTTTGGCTCTTGGTATTGAACAAGGCCTAAGGCTATATAAGGAGAAGATCACTAGGCAAAGGAGTATGGATTGTGGGTGTCTGACGCAGTGAGAAGATCTGGTATTGCTGGTTATCTGTTCGGGACGCTTGGCAAGGGTCGGATCTGATAGCAAAGGCAGAAGTAATCATTTCTAGATCTGCACGCAAGTTGCCTTTGGAGAAAGCGCGTATACACGCGGTTTTGGTACAGTGAAGTAGCGTATGCATGATAAGTGTTAATATTTCAGGTTGCTGCTGATTCTGGTGGTTGTTGCAGAGTTCTAGATTCTGGTTTGGGTTCTGTGTTCTTGATGACAGGGTTTCAGTGATTCGGTATTGGGTTGTTTAATGAATTATGATGCAAGTATAAGTTGATGATTGTATTGCGATAATATTTGCTTTGTACTCTTGGATCCAGTATGAAAATGTATGAAACGTGGTCCCTGAAGGTTGTAGGGTCAGCACCTACGTACTAGTAAATGGATCAGCTAGTACAAGAGCTGAGGGGGTTGTAGCTCCCTTCCAAAAGTAGTTGGAAAACGAGAGAGGGTTGTAGCCCTCTGCAGGTTGTAGCCTGCGTGCTGGTAAAGGACTGCACCAGTACATTGTAAAAGAAGTTTCTCCTTAAAGAAGAAAGAGACAAATTGCAGCAGGTGGTTTTCACCCACATTGGGTTTCCACCTTATATCATGGTGTTCATGTGTGTGGCTTTTGTGTGATGATCTATTCTGTTATACTGCATCTGTTTACTGTTAATATGCTTAATAATATCCTGATGCATTTACTGAAGATAAGATTAACTGAATCATAAGATCTCTGCATATACGCTAGTTGCTTTAGACACAGTCGCGTGTACACGCGGGTTCACTTAACTGCAGTCGCGTATATGTTTCTGAGTATGAAATTGAAAAGTTTTATCTGATCTGATAATACTGATTCACCCCCCCTCTCAGTATTATTTCCAACAATTGGTATCGGAGCCGGTCCTTCAAAGAAAGCTTGATCGCTTGAAGGAAAAGATCCATCAAATGGCTAATCCAGAAAGAGAGGCACACATCAGGCCACCAGTCTTTGACGGGAACAATTTTACTCATTGGAAGATAAGAACCACTGCATATCTACAGTCGCTTGGAGCAGAAGTTTGGGGAATCGTAGAAGGAGGATACAAATTCCCATCAGCAACTCCTACAGATCCAGCAGAGAAAAAGCAATATGAGCTCAATGCCAAAGTAGTTACTGTCCTATTGAGTACTTTGACTCAATCAGAATTTATGAAGATCATGCATCTCAAATCAGCTAAGGAAATATGGGACAAAATCGTTACAAGCTACGAAGGAGATGATCAGGTAAAAATAGCAAAGCTTCAAACTCTCAGAATCCGATATGAAACTCTTAAGATGCGAAGTAATGAAAGCGTAGCTAATTATTTCCTGCGTATGGATGAGATTGTGAATTGTATGAGGGATCTGGGTGAAGAATTTGAGGAAGTTGTCTTAGTTCAAAAGGTTTTGAGATCTCTGTCTACTAAATTTGATTCTAAAGTATCTGCCATAGAAGAAAAGGAGAATGTGCGGAAAATTACCATGTCACAGCTTCACGGGATCTTAACTGCTTTTGAAATGCGACAAGAGGTACCACCAGAGGCCGCATTCGAAGTGTCAGAGGAAGAAGATGAGGTAAATTTTGTCAAGAATCTTGAACGGGGATCTGGATGGTTCAAAGATAAGCTACCTTTCAAATGTTTTCTATGTGGTAGAGTTGGCCACTATGCTGCTAGATGTCCTCATAACAAAGAAAAGATATATGAAGAAGATGGTAGAAGCTATTATACCCATATTAAAAGTTCATTAAATGATAGTGAGGATATTAGAAGTCTCATGGCACATAAGAAGAAGAATGCTTCATCCAATAATAGCGAGGATATTAAAAGTCTCATGGCACATGAAGAGACGAATGCAGAAACTGAAGAAGTTGCCAAACTAAAAGAACTATTGGAGACAGAAACCAGGGTAAGGGAGAAATTGCAGGATATAGCAAAAGATCAGAGCACAACTATTCAGAGACTTGAATCAAAGATCCTCTCTCTAAAAGAAGATCTTGAAGATCAAGAACATGAAGTGATCAAACTAAAGCGACAAGTGGAAGAAGGGAGAAAAGTTGAAGAAGACCTAAGGAAGAAGTATCTGAAAAAGGAAGAACAACATCAAGTTGAGGTAAATATCTTGAAAGGTAAACTAGAAGAAAAGGATAAGCTTTTACGATTTCAAGATAGTTCTAAAGTCTTGGATGATATTCTTAATAGTCAAAGATCTCCTGCTATCAAGACTGGTCTTGGTTTTCATGAATATGTTGAAGGTGAATCTAGTTCACAAGGTGAGACAAGAAACTCTAATGAGAAATCTGAAATGCTCAAGGAACAACCAAGGAAAGAAATTCCTCAAGGAAGATCCTTTACTCCTAACTATGGACGTGATAGACGATTATTTCCTCCGCTGAATAATGTTGAATGTTATGTATGTCATAATCTTGGACATGTTGCAGCCAGATGCAGAAGTAGAATGGTTCAAGAAAGATCATCGCATCCCAGGTACTTCAGAGGGTATTGCTTTGCCTGCAATGCATATGGACACAAAGCAATTGATTGTGATAGAAGGAACATGAAAAATATAAGGTGCTATACATGCAACAACTATGGGCATAAAGCAAGGGAATGCAGGAGCAGATTTCAAAATTCAAGACAAAAGGACCATACATCATCACAGTTGCAGGAATTGAAGAAGACAGAGACAGAAAGGTGTGGGATAACTCAGTCAGCTGACATAACAGACACAGGGGAATCTGAAAGTGAAATTCAGTATTCCATCCTGCATACGCTTATATAATGAAGACAAGTCGCGTATATACGCGAGTTACAGGCTGCAAAGTCGCGTATATGGAGAAAGGGCAGCAGAACAGACCCAGGTTCAGTCATGGTTGGCTCAGGCTCAGGGGGAGCAGAACAGACTCAGGAAATGGTTCAGACATGGTTGGCTTACACTCAGGGGGAGAATATTCTTCAAATAATGCATTGTTGGCATTATGGTTAGAAGGTGTTGATAAAGTCTATGAAGCTAAATGATACATCTTACTGTTTAGGAATGGTATTGCAGGCTGATGCTTATGGTACAGATCATGATGCTGTTGGTGGCTTTCATAAGTCTTGGTCTAGATATTTCATCACTATGTCATGTATCTCTTTTATGATGTCAAGGTCATGTAACGGCCTATGTTGGTTTCCCCACTATGCCTGGGATGAATGATGAAATGTTCATGTATTATCATGTATCTTCACATGGTTAGGTGGATGAGTCAATATTGGTATATCCCCACTAGGTTGGGTGATGAATGTATGTTGAGTCTTTTGGTGATAGGAAGGTCTTCTATGATGTATAAGTCTTTGTTCTTCTTGAAGAACATCTTTTGCAGATCTTGCCTACAGTCAAGGGGAGCATGAACAGCACAATTCAGCAAGAGCAGGATGGATAGATTGGTACACTTTGGCATACACAAAGGGGGAGCACATTTGGAGATTTCAGCATGTACTCAGGGGGAGTATGGACAGCAGTATGGACAGGAGAGGGTATACCAAAGAAGAGAATATCTTGGTCCACCCTTTGCCCTTGATGTCAAAGGGGGAGAGTGACTTGGTGTGGTGGTTGCCATCAAGTCCAAAGGGGGAGATTGTTGGCATTATGATTCAAGTGTTGTCCTTGATGGCAACTCACTCAGAGGTTGGTACAGATGCTCAGAAGTTGGTACAGGAGATGGCAACTTAATCAGAAGACAGATCCTAGTACAGCTTGCCAAGGAAGTTCATACACGCAGGTTTGTTAAGACCAAGTCGCGTGTACACGCAGGTTGGCTTCAGAAAAAGCGCGTGTATGTGGAAAAGTACCTTTGGTCCATGGCGGTTAGTCCTTGGAAGTTGTGCCTATGGTTTCGGACCATTATGTCTCGACGGACGTGTTGATCCCTAGTTTCGAGGTTGATGGTATTGTGTTTCTATGGTTTTGGCTCTTGGTATTGAACAAGGCCTAAGGCTATATAAGGAGAAGATCACTAGGCAAAGGAGTATGGATTGTGGGTGTCTGACGCAGTGAGAAGATCTGGTATTGCTGGTTATCTGTTCGGGACGCTTGGCAAGGGTCGGATCTGACAGCAAAGGCAGAAGTAATCATTTCTAGATCTGCACGCGGGTTGCCTTTGGAGAAAGCGCGTATACACGCGGTTTTGGTACAGTGAAGTAGCGTATGCATGATAAGTGTTAATATTTCAGGTTGCTGCTGATTCTGGTGGTTGTTGCAGAGTTCTAGATTCTGGTTTGGGTTCTGTGTTCTTGATGACAGGGTTTCAGTGATTCGGTATTGGGTTGTTTAATGAATTATGATGCAAGTATAAGTTGATGATTGTATTGCGGTAATGTTTGCTTTGTACTCTTGGATCCAGTATGAAAATGTATGAAACGTGGTCCCTGAAGGTTGTAGGGTCAGCACCTACGTACTAGTAAATGGATCAGCTAGTACAAGAGCTGAGGGGGTTGTAGCTCCCTTCCAAAAGTAGTTGGAAAACGAGAGAGGGTTGTAGCCCTCTGCAGGTTGTAGCCTGCGTGCTGGTAAAGGACTGCACCAGTACATTGTAAAAGAAGTTTCTCATTAAAGAAGAAAGAGACAAATTGCAGCAGGTGGTTTTCACCCACATTGGGTTTCCACCTTATATCATGGTGTTCATGTGTGTGGCTTTTGTGTGATGATCTATTCTGTTATACTGCATCTGTTTACTGTTAATATGCTTAATAATATCCTGATGCATTTACTGAAGATAAGATTAACTGAATCATAAGATCTCTGCATATACGCTAGTTGCTTTAGACACAGTCGCGTGTACACGCGGGTTCACTTAACTGAAGTCGCGTATATGTTTCTGAGTATGAAATTGAAAAGTTTTATCTGATCTGATAATACTGATTCACCCCCCCTCTCAGTATTATTTCCAACAATTGGTATCGGAGCAGGTCCTTCAAAGAAAGCTTGATCGCTTGAAGGAAAAGATCCATCAAATGGCTAATCCAGAAAGAGAGGCACACATCAGGCCACCAGTCTTTGACGGGAACAATTTTACTCACTGGAAGATAAGAACCACTGCATATCTACAGTCGCTTGGAGCAGAAGTTTGGGGAATCGTAGAAGGAGGATACAAATTCCCATCAGCAACTCCTACAGATCCAGCAGAGAAAAAGCAATATGAGCTCAATGCCAAAGTAGTTACTGTCCTATTGAGTACTTTGACTCAATCAGAATTTATGAAGATCATGCATCTCAAATCAGCTAAGGAAATATGGGACAAAATCGTTACAAGCTACGAAGGAGATGATCAGGTAAAAATAGCAAAGCTTCAAACTCTCAGAATCCGATATGAAACTCTTAAGATGCGAAGTAATGAAAGCGTAGCTAATTATTTCCTGCGTATGGATGAGATTGTGAATTGTATGAGGGATCTGGGTGAAGAATTTGAGGAAGTTGTCTTAGTTCAAAAGGTTTTGAGATCTCTGTCTACTAAATTTGATTCTAAAGTATCTGCCATAGAAGAAAAGGAGAATGTGCGGAAAATTACCATGTCACAGCTTCACGGGATCTTAACTGCTTTTGAAATGCGACAAGAGGTACCACCAGAGGCCGCATTCGAAGTGTCAGAGGAAGAAGATGAGGTAAATTTTGTCAAGAATCTTGAACGGGGATCTGGACGGTTCAAAGATAAGCTACCTTTCAAATGTTTTCTATGTGGTAGAGTTGGTCACTATGCTGCTAGATGTCCTCATAACAAAGAAAAGATATATGAAGAAGATGGTAGAAGCTATTATACCCATATTAAAAGTTCATTAAATGATAGTGAGGATATTAGAAGTCTCATGGCACATAAGAAGAAGAATGCTTCATCCAATAATAGCGAGGATATTAAAAGTCTCATGGCACATGAAGAGACGAATGCAGAAACTGAAGAAGTTGCCAAACTAAAAGAACTATTGGAGACAGAAACCAGGGTAAGGGAGAAATTGCAGGATATAGCAAAAGATCAGAGCACAACTATTCAGAGACTTGAATCAAAGATCCTCTCTCTAAAAGAAGATCTTGAAGATCAAGAACATGAAGTGATCAAACTAAAGCGACAAGTGGAAGAAGGGAGAAAAGTTGAAGAAGACCTAAGGAAGAAGTATCTGAAAAAGGAAGAACAACATCAAGTTGAGGTAAATATCTTGAAAGGTAAACTAGAAGAAAAGGATAAGCTTTTACGATTTCAAGATAGTTCTAAAGTCTTGGATGATATTCTTAATAGTCAAAGATCTCCTGCTATCAAGACTGGTCTTGGTTTTCATGAATATGTTGAAGGTGAATCTAGTTCACAAGGTGAGACAAGAAACTCTAATGAGAAATCTGAAATGCTCAAGGAACAACCAAGGAAAGAAATTCCTCAAGGAAGATCCTTTACTCCTAACTATGGACGTGATAGACGATTATTTCCTCCGCTGAATAATGTTGAATGTTATGTATGTCATAATCTTGGACATGTTGCAGCCAGATGCAGAAGTAGAATGGTTCAAGAAAGATCATCGCATCCCAGGTACTTCAGAGGGTATTGCTTTGCCTGCAATGCATATGGACACAAAGCAATTGATTGTGATAGAAGGAACATGAAAAATATAAGGTGCTATACATGCAACAACTATGGGCATAAAGCAAGGGAATGCAGGAGCAGATTTCAAAATTCAAGACAAAAGGACCATACATCATCACAGTTGCAGGAATTGAAGAAGACAGAGACAGAAAGGTGTGGGATAACTCAGTCAGCTGACATAACAGACACAGGGGAATCTGAAAGTGAAATTCAGTATTCCATCCTGCATACGCTTATATAATGAAGACAAGTCGCGTATATACGCGAGTTACAGGCTGCAAAGTCGCGTATATGGAGAAAGGGCAGCAGAACAGACCCAGGTTCAGTCATGGTTGGCTCAGGCTCAGGGGGAGCAGAACAGACTCAGGAAATGGTTCAGACATGGTTGGCTTACACTCAGGGGGAGAATATTCTTCAAATAATGCATTGTTGGCATTATGGTTAGAAGGTGTTGATAAAGTCTATGAAGCTAAATGATACATCTTACTGTTTAGGAATGGTATTGCAGGCTGATGCTTATGGTACAGATCATGATGCTGTTGGTGGCTTTCATAAGTCTTGGTCTAGATATTTCATCACTATGTCATGTATCTCTTTTATGATGTCAAGGTCATGTAACGGCCTATGTTGGTTTCCCCACTATGCCTGGGATGAATGATGAAATGTTCATGTATTATCATGTATCTTCACATGGTTAGGTGGATGAGTCAATATTGGTATATCCCCACTAGGTTGGGTGATGAATGTATGTTGAGTCTTTTGGTGATAGGAAGGTCTTCTATGATGTATAAGTCTTTGTTCTTCTTGAAGAACATCTTTTGCAGATCTTGCCTACAGTCAAGGGGAGCATGAACAGCACAATTCAGCAAGAGCAGGATGGATAGATTGGTACACTTTGGCATACACAAAGGGGGAGCACATTTGGAGATTTCAGCATGTACTCAGGGGGAGTATGGACAGCAGTATGGACAGGAGAGGGTATACCAAAGAAGAGAATATCTTGGTCCACCCTTTGCCCTTGATGTCAAAGGGGGAGAGTGACTTGGTGTGGTGGTTGCCATCAAGTCCAAAGGGGGAGATTGTTGGCATTATGATTCAAGTGTTGTCCTTGATGGCAACTCACTCAGAGGTTGGTACAGATGCTCAGAAGTTGGTACAGGAGATGGCAACTTAATCAGAAGACAGATCCTAGTACAGCTTGCCAAGGAAGTTCATACACGCAGGTTTGTTAAGACCAAGTCGCGTGTACACGCAGGTTGGCTTCAGAAAAAGCGCGTGTATGTGGAAAAGTACCTTTGGTCCATGGCGGTTAGTCCTTGGAAGTTGTGCCTATGGTTTCGGACCATTATGTCTCGACGGACGTGTTGATCCCTAGTTTCGAGGTTGATGGTATTGTGTTTCTATGGTTTTGGCTCTTGGTATTGAACAAGGCCTAAGGCTATATAAGGAGAAGATCACTAGGCAAAGGAGTATGGATTGTGGGTGTCTGACGCAGTGAGAAGATCTGGTATTGCTGGTTATCTGTTCGGGACGCTTGGCAAGGGTCGGATCTGACAGCAAAGGCAGAAGTAATCATTTCTAGATCTGCACGCGGGTTGCCTTTGGAGAAAGCGCGTATACACGCGGTTTTGGTACAGTGAAGTAGCGTATGCATGATAAGTGTTAATATTTCAGGTTGCTGCTGATTCTGGTGGTTGTTGCAGAGTTCTAGATTCTGGTTTGGGTTCTGTGTTCTTGATGACAGGGTTTCAGTGATTCGGTATTGGGTTGTTTAATGAATTATGATGCAAGTATAAGTTGATGATTGTATTGCGGTAATGTTTGCTTTGTACTCTTGGATCCAGTATGAAAATGTATGAAACGTGGTCCCTGAAGGTTGTAGGGTCAGCACCTACGTACTAGTAAATGGATCAGCTAGTACAAGAGCTGAGGGGGTTGTAGCTCCCTTCCAAAAGTAGTTGGAAAACGAGAGAGGGTTGTAGCCCTCTGCAGGTTGTAGCCTGCGTGCTGGTAAAGGACTGCACCAGTACATTGTAAAAGAAGTTTCTCATTAAAGAAGAAAGAGACAAATTGCAGCAGGTGGTTTTCACCCACATTGGGTTTCCACCTTATATCATGGTGTTCATGTGTGTGGCTTTTGTGTGATGATCTATTCTGTTATACTGCACCTGTTTACTGTTAATATGCTTAATAATATCCTGATGCATTTACTGAAGATAAGATTAACTGAATCATAAGATCTCTGCATATACGCTAGTTGCTTTAGACACAGTCGCGTGTACACGCGGGTTCACTTAACTGAAGTCGCGTATATGTTTCTGAGTATGAAATTGAAAAGTTTTATCTGATCTGATAATACTGATTCACCCCCCCTCTCAGTATTATTTCCAACAATTGGTATCGGAGCAGGTCCTTCAAAGAAAGCTTGATCGCTTGAAGGAAAAGATCCATCAAATGGCTAATCCAGAAAGAGAGGCACACATCAGGCCACCAGTCTTTGACGGGAACAATTTTACTCACTGGAAGATAAGAACCACTGCATATCTACAGTCGCTTGGAGCAGAAGTTTGGGGAATCGTAGAAGGAGGATACAAATTCCCATCAGCAACTCCTACAGATCCAGCAGAGAAAAAGCAATATGAGCTCAATGCCAAAGTAGTTATTGTCCTATTGAGTACTTTGACTCAATCAGAATTTATGAAGATCATGCATCTCAAATCAGCTAAGGAAATATGGGACAAAATCGTTACAAGCTACGAAGGAGATGATCAGGTAAAAATAGCAAAGCTTCAAACTCTCAGAATCCGATATGAAACTCTTAAGATGCGAAGTAATGAAAGCGTAGCTAATTATTTCCTGCGTATGGATGAGATTGTGAATTGTATGAGGGATCTGGGTGAAGAATTTGAGGAAGTTGTCTTAGTTCAAAAGGTTTTGAGATCTCTGTCTACTAAATTTGATTCTAAAGTATCTGCCATAGAAGAAAAGGAGAATGTGCGGAAAATTACCATGTCACAGCTTCACGGGATCTTAACTGCTTTTGAAATGCGACAAGAGGTACCACCAGAGGCCGCATTCGAAGTGTCAGAGGAAGAAGATGAGGTAAATTTTGTCAAGAATCTTGAACGGGGATCTGGACGGTTCAAAGATAAGCTACCTTTCAAATGTTTTCTATGTGGTAGAGTTGGTCACTATGCTGCTAGATGTCCTCATAACAAAGAAAAGATATATGAAGAAGATGGTAGAAGCTATTATACCCATATTAAAAGTTCATTAAATGATAGTGAGGATATTAGAAGTCTCATGGCACATAAGAAGAAGAATGCTTCATCCAATAATAGCGAGGATATTAAAAGTCTCATGGCACATGAAGAGACGAATGCAGAAACTGAAGAAGTTGCCAAACTAAAAGAACTATTGGAGACAGAAACCAGGGTAAGGGAGAAATTGCAGGATATAGCAAAAGATCAGAGCACAACTATTCAGAGACTTGAATCAAAGATCCTCTCTCTAAAAGAAGATCTTGAAGATCAAGAACATGAAGTGATCAAACTAAAGCGACAAGTGGAAGAAGGGAGAAAAGTTGAAGAAGACCTAAGGAAGAAGTATCTGAAAAAGGAAGAACAACATCAAGTTGAGGTAAATATCTTGAAAGGTAAACTAGAAGAAAAGGATAAGCTTTTACGATTTCAAGATAGTTCTAAAGTCTTGGATGATATTCTTAATAGTCAAAGATCTCCTGCTATCAAGACTGGTCTTGGTTTTCATGAATATGTTGAAGGTGAATCTAGTTCACAAGGTGAGACAAGAAACTCTAATGAGAAATCTGAAATGCTCAAGGAACAACCAAGGAAAGAAATTCCTCAAGGAAGATCCTTTACTCCTAACTATGGACGTGATAGACGATTATTTCCTCCGCTGAATAATGTTGAATGTTATGTATGTCATAATCTTGGACATGTTGCAGCCAGATGCAGAAGTAGAATGGTTCAAGAAAGATCATCGCATCCCAGGTACTTCAGAGGGTATTGCTTTGCCTGCAATGCATATGGACACAAAGCAATTGATTGTGATAGAAGGAACATGAAAAATATAAGGTGCTATACATGCAACAACTATGGGCATAAAGCAAGGGAATGCAGGAGCAGATTTCAAAATTCAAGACAAAAGGACCATACATCATCACAGTTGCAGGAATTGAAGAAGACAGAGACAGAAAGGTGTGGGATAACTCAGTCAGCTGACATAACAGACACAGGGGAATCTGAAAGTGAAATTCAGTATTCCATCCTGCATACGCTTATATAATGAAGACAAGTCGCGTATATACGCGAGTTACAGGCTGCAAAGTCGCGTATATGGAGAAAGGGCAGCAGAACAGACCCAGGTTCAGTCATGGTTGGCTCAGGCTCAGGGGGAGCAGAACAGACTCAGGAAATGGTTCAGACATGGTTGGCTTACACTCAGGGGGAGAATATTCTTCAAATAATGCATTGTTGGCATTATGGTTAGAAGGTGTTGATAAAGTCTATGAAGCTAAATGATACATCTTACTGTTTAGGAATGGTATTGCAGGCTGATGCTTATGGTACAGATCATGATGCTGTTGGTGGCTTTCATAAGTCTTGGTCTAGATATTTCATCACTATGTCATGTATCTCTTTTATGATGTCAAGGTCATGTAACGGCCTATGTTGGTTTCCCCACTATGCCTGGGATGAATGATGAAATGTTCATGTATTATCATGTATCTTCACATGGTTAGGTGGATGAGTCAATATTGGTATATCCCCACTAGGTTGGGTGATGAATGTATGTTGAGTCTTTTGGTGATAGGAAGGTCTTCTATGATGTATAAGTCTTTGTTCTTCTTGAAGAACATCTTTTGCAGATCTTGCCTACAGTCAAGGGGAGCATGAACAGCACAATTCAGCAAGAGCAGGATGGATAGATTGGTACACTTTGGCATACACAAAGGGGGAGCACATTTGGAGATTTCAGCATGTACTCAGGGGGAGTATGGACAGCAGTATGGACAGGAGAGGGTATACCAAAGAAGAGAATATCTTGGTCCACCCTTTGCCCTTGATGTCAAAGGGGGAGAGTGACTTGGTGTGGTGGTTGCCATCAAGTCCAAAGGGGGAGATTGTTGGCATTATGATTCAAGTGTTGTCCTTGATGGCAACTCACTCAGAGGTTGGTACAGATGCTCAGAAGTTGGTACAGGAGATGGCAACTTAATCAGAAGACAGATCCTAGTACAGCTTGCCAAGGAAGTTCATACACGCAGGTTTGTTAAGACCAAGTCGCGTGTACACGCAGGTTGGCTTCAGAAAAAGCGCGTGTATGTGGAAAAGTACCTTTGGTCCATGGCGGTTAGTCCTTGGAAGTTGTGCCTATGGTTTCGGACCATTATGTCTCGACGGACGTGTTGATCCCTAGTTTCGAGGTTGATGGTATTGTGTTTCTATGGTTTTGGCTCTTGGTATTGAACAAGGCCTAAGGCTATATAAGGAGAAGATCACTAGGCAAAGGAGTATGGATTGTGGGTGTCTGACGCAGTGAGAAGATCTGGTATTGCTGGTTATCTGTTCGGGACGCTTGGCAAGGGTCGGATCTGACAGCAAAGGCAGAAGTAATCATTTCTAGATCTGCACGCAGGTTGCCTTTGGAGAAAGCGCGTATACACGCGGTTTTGGTACAGTGAAGTAGCGTATGCATGATAAGTGTTAATATTTCAGGTTGCTGCTGATTCTGGTGGTTGTTGCAGAGTTCTAGATTCTGGTTTGGGTTCTGTGTTCTTGATGACAGGGTTTCAGTGATTCGGTATTGGGTTGTTTAATGAATTATGATGCAAGTATAAGTTGATGATTGTATTGCGGTAATGTTTGCTTTGTACTCTTGGATCCAGTATGAAAATGTATGAAACGTGGTCCCTGAAGGTTGTAGGGTCAGCACCTACGTACTAGTAAATGGATCAGCTAGTACAAGAGCTGAGGGGGTTGTAGCTCCCTTCCAAAAGTAGTTGGAAAACGAGAGAGGGTTGTAGCCCTCTGCAGGTTGTAGCCTGCGTGCTGGTAAAGGACTGCACCAGTACATTGTAAAAGAAGTTTCTCATTAAAGAAGAAAGAGACAAATTGCAGCAGGTGGTTTTCACCCACATTGGGTTTCCACCTTATATCATGGTGTTCATGTGTGTGGCTTTTGTGTGATGATCTATTCTGTTATACTGCATCTGTTTACTGTTAATATGCTTAATAATATCCTGATGCATTTACTGAAGATAAGATTAACTGAATCATAAGATCTCTGCATATACGCTAGTTGCTTTAGACACAGTCGCGTGTACACGCGGGTTCACTTAACTGAAGTCGCGTATATGTTTCTGAGTATGAAATTGAAAAGTTTTATCTGATCTGATAATACTGATTCACCCCCCCTCTCAGTATTATTTCCAACAATTGGTATCGGAGCCGGTCCTTCAAAGAAAGCTTGATCGCTTGAAGGAAAAGATCCATCAAATGGCTAATCCAGAAAGAGAGGCACACATCAGGCCACCAGTCTTTGACGGGAACAATTTTACTCACCTGGAAGATAAGAACCACTGCATATCTACAGTCGCTTGGAGCAGAAGTTTGGGGAATCGTAGAAGGAGGATACAAATTCCCATCAGCAACTCCTACAGATCCAGCAGAGAAAAAGCAATATGAGCTCAATGCCAAAGTAGTTACTGTCCTATTGAGTACTTTGACTCAATCAGAATTTATGAAGATCATGCATCTCAAATCAGCTAAGGAAATATGGGACAAAATCGTTACAAGCTACGAAGGAGATGATCAGGTAAAAATAGCAAAGCTTCAAACTCTCAGAATCCGATATGAAACTCTTAAGATGCGAAGTAATGAAAGCGTAGCTAATTATTTCCTGCGTATGGATGAGATTGTGAATTGTATGAGGGATCTGGGTGAAGAATTTGAGGAAGTTGTCTTAGTTCAAAAGGTTTTGAGATCTCTGTCTACTAAATTTGATTCTAAAGTATCTGCCATAGAAGAAAAGGAGAATGTGCGGAAAATTACCATGTCACAGCTTCACGGGATCTTAACTGCTTTTGAAATGTGACAAGAGGTACCACCAGAGGCCACATTCGAAGTGTCAGAGGAAGAAGATGAGGTAAATTTTGTCAAGAATCTTGAACGGGGATCTGGACGGTTCAAAGATAAGCTACCTTTCAAATGTTTTCTATGTGGTAGAGTTGGCCACTATGCTGCTAGATGTCCTCATAACAAAGAAAAGATATATGAAGAAGATGGTAGAAGCTATTATACCCATATTAAAAGTTCATTAAATGATAGTGAGGATATTAGAAGTCTCATGGCACATAAGAAGAAGAATGCTTCATCCAATAATAGCGAGGATATTAAAAGTCTCATGGCACATGAAGAGACGAATGCAGAAACTGAAGAAGTTGCCAAACTAAAAGAACTATTGGAGACAGAAACCAGGGTAAGGGAGAAATTGCAGGATATAGCAAAAGATCAGAGCACAACTATTCAGAGACTTGAATCAAAGATCCTCTCTCTAAAAGAAGATCTTGAAGATCAAGAACATGAAGTGATCAAACTAAAGCGACAAGTGGAAGAAGGGAGAAAAGTTGAAGAAGACCTAAGGAAGAAGTATCTGAAAAAGGAAGAACAACATCAAGTTGAGGTAAATATCTTGAAAGGTAAACTAGAAGAAAAGGATAAGCTTTTACGATTTCAAGATAGTTCTAAAGTCTTGGATGATATTCTTAATAGTCAAAGATCTCCTGCTATCAAGACTGGTCTTGGTTTTCATGAATATGTTGAAGGTGAATCTAGTTCACAAGGTGAGACAAGAAACTCTAATGAGAAATCTGAAATGCTCAAGGAACAACCAAGGAAAGAAATTCCTCAAGGAAGATCCTTTACTCCTAACTATGGACGTGATAGACGATTATTTCCTCCGCTGAATAATGTTGAATGTTATGTATGTCATAATCTTGGACATGTTGCAGCCAGATGCAGAAGTAGAATGGTTCAAGAAAGATCATCGCATCCCAGGTACTTCAGAGGGTATTGCTTTGCCTGCAATGCATATGGACACAAAGCAATTGATTGTGATAGAAGGAACATGAAAAATATAAGGTGCTATACATGCAACAACTATGGGCATAAAGCAAGGGAATGCAGGAGCAGATTTCAAAATTCAAGACAAAAGGACCATACATCATCACAGTTGCAGGAATTGAAGAAGACAGAGACAGAAAGGTGTGGGATAACTCAGTCAGCTGACATAACAGACACAGGGGAATCTGAAAGTGAAATTCAGTATTCCATCCTGCATACGCTTATATAATGAAGACAAGTCGCGTATATACGCGAGTTACAGGCTGCAAAGTCGCGTATATGGAGAAAGGGCAGCAGAACAGACCCAGGTTCAGTCATGGTTGGCTCAGGCTCAGGGGGAGCAGAACAGACTCAGGAAATGGTTCAGACATGGTTGGCTTACACTCAGGGGGAGAATATTCTTCAAATAATGCATTGTTGGCATTATGGTTAGAAGGTGTTGATAAAGTCTATGAAGCTAAATGATACATCTTACTGTTTAGGAATGGTATTGCAGGCTGATGCTTATGGTACAGATCATGATGCTGTTGGTGGCTTTCATAAGTCTTGGTCTAGATATTTCATCACTATGTCATGTATCTCTTTTATGATGTCAAGGTCATGTAACGGCCTATGTTGGTTTCCCCACTATGCCTGGGATGAATGATGAAATGTTCATGTATTATCATGTATCTTCACATGGTTAGGTGGATGAGTCAATATTGGTATATCCCCACTAGGTTGGGTGATGAATGTATGTTGAGTCTTTTGGTGATAGGAAGGTCTTCTATGATGTATAAGTCTTTGTTCTTCTTGAAGAACATCTTTTGCAGATCTTGCCTACAGTCAAGGGGAGCATGAACAACACAATTCAGCAAGAGCAGGATGGATAGATTGGTACACTTTGGCATACACAAAGGGGGAGCACATTTGGAGATTTTAGCATGTACTCAGGGGGAGTATGGACAGCAGTATGGACAGGAGAGGGTATACCAAAGAAGAGAATATCTTGGTCCACCCTTTGCCCTTGATGTCAAAGGGGGAGAGTGACTTGGTGTGGTGGTTGCCATCAAGTCCAAAGGGGGAGATTGTTTGCATTATGATTCAAGTGTTGTCCTTGATGGCAACTCACTCAGAGGTTGGTACAGATGCTCAGAAGTTGGTACAGGAGATGGCAACTTAATCAGAAGACAGATCCTAGTACAGCTTGCCAAGGAAGTTCATACACGCAGGTTTGTTAAGACCAAGTCGCGTGTACACGCAGGTTGGCTTCAGAAAAAGCGCGTGTATGTGGAAAAGTACCTTTGGTCCATGGCGGTTAGTCCTTGGAAGTTGTGCCTATGGTTTCGGACCATTATGTCTCGACGGACGTGTTGATCCCTAGTTTCGAGGTTGATGGTATTGTGTTTCTATGGTTTTGGCTCTTGGTATTGAACAAGGCCTAAGGCTATATAAGGAGAAGATCACTAGGCAAAGGAGTATGGATTGTGGGTGTCTGACGCAGTGAGAAGATCTGGTATTGCTGGTTATCTGTTCGGGACGCTTGGCAAGGGTCGGATCTGACAGCAAAGGCAGAAGTAATCATTTCTAGATCTGCACGCAGGTTGCCTTTGGAGAAAGCGCGTATACACGCGGTTTTGGTACAGTGAAGTAGCGTATGCATGATAAGTGTTAATATTTCAGGTTGCTGCTGATTCTGGTGGTTGTTGCAGAGTTCTAGATTCTGGTTTGGGTTCTGTGTTCTTGATGACAGGGTTTCAGTGATTCGGTATTGGGTTGTTTAATGAATTATGATGCAAGTATAAGTTGATGATTGTATTGCGGTAATGTTTGCTTTGTACTCTTGGATCCAGTATGAAAATGTATGAAACGTGGTCCCTGAAGGTTGTAGGGTCAGCACCTACGTACTAGTAAATGGATCAGCTAGTACAAGAGCTGAGGGGGTTGTAGCTCCCTTCCAAAAGTAGTTGGAAAACGAGAGAGGGTTGTAGCCCTCTGCAGGTTGTAGCCTGCGTGCTGGTAAAAGACTGCACCAGTACATTGTAAAAGAAGTTTCTCCTTAAAGAAGAAAGAGACAAATTGCAGCAGGTGGTTTTCACCCACATTGGGTTTCCACCTTATATCATGGTGTTCATGTGTGTGGCTTTTGTGTGATGATCTATTCTGTTATACTGCATCTGTTTACTGTTAATATGCTTAATAATATCCTGATGCATTTACTGAAGATAAGATTAACTGAATCATAAGATCTCTGCATATACGCTAGTTGCTTTAGACACAGTCGCGTGTACACGCGGGTTCACTTAACTGAAGTCGCGTATATGTTTCTGAGTATGAAATTGAAAAGTTTTATCTGATCTGATAATACTGATTCATCCCCCCTCTCAGTATTATTTCCAACACCCATAAATAGTTGTAACTCCTGCTGTCCTGAGAGCTGCTCATACCTGAGCGTTGCCTCTGTCATGCGTTTCATTCTCTGCCCTGAGCACTGCCAACGCATCTGCCCATAATGTTCTCTGGCGCACCAGCGCTGCCTCTATCCTGACACTGCGCCCTCTGCCCTGCTGAATGTGCAATGCACCTGAGCGTTGATGCATTTTTTTATATTGAATGCATAAGCGTTGTTATACCTTTTTTTTTGCTACCTCTCTACGCATGAATACATGGTACCAGGTATTCAACGTTGCCCCTCTCTGCGCATGAATACCTGACGCTTCAAGTTCTTTAACACCAAATACCTTGTAATCGAGATCTTTGATGTATCTTTGTCGATACAGTGTTGAAAAATTTGCCAGCACTATTTCAAAAAGTTAGAGATGTTGCCGTTGTGATGGAGGAACGGGGCACTAAAAGGAAATTCGTTGTTGCCCACTGTGGTTCTAAAGTCACCATTCTTTGTCCAACTCATTGTGATGTTTTTGACTGCTTAAA